>JARVGV010001030.1:7289670-7301188 GCA_031762435.1 Hypsolebias longignatus | reverse complement strand
GTCAAAGCTTGAAAGAGCCGCTGCAGAGGGACCAAAGAGCCGCATGTGGCTCCAGAGCCGCAGGTTGCAGACCCCTGTTATAGATTATTTCCGTGTGACCTCGGTGAACTTTCCGGTGGCAGATGTGGACTGACTTCATGCAGACAGTCGGTGACGGCAGCGCTGATGGACGACCGCCAGCTTTCTGCTGTAAGTGGACTCAGCTGGAGAAGGTCGACGGCTGAAGGTCCATCCATCTGAAAACAGCAGACACCGTAAGGACAGAGAAATCATCTTGACTGCGTGAACCGTGTTTTAGTTTATCATCAGGTCATCCTGGACAGCAAGCCCAGTTCAGACTGTTTACACAGGAGCAGTTGGCTTCCCATCAGCCCAAAGAGAACCACACCGATGAACTCACGTGTGCCAATAATGAGAAAAATAATCTTTTAGGTTGTTGCACTTTTGTTGACCTCAGATGGATGTTTGAGCGTTTGAATGGAGAGATGTGTCCTCTCCGTTTGATTCAAAGTCTCTGGGACTTTATTTGAAAACGATGGAAGATGATAAGAATAAAAACAAAAAATATAGAGGACTAGGAATGCTGAGCTTCCACCCTCAGCTGTGCTGTTGTTTCCTCCACGGATAATGTTCGAACAGATCCACAACTTTTTTTTTTTTTTTTGAAGATTTACCCACCTGATGGAGATGAGAGGTGGAAGAGATCTCTGATGGCTGATCATGATGTGAGGAGGAGAAGATCTCTGAGGACTGATCTTGATGTGAGGAGGAAGATTTTAACATGCAGAGCATCCACAGAGACATTTATCGACTGCTCCTTGGGTTTTTAAGTGACTCATATTTAATGCAGGATACACTCACATATAAAGACATAAATTAATGATTTTACTTTCAATTATAAAAGGTTTTAGATGTAGAAAAATCCAAAAGGCTTATTAAAATTACATCCTGAACGAGATCATTTGTTTCATCCATATTCACTTCCTGTTTCGACATTAACCATTAATTCAATTTTAAACTAATTCCTCTTTCATCCTGAACTACTTCCTCTTCCATCCTAAACCATTTCCTGTTTAATCTAAGCTACTCCAATATAAATGACTTTGTGTTCCAACTTAAACCACTCACTATTTCATCCTGAGCTCCTTAATGTTCCACGCCAAACCATTTCCTATTTAATCCAAGTCACCTCCTGTTCCATCCACTTCCTGTTCCACGAGGAACCATTTTTATTCCATCCTAAACATTTCCTGTTTTAATCTAAACTACTTCTGGTTTCATCCTAAACCATTTCCTGATTAATCTAAGCTACTCCAATATAAATGACATTGTGTTCCAACTTAAACCACTCACTATTTCATCCTGAGCTACTTAATGTTCCACACTAAACCATTTCCCATTTAATCCAAGTCACTTCCTGTTCCATCCTAAACCACTTCCTGTTCCATGAGGAGCCATTTTTGTTCCATCCTAAACCATTTCCTGTTTAATCTGAGCTACTTCTGGTTTCATCCTAAACCACTTTTAGGCGTCCTATTCTAAACCACTTCCTGTTCCATGTGGAGCCATTTTCTGTTCCACCCTAAAACTGTTCCTTCCTAAAACACCTCATTAGAAGCCATTTTCTGTTACATCCCAAATCTGTTGCATCTTAAACCACTTCCTGTTATATCCTAAACCACTTCCTGTTCCATTAGGAGCCATTGTTTTTGTTCCATCCTAAACCATTTCCTGTTTAATCTAAGCTACTCCAATATAAATGACTTTGTGTTCCAACTTAAACCACTCCCTATTTCATCCTGAACCCCTTAATGTTCCACGCTAACCATTTCCTGTTTAATCCAGTCACTTCATGTTCCATTCTAAGCCACTTCCTGTTCCATGAGGAGCCTTTTTTTTTTTGTTCCATCATAAACCATTTCCTGTTTTGATCTAACCTACTTCTGGTTTCATCCTAAATCAAAGTGTCCTATTCTAAACCACTTCCTGTTTCGTGTGGAGCCATTTTTTGTTCCATCATAAACCATTTCCTGTTTTAATCTAAGCTTCTACTAGTTTCACCCTAAACCACTTTAAGGTGTCCTATTCTAAACCACTTCCTGTTTCGTGTAGAGCAACTTTCTGTTCCATGAGGAGCCTTTTTATTTATTTATTTTATTTTTTTGTTCCATCATAAACCATTTCCTGTTTTAATCTAATCTACTTCTGGTTTCATCCTAAATCAGTTTAAAGTGTCCTATTCTAAACCACTTCCTGTTTCATGTGGAGCAACTTTCTGTTCCATGTGGAGCCATTTTCTGTTCCACCCTAATCTTGTTCCACCCTAAAGCTGTTCCTTCCTAAAACACCTCATTAGAAGCTGTTTTCTGTTCCATCCCAAAGCTGTTACATCCTAAATCACTTCCTGTTACATCCTAAACCACTTCCTGTTCCGTACAGAGCCATTTATTAGGATGGAACAAATGAGTTGTTACAGCAGCTTACTGATCATCCCATCAAGGCTAATTCTGCCACCCTCCCCCTGCAGAAATGTGTGGGAGTTTTTAATTTTGTGGAGAAGAAGAACAAGCCATCCTGGGACCAGTTTGGCTTTTCATCAATCTGCCATTCCTTTATTTTTTTTAGTTGTTATTTTTCTCCCCCTCGCCCACTCAGGCTCAGAACCAGCACTACAAAGATCCAGAACAAAGCGCTCTTATTGTTCTTCGGTTTAAAACTCAGCTCTTGTTCTCTGCAGGTCTCACAGGAAGCTGGATGTTGGTGGATGTTTTTCCGATGAAAGCTCTGGGAATATTATAAAATCCCTTTGTTATGCACCGTTAAGTTTTGCCCCTCTTTTATTTTTCTCTTTTCAAATTAAAATCAAAGTTCAGATGTTTTACACAGAGCTGCTCTCTGGGTGGTAACAGGAGGAATCACCAAAGAACAAAAAGACTTTCAAAAACAAAACGAAGTAATGTTTCCTCGTGGGTTTCTCCGCTGTTCATTTAGTAATAATTAAGTTTTCTAAATTTTTTATACAGCTGATGTTTTAAAAAATGAACAAAAGCAAACTTATTGAATATGATTAGCATTAATAATTAATTGTCAAAGATTATTGTATTTTTAAGTTAACATTTATAAATGACCAATGTCAGGGTCACTAGTGAAATATGGTTGACATTATAGTGAAAATCATTGAAGTTCCTCTTTATTATCCAGATTTAACTATTTTCATGTGTTTTCACAACTGCAACTTTTAAAAAAATGCAAGTATTGCTTCAAAATGTTCAATAACAGTGAGCTCTGGCTTTTTACAGCTGGACTTTCAACAATGAAGATAAAATTCAAAATAAAAATTGTGAAAATCCTCCCACTGACATCAAATTATTTAGTATTTAGTATAAGTGAGCGTTAACATCCGGCCATGTTTGGATCTCCCACATCAGAACCATAATTCAGAGTTTATACGGGTCACAGAGAGTTGGACTTTTAATGACTGAACTGCTGTTTTCACATCTTTGTACACAATTAGTGGTTAACATGAAGGATTTTACCGATTTACCAAAGATAGTTCAACTATGGTTCCGTTGCAAAGAGGTGAATAGACCTTAACCCACGAGGCTTTAGTTTTAGAACAGAGATCTCGTGGGTCACTTTGACCCAAAGCTAGAGAGGATCAAAGCAAACCCAGTGCCTCCTATTCCTTCAGTGTCCCACATAATGCCTCGGGGAACATAGTCTACAAAAAACCTGTAGACAGTCTGACTCCCATGACCCCGCAGCAACTCTGCAACAATAAGGATGTGGTCCACTGAGGACCTGGACTAAAGCCACACTGCTCCTCTTGAATCTGAGGTTTGATCTGATCAGAGCCTCCAGATCTGCTCTGACCTTTGACCTGATGGGGCAACAGAAGCTGTGAACCTTTATTTATCATTTGAAGTTTTTTTTTTCATTTCCTGTTTTCTGCTTCCTGGGTCTGACGATGTCTTCGGTCTGACCGGAGGTTTCCTTTTAAAGTTTTTACATCCAGCTGATGGGAACATGTTTTCCTCTCCACGTTTACTGAGCTTCAGTTCCAGGATGGTCTCGTCGTCTCAGCTTCCTGCTGGAGCTGCACACGAAGTTTGTCCTCAGTCGTTTCGCATCAGTGTAGGGTTTTCATGTTTTTTTTTTTTGTTTTGTTTTCTGTCCAGTTTCCCTCTTCACTTTCAGCGTTTAGCAGCTGATTGTTCATTATCATTCGCCAGACTCCCACAATCCTCTGCTCCAGCTCCAATTAATGTGAGAATATTGGCATGGAAAGCATAATTACCGACCTGCGCCTGTCTCTGCCAACCAAAGCAGCCAACTCAGTGTTTGTGCAGCGCGTTGATCTGAATGCAGCAACAACAACAACCTGAGCCTCGCCGTTTGGTTCCTCCTCCCAGGAGAACATCTCCAGTCGCCATGATGGCGGCGGCTCTGAGCTCTCGTCTCTGATGGACAACGTGGACCGGAGGAATGATGGGAAAGCTTTCCAGCAGCGGCTCGAGGGGATGCAGGGCTGTTGGTGTGACCACCGATGGTGGTCTGAAGTCCTGATGTTGGACTCGTCGTGTCCTTTGAGGTGCTCTGAAATCACCAGAGAAGCTTCTGATCTGAAGACAACAACAACAAAAAAAACTTCACATAAAGAATTAAAAAGAACAAAAACAATCAGACAGATAAAACTTTATTAAATCCTTTGTTTGTTTTGTCTTATTTAAAAAATACAAGCTGCTGAATATAGTTTTTAAACTTTGTTTCAAACAGGTTTTGTGAATGTTCATGGAGATGTACCATAAACGCCTCAGACTTCCAGATGTTTTCAGGCAGCTGATGTGTACAACGCTCCTGGTGGGCCCTGAACGCAGCAGCATCACCTTGGTGGAGTCGTCAGGTTCTGGTGGCAGCAGATGGTTCGACGACCTCTGGGGACCCGGTCGGACGGTTCACCCCCACCTCCGACTGAGACACGAGGAGCGTCCTGCCCTGAACATCAGGGGCGAGAATGATGGTGAGTCATCAGGTGTTAATGAGAGGAGGAGGAGCAGGTGAAGGATGCATGGAGGTGATGCCCAGAGGAGAGACGGAGGGGAGTGATGGTGATAAATAAGAAAACAACAGGAGGCACGCTCCTCACCTGAAGGCAGGTAAACTGTCACCTGTTCATGCTCTGCAAACGTCCAGATTCAAACTGAGGAACCAGGCAGCACAAACAGAATCAGGTGTCGTCTCTCTGCTTCCTCCATCTTTGTTTTGTTTACGACTAACTCTGAAAAACTCTGAAACATGAAAACAGGAGAGGAACAAGTTGGGAAACATCTGCAGGTGTTAACCTGAGAAACAAAATGACTCCCTGCTCCTGCAGGAGCTCCCCTCCATCATCCCGTCTCCCATCATGCCTCACCTGACACGACATTACAGATGCATTATGGGATCAGTGGAGGGACGATGAGGGGATGCAGAGCTTCGTCAATATTTGATGGAACATGAGAGGACCGAACGCCGGTCGTCAGGAGAGGAGGAGCTCATCTATAAAACATCAGAGCGACGCCGTTTTATTTTGTTTCACAGATATTTAAGTTTAAAAAAGTTTTGTTCTTTCTGCTGGTTCCCCGTTATAATTTAAAAAAAAAAACATACATTAAAAAGAAAACTTTGATTTTAATGCAACATTTAAAAACCTGCTGGACATTTAATCTGATGTTTTGTTTTTGATTTTTGTCCCAACGTAAAACTGCCTGAAGTTAGACCGGTCCAAATACCAGTACTCCTGAACCTGAACCTGAACCTGAACCTGAACCAGTCCAAAGGAACATTGCACAGTGGGAACCTGGATCAGATACATCCAGTCCCAGGATCTTTGTTGGAAAACATCAACCAAAGAAGAAAGACAGCATTCAGATTGTCAGAAACAGATAATGGTTCTGGGCTTGGATCAGGATTCTATGGTGGTTCTGGACTTGGATCAGGATTCTATTGTGGTTCTGGTCTGGGATCAGGATCTGTGGTGGTTCTGGGCTTGGATCAGGATTCTATGGTGGTTCTTGACTTGGATCAGGATTCTATTGTGGTTCTGGGCTGGGATCAGGATCTGTGGTGGTTCTGGACTTGGATCAGGATCTGTGGTGGTTCTGTGTTTGGATTTTGAGACAGCTCCTCATCCCTCGTGTCCTCACATGAACACATCTCTAAGGTTACTGTAGGTAACCTTGCATTCAGCTCGGCGCCGACCGGACCCTCAGAGACCCGGCCTGGTTTCGGTCTGCAGGCCTGTGGGATAAACATGGCGGCTGTGACGATACAGGAGTGGGCGGAGTCATCCCGCCGCGCGTCACGCTACAAACAGGATGATGCTGAACTCGTTTCACAGCAGCTTAACGTGTTTTCTGCGAGGAAGACGTGACTTTGATCGGAGCCGATGAAGATCAGACCCGAATAATCAGCTTGTTCGACGCCAACGGAACATGAAGCTGTGAAGGACGGCGCCGTGAACCAAGAAGCTAAAGAAGATTAAAGCCCAGAGACGTTTCTCCATCTTTACGAAGGAGCTGTGACCTTTGACCTCTCCTTTTCCTGCTCTCAAACATGATCACAGTTCATTGATTCATCTCAGAATCTGTAAGTCGCTGAAACGTCAGAATGAAAACACAGAAAAACTGATTCTGATTTAAAACAAGTGAAGAAAAGGAAACTGTGGTAGCTCAGAGGTCATGCTACTGTCTCATAAACCTGACGCCGCTGGTTCAAGTCCCCGCTGGAAGGAAGGACGTCTGATGTAAAACGATCACCAAATCTTTCTTGCACGTTGGCTCGCTGCGATGTGTCCTGAAGGCAGCAGTCGGAAGAAAAACCAAGACGGGACAAGAAACACAGTTTCAGACAATAAGAGTGAGAAGTGAACGCATGATGGTGCAGAGTGATCTGAAGAAAAACAACATAAACAACCCTAAACAAGAGTAACAACTAACAGCAGAACAATGCTGACAAACAACTTTAAACAACCAGAAAAAAAAAACAAAAAACGGTAACAACTAAAACTAAATGACATATTTTCCGCCATACACGTCACTCAGCCCTATAAGTCGCATCAGTCCATATTCATCTAATAAAGTGGGAAAATCCATAAATATGTCGCATTTATTATGCGTCACCGCTGACAACCCAGAAACGTGTGCCAGTGTTGTGCCAAAAAACAATGGGCTGCCAAATGGCGGCTGCGGAAGCGTGCACGGGAGGACTTTAACAGGAATTTAACAAGATTAACTATTTGTTTACTTGAAATTATAGTAAGGGTGTGTCACAGTTAAATGCACTTTGACGGTCAAATCAGCTGCATTTCAAAAGCTGAGGCGCGGAAGTAAACGCGTGCACGCGACTAGTCGCTGTGCAAATTTAACAAGATAAATGCCTGAAAACAATTGTTTGTTTGTTCAAAATTATAACGAAGGTGTGTCTCAGCGTAACGTTTGCTTAATAAATGCACTTTGATGGTCAAATTGCTGCATTTCGCTGGGGCGGTGCAGCTGGTTTGACGGTTCGTCCAAGCAGCGAGCAGAACAAAGGTGGGGAGATTATGGCAGGCCGATTGTGTCATTAATGGCTGGTGAAGACTCTCAGTAACCCAGGACATGGTAAATTCAAAAAAGTTCAAGAAAAAAAGTATAAAGTATGATAAATAAAATCCAGTTATTTTTGTCTTGAACTTTTTTGAAATTGTCATTATTGTCACGTTTACCGATTACAAGATACAACGTCATGCCCTACTGCTGCTACTACTACTCTGCCGTCTAGTGGTTGAAAGAGGTACTGCTCTTTATTTTATTTATTTTTTTTTTGGAGGGGGGTTGTTCAGTCAGAATGAATGAAAACTGTCATATCTTTGCCAAAAATTAGTTTATAAATATGGAGAAAAATTCCATAAATATGTCGCTTCAGCCTATAAGTCACAGGTCATGTACATTATGCAAACAACTGCGACTTATATGGTGGAAAATACGGTAACGACAGGAAACCAACAGATTAAACAGGAAACAACTCATATCAACCCGAAACAAGAACCGCTGGATAAAAACAAAAACAGCCATAAACGACCCAAAACAACAGACTAGTAGCTAAACACAACTGAACAATACCAACAAACAACCGTAAACAACAAAATAAAAAAAATAAAAAAACATTAGGAAAACAGAAAAAGCCTGTAACAGCTAAAACTCAATAAAATAAAGAACCGCTGGATAAAAACATAAAGAAGATGGTGTGAATGTAAACTCAGCTCAGATTTAAACTGTTTGCACAATCCATTTTTCATATTTAATAAATCTGTGAAGCACCTTGCTGTTTGGACTTTTTCCATTTGATAAAATCTGATATTCATCTTTAAAATCTGGAAAGACAAGCACTTTAAAACACTTTTTTAAAACCCAGAAATGATTTTAAAAAAAAAATCAACTTTATTCAGACAACAGAAAGGTTCTGACAATGAATCTGCATCTGTCGGTTCTGGATCAGAAGCTGAACAAATGACACAAATACAGACCCTGATTCTTCACAACTCAGGGTTTTGTCGTTTTGTTCGTCTTGGTGGAAAACAAGAATAAAATCCTAAATATCTGATTGTTTTTGAGCCAAATGACCAGCATCAGTCTCCTTCTGTAGTTTTAATTTGTTTTCTTATTCAGATGTAAAATAACTTTTAAATGCAGCTTATTTAAACAGGAACCAGTAACAGAACCTGATGAACTGGTAGTAGAACCTTCATGGGCTCATCCTTCGGTCTATTTCTGCTCAGATGCTTGTCTCCGTCTTCCACTTCATCCGGAGTGCTGTTTACACGGAGGCGGATGAATATTTAACTTTAATTCTTTTAGTGTGGCTGTTTTTCTTCCTTTTTTAATGACAAAACAAACTCCGACAAACAGCTGATTTAAAGATTCATGTGGCTGTGTTCTGATGATGATGATGAGCAGGGAAATGGGGCAGAAAGATGAAGGAGGAACTCATCATCCTCGTTATAAGGGCAGGAGATGAACAAAACATCCATCCATAATGCAGGAGCATCCATTTTGTTTGACTGAGTGTGACAGACAGCAGGAGCGGAGGGAAAACTTAGTCTGAGCACCGACTGACTTCAGGGATTATCCCTTTAAAAGAAAGCGCAGGTACGAGTCGCACCTGAGGAGGTTCGGCTGCAGGATCCTGATGATTCTTCAGAACCAAACGTCCGATCAGCTGACGGATGAAATTTTGAACGTTCATCAGAAGATTCAGGTTCCTCCATCGCTTTGTCTCATCCTGAGAAAGAAACAAGGTTTTCTTCAACTATTCCCTCGTTCTATCAATAAATCTCATCTAAAACACGTCTTCTCTGATGCTGATGGCACGTTAGAACCATCTGACCCGGTTCTGATTGTTGGATCGAGCTGCGTGGAGCCTCACCAGCACACTAAGAGGAGGAAACATAAAAACAAAAAAAGAAGACGAATTTATCCCCTGAACTTTCACGTTACCAGATCAGATTCAACAACGACCTTTGACCTGTAGGTCAGCCAATGACTCCACGACCTTTGACCTGCAGGTAAACCAATTATTCCACAGCCTTTGATCTGCAGGTAAGCTGACGATTCCACGACCTTTGACCTGCAGGTCAGCCAATGACTCCACGACCTTTGACCTGCAGTTAAACCAATTACTCCACAGCCTTTGTTCTGCAGGTAAGCTGACAATTCCATGACCTTTGACCTGCAGGTCAGCCAATGACTCCATGATCTTTGACCTGCAGGTCAGCCGATGACTCCACGACCTTTGACCTTTACATGACGAGATGTTTAACAGTGATGATTGGGGCAACCAAGTGGGTCTGAAAGCCTGGAGACATCAGAAACAACCCAATCAACACAAGTACCACAACAAACAAAAAAACTACCAGAAACAAACAAAAACAACCAGAAACTACCAGCAACAATTTAAAAAATCTGCTAATATTAAATTAAAAAAAACTACCAGAAACTACCAAAACAAGTAGAAACAAACAAAAACTATTAAAACAAAATTACTAAAATGACCAAAAACATCATTGTCAGGCAGAATCAACCACAAACTAACAGACTGTCAGAAACAATGAAGAATTCCTGAAGAAGTTCCAAAAACAATCCAAACATGCTGAAACTAAAATAAACAAACTACCAGAACAAATAACATATGAACCAAGAACTACTGAAACCAATCAGATGTTTTGAAGCTTCGCTGCAGACTCAGCTGAAACTGAAGGTCGGTGACGGTTGAGCAGCGTCTCACCTCACCTGAGACTCAGGTTCACCTGACAGATGACAACACAACAATAACAAAAGCCAAACACAAACAATTCTCCAGAGTTTTTTACTTTTCAAGATCCAGAAAATACTCTGATCAGCACGAGAAGAGCAGGAATTAAACTGTTGTTGTTGTTATTTTACAGTTTGAATGCAGCTTGTTGTTTGTTTACAATTTGAAGGTTATTTTTTGTTGGTTTCTTTACAGTTTGAAGGTTGTTTGTTGTTGTTTTTTACAGTTTGAAGGCTGTTTGTTGTTTGTTTACAGTTTGAAGGTGGTTTGTTTTTATTTTGTTCACAGTTTGAAGGCTGTTTGTTGTTTGCTTACAGTTTGAAGGCTGTTTGTTGTTGTTTTCTTTACAGTTTGAAGGCTGTTTGTTGTTATATTGTTTACAGTTTGAAGGCTGTTTGTTGTTTGTTTACAGTTTGAAGGCTGTTTGTTGTTTGCTTACAGTTTGAAGGTTGTTCATTGTTCTTTTGTTTACAGTTTGAAAGCTGTTTGTTGTTTTGTTTACAGTTTGAAGGCTCTTCATTTTTGTTTTAATTATGGTCATAAAGGATGTTTGAGAAAATTCCCTAAAATCTGACTGATCTTAATTCAGATTGCTTTCAGAATAATACTATTTATTTTACCGTAACATATTCCAGGATGAATTAATTGAATCCAGAGAACTGATTTAAAGATTTTATTTAAAAAATGTCATGTTTCCTGGCTCATGTTCTTCATGTTCTCCTGTGTTAAATTTTGTTTGTGTCATTTGTCACAGATTTAAAGACAGAATTGATCAAATTTATTATTTTGTTGTGTTTTCTCCTCAGATGTTTGATTCCAGTTTTTCTTGTTAAAAGAAACCAACTCACAACTGAAAACCACCTCAGCTTAATCTCAGGAGGAGTCAGCGTTTTTCCTGCTGAGTCATCATTAATGTCCTGTAAAGCTCATATTGAACCATTTGATTAATGCTGATCAATCGTCTGATCATCAGAACATTTTAATGTCCAGGTTATGACTTCAGCAACAAAATCAGCTACTTATGTGGTCTGTGGACCACCTGCTGGTCCTGAAGGGACCGAACCAGGACCTAAACCTGAACCCTGAACAAAAATGACGACTGATATCAAACTTTAGATTATTATTATTATTATTATTATTATTATTATTATTATTATTATTATTATTATTATTATTATTATTATTATTA
>JARVGV010001030.1:7178662-7190352 GCA_031762435.1 Hypsolebias longignatus | reverse complement strand
CTTCTCATCCGAGGAGTTTTCTCAATCCCAATTGAGAAAACTCCTCAGATGAGAAGCGAAACGTCTTCTGATAAAGTCCAGTGTTTTTGTCTTAAACTTTTCTGAATGGCGCAAGAACTGTTAGGTTTTAAGTGCAGATAAATCTGACAATCATCAGCATAACAATGAAATGAAAGACCATGTTTCCTCAGGATAGACCCCCAAAGGGAGCAGATAGAGTGGAAACAAAAGGCGTCCAAGAATCGAGCCCTGTGGGACTCCACAGGAAGGAGGCACTGACGCAGATACACTATTTCCAAGCTCCTGTCACTTGGGTAAGAGTGGAACCGTTCTAATGCTGCTCCTGTGATCCTACAGTGTTCAAAAGTAGTCCAGTCTGGTAGAGGGTGTCCAGTCAGACAGATGTTGTCCGATCTGATAGAGGGGGTCCGGTCCAGTCATACAGAAGTGGTTTGATTTGATAGAGGGGTCTGTTCAGACAGAGGTGGTCCGATCAGATGGTCCTGCATGCTGCAGATGTCCTGACTCCAGAGTGTTTCCACCTCATCCAGCTGTGCGGTTGAGCCGAAACACCTCGGGGCATTTTGTCACTTAACAGAGGAACATTTGGCCCGATCAGTTTTCCTGAAACCCCCCCCGACCCGACCCAGTTCCCTGAAGTGTGCTCTTCAAAGGCCGGATGAGCAGATCAGGGGTCAGGACCGGATCAGGACTAACTGATTTAGGAGTGTTGAGGCTTCTCTCTGAAATCCATCCTCTTTGTTTGGTTTCTGTTCCTTTTGGAAGCTTTTCACATTTAATTCGTTTTTCTCTGCTTCACTGTGCTACGGGGGCCTGCACAGGACAAAAATAGGTTCTCATCTTCTTTTATCCCCCAAACAAAGGTGCACAGGTGAACAGAAACCCCAGAACTGGACTTTACTTCTGACAGACAGGCATTGGTTCTGACGGTTTAGAATCGCCTGATTGTAGTTTTTGAATATCAGCGGGATTATTTTATGTTTTTAGCATTAAGTTTTGTTGTTTTTCTGTTTGACTCATCAACCTGTTGAGTTTGAGAACCACTCTGCAGAGACACACGACACTCTGCTGTTCCCTGCTGGTGCCTCAGAGAACCACAGGCTGAAGACTTGGATCTTCTGACTCTTACCAGAGGAATGTTTTTTTATTTTATTGGACCATCTGGAACTTCAGAACCCCTCGGTTCTGGTTGTACGGCTGAGTGATGCTTCTGTCCTTCCTCTCCTCGACTGCCTGTCTGACTCCAAGAGTTGGATAAACATTAAAAAAAAAATTAAACGCAGCAGAAAACTCCTGCGTCTGTCAGCTTGAGCGGATGTATTATTTGACCTTTGACCTCTGCCCTTGTTCTTGTTTAAATACTTTCTAAATAAAGAGGGATGCTGCCTGCTTATAATTTAAAGTTTTTATTTGTCCATGAGATGGAGACAAACTCAACAAATCATCAGCAGGACAGTGATTAGTAAAACAAACAAACAAACAACAGTCTGGTTGACAGGAGCAGCAGCTGTCAACAGACATAAACTCTTTCGCTGCAAAACAATAATTTATTTTAAGTTTTTAGACGATAAAATAAAAACAATAAACAATATACTGTAAATAATAAAGTCCTGTTTGTTTTTTGTTTTTTTTACTGTCACGTGATCCGGTTTCACGCCTTAAAAATCCATCTGACGTCACAGCTGGGAACCTTTCCTGCTAAGCGGAAGTTGGGAGTTTTGGGGAGTTGAGCCGAGAGGACAGAAACCGAACCGAACCGAACCGGCCCAGCGGGAGAAGAAGAAAACAAGTAAACAACAACAGTGAGGAGAAGCACGCGCAGCTACGAACTGTTTGTTTGCGCCATTTTTTTGTTTGTTTGTTTGTTTTCAGCTGCCAATCAAACAGGACCGGGTCCGCCAGGTGCGTTCAGGCTCCGCCTCCTCAGGTAACCTTTACTGAACCAAAGGACTTCTGCGTAGTACTTGAAGTTAAAGGTCAGAGGTCACATGTGACTAGTATCTGAATGTCTGAGTCTGTGACCCGCCCAGAACTTACTCAGGTTTATAGAAATCAAGAAATTATTATTATTTTTTATTTATTTAGTTAAATCGGTCTTTTAATGTAGAAACGGCTGAAATGTTTCCTGCTCATTAAAAAAAAAGTTTTCAGCAGCAGGAAAATAAACATGAGGATAAATTAATTAAACTTTTACCCTACAAAATGTTTTACAAATTCCACGCACTGAAAACACCAAATGGACAAAAATATGAATTCACATAAATTTTGTGTCATCCAGCTAAAATGAATTCTGCTGATTAGGAAAGAAGTGAAGAAACCAAAAAAAATGAATTATGATTAAAACGTTAACACTACAGAATTTAACACAATTGTTAAAATTTTTATTTTAAATAATATTAAAACATGAGCTGCAGGTATAAGAAGGAAATATTGTTAATAATTAGAAGCGTCAGTTAGAAAATAAAAAAATGTTTTTAAAAATTTCAGAGCCTCTCTGGTGTTCCACAAAAATAAACGTCAGTAAAACATAATCTTATGAGGGATGTGGGCGGAGCTTCCTGTCAAGGAGGTCCTGTGGTTCTGGTTCAGGTCTAAGCAGAGCAGGATCAGATGAAACTGGACCACCAGGGTCTTGTTTTTAGTCCGGCCTTTTAAAGCAGACAAAACGACTGTTCTGTAAGTTTCAGGTGATTTCTTTAAAACGTTTGTTTTGCCTCAGAGTCGGAACCAAACGAAGGTCCGAACATCTGGCGGTTTCTATCTGAACCGGGTCTTTCTCTCTGTCTTCCTGCTTTTCTTGCCTCAGCAGGATGGATGGAAGCGCCGCGGCAGGAAATCTCAGCGCTGCCTCGTCTGGACCACTTCCTGCCCCCGCTGATGGAGAGACGCTGCTCGGGGTCTCAGAGAAGCAGGAGGAGAACCAGGACCAGGGTTCAGAGAAGCAGGAGGAGAACCAGGACCAGGGTTCAAAGAAGCCGGAGGAGAACCAGCGCGACAGAGAGCCCAGGTCCCAGAACAAACAGAGTCCAGCAAAAACACCAGTTCCCCCAACAGAAAAACAAAAATCTGAAGGTTCTTCAGAAGATGAGCCAAATCCAGATAAACCAGAACCAGAAAATACCAGTACAGTTACACTAGAACTAAGAAAGCCTGATCCGGATTCTGGACAGCCAGAACTGACAGAAAAACCTCCTTCTCAAAAACTGGACTCAACAAAACCAGACACTTTTTGTTCAGATCATAGGAACAAGGGACCTGCAGAGTCTGAACAAGAACCAGGTCCCCTTCAGAACCAACAAAACCACAAGGACCAGGAAGCTGAAGGACCTCCTCATTCTTCTGAGGATCTAACTGGAGGGGTGAAGAAGTCCAAAACTATTCAGAACCTCCATGACCTAGCTCCTCTTCTCGAACGGACTCCTCCTCCTCCTTCTGCAGACCAGCAGGCTCCGCCCCTTAACATTGTGGAGTACAGTGAACAGGTGTGGCCACGCCCCTCTGTGTCTTCTTCAGGTGAACCCAAACTGTGTGGTTACCTGCTGAAGCAGGCAGGGCCTCTGAGGAACTGGAAGCAGCGCTGGTTCACCTACGAGGAGAAGAAAAACCAGCTGTTTTATTACCGCACGCCGCAGGATGTGACGCCACTGGGCCGGGTCAACCTGGGCGGCGCCACCTTCACCTACCCGCTGAAGGCAGAGAAGGGCACTTTTCACATTAGGACACCAGAACGCACCTTCATCCTCAAGGTAGGAGGTCCAGTTCTGCACAGGTAGTCCTATGTGGGAAGGCATTGGTACCAAAAACCCAGCACGAGGCTCCAGATGTCCAGATCCAAAAAACAGTTATGGTTTTTATGGATCTGAAGGGAATGAAGTAAGTTCTTGGTTCCATAAAACTGGTGTTGTGTGGATCCTATTACCTGCTGAAACCAGAATCCAGCAGAACAGGTAAGAACAGAAAGTGAAATGTGATCTGCCAGCATGGTGGCTGGAAGAACTCATGATGTTTCCTTCCGAGCGCCCGGCAGGAGGAAGATCCGAACCGGTACCGAGCTGTAAAAATCACACTGACCCGCGAAGTCTGGGTTCTGATCCCACCTTGACGGGTTTTTGATTGAGCTCTGCTCTCATTAGTTACAGACTCGTTAAGAGCCAGAATAAAATCTGAGAAAGTCTGTTTTTATTAAATGAAAGTGAAATAAACATTTTAATGTCAGTTTTTAAACAGACGTCAGAGAAACTCCATCTTTTTAAACTGATTCTGTAAATACAGATTATTTACTGAACTCAGTAATTTTACTCTTTTAACAACAACCTCTGGAAGGAAACATCAATATTTGTTCCCCCCCCTTCAGGCTGTGACCCAGGAGGTGATGCTCTATTGGCTGCAGCAGCTGCAGGTGAAACGCTGGCAGCATCGACAGACGTCCACCTGTACAGAACAAACAAACAACAACAACAACACATCAGGTAAGAAACAAACAAACAACAACACATCAGGTAAGAAACAAACAACAACACATCAGGTAAGAAACAAACAACAACAACAACACATCAGGTAAGAAACAAACAAACAACACATCAGGTAAGAAACAAACAATAACAACACATCAGGTAAGAAACAACAACAACACATCAGGTAAGAAACAAACAACAACAACATGTCAGGTGGGAAACATCTGACTAAAACACATCATTCGACTGGTCTGACGAAGAGTTAGTTTAACTGGTCTGATGAATAGTTTAACTGGTGTGATGAAGAGTTTAACTGGTCTGACGAAGAGTTAGTTTAACTGGTCTGATGAATAGTTTAACTGGTGTGATGAAGAGTTTAACTGGTGTGATGAAGAGTTTAACTGGTGTGATGAATAGTTTAACTGGTGTGATGGTAGTTTAACTGGTGTGATGAAGAGTTTAACTGGTCTGATGGTAGTTTAACTGGTGTGATTAATGATTTACTAGCCTGATAGTAGTTTAACTAGTCTGATGAAGACTTGAACTGTTCTGAAGACGAATTAAACTACTTTGATGGTAGTTCAACTGGTGTGATTGTAGTTTAACCAGTCTGGTGGTAGTTTAACTGGTCTGAGCTGAGCTGAATACAGCATCTCAGACTGAGGAGGTCTTTTGGAGGAAAGATGAAACATTTCTACACTTGTTTGTTTAGTTTTTTGAATGTCCAGAGGACCAGACTTAATTTTTTTAGATTTTTCTACCTGGATTATTGAGCATGCATCAGGATGTTCTGGTTGTAGTTTAACTGGTCTAGTTTATTACCTGGTCTGATGATGGTTCAATTAGTCTGATGATGGTAGTTGACCTGTTTACTGAAAGTTTAGCTAGTCTCTTTCAGAGTTAGATTCACACTTTAGTTTTGTTTTTGCTGGTTTCAGTCTGTTTGTGTAAAATATTTGTTTGGATGTGTCCTCCTTTGACATTTTGGTGCATCTTGTTTTAGACATGGGTGTGCCATGTAGTCTCCCCTGCCCCGCTCCCAGTGGAAGTGGGGAAATCCTTCAGGGCGGGAGTGGCTCTGACTCACTGTTCTCAGAAAACAGATGTGTAATTATTAGTGAAAATGAGTTTGAGGATGAGTTGGAGGATTTCTTGAGATTTTTGCTTTGTAACAGTCAGAGCTGTCAGCTGACCTTCTCTAAAGGATCTACGTCATCATAATCATCCTCACTTGTACAGTATTGAGTCTATTGAGCTTGGTCCACACAAATAAAACAAGTCTCTTTTTTGGTGTGTGTGTATTTTCTCCAAAAAAAAATCATATAATTTATGGACTAGAGTGACACAGCATCATAGGTTTGTAGTTTTTAATCTGATAAATGTGGAGTGGTTTCCTGTAGATGTTCTCCAGGACTCCTCTCGCTCCTGTCAGGGGTTCCTCCTGTTGGTGGTGTGACAGAACAATATCTTATGATCTCTGATGGTCTGTGTCGTTTCCATGGTGACAACAATAAACAAACTTTGATGTGTGTAATGATGGGCTTGGCAGAAGGATGTAATCTGTTCACTTTGAGGAGATAAGAATCATTTCCTGTTAGTGGAGAAACTTCATGGAGCATTAACAGCACTTTTGCTTTGGAGTGTTTCAGATTTTCATAACATCTGTGCTGAAGTGGTCTATAATGTTTGGTGTGTGTGTTGGGGGGGGGGGGGTCAGTGACATCATAATGAGGACAGGATGTGACATCTGATTGGCTGCAGGCGGCTCAATGTCAGGAAATACCAATAGACTTAAAATAAACCAGCAAATGTTTTGATTCATCTTCCAGGAGGACGAAACTGATCCCAGATCAGAGTCTGTTCAGTTCTCAGGGCAGACGTTGGCAGTTTGTTCATGGCTGTTTCCTTGTTCGCTCTCTGTTTTTTTTGTTGCGGAGCTGCGGCGGGATTAGCTCCTGTTATTCTGTTCAAGTCCCGACTTGTTGCTCTGCTTCGTGTCAGCGCAGCAGCCTCCTCTAATTTTGGACAGAGCTCCATTCAAACCGAGTGAAGCAAACTGAACGCGTCCCCTGCAGGCTGCACAACACATGACGACACGAGAAACAAAAAGATAATGCACCAAGAGGCAGAAATCCTGCTGGAAGTCTGTTTGAAGAGATGAAGTGATGGAGATTAGCTACTGATTTGTTGGTGTTTGGTTTGTTTCCTGTCTGCTCAGACGACTTCCTGCCAGTTTTAAAGAGTCCTCTGGGCCTTGTGGGCGAGGAGGCAGCCAACACAACAACACAACGACCATCGCTTTCCAACATGTCCATCAAACACCCACTGATTGAGATCCAGTGAGTCCCTAAAGATCCAATGTGTGTGACTTGTTGACCTGGTGTTAGTGCGATGAGTGTTTAATTTGTTGTGTGAACAGAAACTCAGTCCACACGCTGATGAAGAGGACCTCTCAGGAAATGGGTCAGAGCGTCTTTCATTCAGACGTGATGGCATGGACATCTGACAACCCTGTAAACAGCACCCCAACAGGTACTTCCTTATCCTAACACTATACTAACACTGTACTATACTGTAATATTGTACCAGCATTGCACCACACTGTGCCACACAACACTATACCACATTGTAATAAAACAGTACTACACAATAATGCATTGTACTACATTGTACTGTACAAAATTGTATCAGCACTGTACCACACTGCACTTACACTGTAATAGCAGTGTACAATATTGTTATATACTCTTTACAACACAGTATAAGTACAGCATCACACATTACTACACTGTTTTTTTTTTTCAAACCACACTGTATTAACACTGTACAACATTGTATTGAAATTATACCACACTATACCACACTGGTCAATGTGGTGCTGCACTGTTTCTTACTGAAATACCTCCACTTCACACACTGTAGACTGTACTGACACTGCATCACACAGTTTTGATGCTACACTCCACTGTATCAATACTATTTCTTACTGTACTTACATTGTATCACACTGTATTGACACTGTACCTCACTGGTTGATACTGTGCCATGCTGTAGTTTGATTTAACCACACTTGTCAACACTGTGCTGCACTGTATTAACACTGTACCCCACTATATTAACACTGTTCTTTACTGTATTAACATTATGCCATGCTGTTTTAAAACTCTACCACATTGTACTGGCATTGTATTGACACTGTTCCTTACTGTATTGACTCTGTACCACATATACCACACTGGTCAACACTGTGTCACACTGTGCACCTCATTATTAACACTGTTCTCCACTGTATTAACAACATGCTTCACTGTATTAACACTGTGCCACACTGGTTGATACTGTGCCATGCTGTAGTTTGATTGAAGCACATTGGTCAACACTGTGCTGCACTGTATTAACACTGTACCCCAATATATTAACACTGTTTGTTGCTGTAGTAACACTATGCCACACTGTATTAAAACTCTACCACACTGTACTGACATTGTATTGACAGTGTTCATTACTGGTACCACACTATAACACACTGGCCAACACCGTGTCGCACTGTGTTAACACTATGCACATCTTTATTAACTCTGTTCTCCACTGTATTAACACCAAGCTACACTGTATTGACACTGTACCACACAGTTTTCATACTATACTCCACTGTATTAATACTGTTTCTTGCTGTTTTCACACTGTAGCGCACTTTATTAACAATGAACCTTACAAGTCAACACTGTGCCACACAGTGTTAACAGTGTACCCCACTATATTAACACTTTTGTATTGTCCAACAATGTTCAGTCAGGTCAGCTGGACAGTTTCTTTTTATTTTTTTATTTTTTTTTCAAGACGTTTCGTCCTTCATCCAAAGGACTTCTTCAATCTGAGGAGCGCCACCAAACAAACTGTTTCCCACAAACGGCATACTCCATAGTAGAAAACAAACAGTTTGCTGGTTCCAAGATGGCCTCTGGGGCCCACCCTCCCCACTGTCATCTCCTCTGTGACAGTCATGCCAAAGTGGTTCAAAACACCAAAGAAGTCCTTTGGATGAAGGACGAAATGTCTCAGCAAAAAAATAAATAAACTGTCCAGATGACCTGACTGAACATTGTTGGATTTTTACCTGGATTATTGAGCATGAACTTTGAACTTTAGTACTGTATTAACACTAAGCACTGCATTAAGTTTATCACACTGTATTGACATTCCACCCTTTAATAATGTTGTGCCACTCTTTATTTAAATTATACTACATATTGTTGACACTATTGCACTATACCACACTGTCAGCATTGTGTCGCACCATGGTAACACTGTACCACACTATATTAACATAAGTTTTTTAAATTGGACCACACTGCATTAGGAATTATTACTCTGTTCTATCACTGCACTACAGGGTTTTTCAAACCTGTTTGATGGTGGGGAACCCATATGTTTGTGGTTCTTCTCAGCACAGAAGCAAAATGTCTTGAAGAATCACAAGAAGTCCAGTTGCCATGAGTTCAGTTTAGTTAGGGTTCTGTTTTAGGCCTTTTAGACACATATTAGTCTCTTGACTGTGGACAAATTTATCTGAGATCCCTGTTGAATATACTGCATGAGACCTCACCTGAATGTGGATCTGTTGACTTGGACCTTCAGTGTTTGGTTTTCATTTGATCATGTCGCTCCTTATCAGTGTCCTCCTCAGGAACTCCTACCGAGGACCCGCCCACTCCTGTCCAATTGGTTGATCTAGCTGACGAGGCGTCTCTGGGTGAGACCAGGGAGCCGCTATCACCTCTGGACAGTCACAATAAGAAGACGAAGTCTCGTAGCACGTCCACCATGCCAGTTCGCCGCAGAGTCTCGGTGACCTTGTCCTCAGAGAGGACGTCCCGCATGCTGCAGGAGAAGCAGATGCTGATGGAAGAGGTCAAAGCTCAGAAGGTGACTAATCAGATCCATATGCGATTGGGTTCTACATAAAACACCCAGAACATGATGATGACTGTGATCATGTCCTGCAGGAGCTGGTGTGGATCCTTCACAAAGCCCTGGAGGCGGCCCAGCTGGAGAAAAGAACCTGTGCGGAGTTTCTGGCGGCGGAGGATGAGCAGGAGCGCCTGGAGGTGCTGCGGCACCGCGAGCGCCAGGCGGCTGACCTGCGAGGCCGGCTGGAGGAGGCCAAGATGGAGGCGGAGATGCTGAGGAAGAGTCTGTCTGAGAGGGACGCCCAGCTGCTGGAGCTCCAGGAGAACATCAAGACGCTGACGGAGAAGAACAAGGCCAAGCAGCAGGTGCAGGGACACAACAAACTGTTGTTCAGGTTTTTATAAAATCCAGGTGTTTGTTCTTAGGTCGGAAGTTCTGATGGATTCAAACAGATGTTTTGGAACATCTGCAGGACTCGGCTCACCTTTCGTCCTGCTTGTTCGGTTCCGTCTTTGGTTTCTTTCTGTCTTGCTTCAAGTAGAACGGTTTGGATACCAACCGGCCGTTCACTGCACTTCCTGTTTCCTGTCAGGTGATCATGAAGCTGTCTGATCAGGTGACTTCCTGTCTGTCCGACTCCTGGCGCTCCGACCCATCCTCCGGTCATGTTCAGGACTCTCAGGCCTTTAAGCGGCTCCAGCAGCTTGTTGAGAACCTGAAGGTGAAATACTTCTGTAGTACTCCACCGTAATCCTGTAGTATTCTAAAGTATTACTCTGTGCAGTGATGAGACGGGATGCTCCTCTGCTGCTGAAGAGATGTTTAAGAAAAGTGCTTTGGAGTGAAGCTGCAGATTGTATTCCAGTTGTTTTCACTTTGATTGGATCCACGTTCTGTTTGTTCCTGGTCTTCAGGACGACATCGAGGCCTATAAGACCCAGAACAAGTTCCTGAACTCGGAGATCTATCAGCTGACCCATCTGTGGAGGAAGAGCTCGGAGCAGGAGAAGAGCCTGATGATGAAGGTGGGTCCAGCTGGGAACACCAGAACCAGTGTCCAGTTCTGTAACTGTTTCCTGTCCTCTGATTGGCCCACTCTTGTTTGCTGTCCTCTGATTGGCTGCAGTGTGCCTTCCTGGAGGCCACCAACTGTCAGGTGGAGAGCCGTTACCTGGGCGTCCTGCGGAAGCTGCAGGAGACCAAATCTCTGGATGCGGAGCAGCAGAAGGCCGTGCAGAAGATGATTGAGGACGCTTTGAGAGGAGAGCTGAAGAGCAACTTCAAGCTCAGCTCGGACAGGTACGAACGCCCGAGCAGAGTTCGAGTCCGACTCAATTCACACACAAAGGAAGGGAACATCTGGAGCACAGCTGTTTTTGTTATGCATCAGAACAAGAAGAAGCAGTGAAACTCTTTAAAACGTTTTTTTTTTTTCTTTATGTTTAAACATGTGACCATAGTTGCCAAGTCCGCTTATTCCAAGCGACTTTGGGCTTCTTTTTTTTCTACAGGCGCTTATAAATATCTAGGGTCGTGGGGTTTTGGGCTTGTTTTGACAGTTAAGTCGCTTTTTTGGGCTTGTTTTTCTGACCGAGCAAAGGCAAAATACCATAGACAAAACACAAGTGGTAGGTAGTTTGTCCCTTCACGCTCCCCTTCCACAGATGTTGCGTCCAGGTGGATGTTACGTTCAGGTGCAGTCGGATATCATATAAAAGCTAGAATCTGCATTGCTCGGTCTCTTGCTCTACTCAGCGTAACCTGTTTGACAGGTGCACTGAAGTATCTGTGTTTCATCAGTCATATCTAGCTGAATACTAAACTTATTCTCATGAGTTTTCCTTCTGTAAATCTTTGGCGTACAGCCATTAAAGCTGAACACAGGGTTCAGTGTATTTAAATATTCTTGGTGGGTTCAAAAAAACGTTCAATACAAAAACATCTGGACTTTATTTGTAACAGAAGACGTTTCACTTTTCAAATAAACCTTGTGTTACAGTTAACCTTCCTTCTGTTACAAATAAAGTCCAGTTGTTTTTCTATTAAACATCTCTTGAAGTGATCATGTTTAGTTTAGTTTATTTGTTCATTTTTTTAAAAAACAATACAATACAAAACAATCCCATGAACAATAACATACAGAGTATTAAAAAAAATGAAAGGTAGCAGAAAGAAGAAAAAATCTTATTATATCTGCCGCTTTTTCCAAACAATTTGTTCAAACGGTAAATGAATAACTTTCTAATTTTTCTAACTAATACAATACACTACACATAGAATATGATACAGTACACATTATGCTAC
>JARVGV010001030.1:7164575-7178562 GCA_031762435.1 Hypsolebias longignatus | reverse complement strand
ACAGTAATCTATCACTTTACAATTAGTTGCTCTGAACTGAAGTACAAGAGGTTGCTGCTACAGTTACAGCTCAGTGTTGTGATGGTATTAAAAAATATTGTGATGGTATTAAAAAATATTGTGATGGTATTAAAAAGGTATTAAAAGGTATTCAATTTAACTCAAGAATTTCTGTATATACTGCTAATTCAAGAGACTGAATATTGTGGTTGGTACATTCAGCCTTGTTTGCTTTTTTTTTTGTATGTATCCTGTTTAAAGGGTTGTTTTGTACAGTTCTGATATAGTGCGGTTGCACTAAGTGTACTAAATGTTGAAAGTTAACTGTGCTCTGTTAAGGTGCATTGCCCTTGGTTTATTACTGACCACTATTAAACTGGTACATTTTCAACTTTACTATTTTCCTTCCTTATTTTAGTATAAGGTTAAAGTGCATTGCATTTAGATCTTAGCTGTAGTTATCTAGCCTTGCTATTGTGCTCAGTTACGCACTCTAGTTGCACCATAGGCTGTTGCCAATTAACACACTTATTTCTCATTGTGAAGTATTTCATAGAGTGTAGGTCCGAGAATCTGGGCTCTGTTCATAGAGGAAACGTGGACAGTGGTATGCAAAACGTATTTTTATTTTTTTAGAATGTAAAAGTATGTTATTCAAAGTGTTAAGCATAATTTTGATGTTTATATATAATGCCATAATAAATGTATATACGGTTTAAAAACTGCATATGTTTTCACAATATGGTGGGTTGCCAGTTGGGCTTGTTTTGAAAGAGCCGGTCGCTTGTTTCTGTCGCGAGATCTGGCAACACTGCATGTGACCCTCAGAATGATCTGGGCGAAATCTGTTGTGTCTTCAGGGATTATGACGAGTACGGGTTCAAGGTCGTCCCAGACTACGAAGTGGAGGACATGAAGCTGCTGGCAAAGATCCAGGCTCTGGAGATCCGCTGCTTCAACCTGCTGCGGCAGGTCTGAACCCTGAACTGGGCCTGGTCCAGTTTGAGTTTCTACATGTCTTTGTTTAGGAAACCTTCCATGATTCATGGTAACAATGAATTATACGAAAATTGTATTTTTATTTATTTTTTCAGACAGACGAATTAAAAAGTAAAAGCACATGAGTGGACGTCATCGGTCCGTTTGGTTCAGATTCCTGTTCTCAGTAGTTCTGTCTCTGCAGGAGGGAGTGGAGCGCCCCCTGTTGACCCGATGGGCTGAGTACCTGGCCGGCAGGTCGGATGATAACCTGTGTCCCTCACCTGAACTCAAGGCTCTGCTGCGTGCCGGCGTGCCGCGGGAGTATCGCCCGAAGGTGTGGCGCTGGCTGGTCCGAACCAGAACCAGGACGATCTGGCAGCGCCACCCGCAGCGTTACGAGCAGGTGCGCCGAGTCGACCTGGCACGCACTTGTCCACAGGTAACCCGCTGCGCTTGTAACGGCTCCTGTGTTTGCAGCTGTGCGAGAAGAGCCGGACGTCCCCGCACCCAGCGTCCAGACAGATCCAGCTGGACCTCCATCGTACCCTGACCACCAATCAGAACTTCTCCTCACCATCCAGCCCCGCCCTCCAGCAGCTTCAGCGCATCCTGTTGGCGTTCTCCTGGCAGAACCCTGCTATCGGCTACTGCCAGGGTCTCAACAGGTTCTCACCTGTTCTTACTGCTGTGGTTGTTTATGTTGGTCATGTGACACAGTCATGTGATGGCGTTGTCCTGTGCGTCTCAGGTTGGCAGCCATCGCGCTGCTCGTCCTGCAGGATGAAGAAGACGCATTCTGGTGTCTGGTGGCCGTGGTGGAAGCCATCATGCCTCAGGACTACTACACCAAGACCCTGGTGGCTTCTCAGGTGAGGAAATGTACACCTGCTCACCTGAAGCTCTTCAGACTCATTGATTGGTGTGTGTGTGTGTGTTCAGGCAGACCAGTGGGTCCTGAAGGACTTCCTGTTAGAGAAACTTCCTCGCCTCGCGGCTCACTTCGAGTCTCACAGCATCGACGTGTCGCTCATCACCTTCAACTGGTTCATGGTGGTTTTTGTGGAGAGTCTGCCCAGTGACATCCTGTTGCCTCTGTGGGACGCCTTCCTGTACGAGGGCACTAAGGTACTCTGAATGCACCACACCACAAAGACCTGAACGCACCATGAGAAATCAATTGGAAACTTTAGTCTCTGATATTATCATGAATCTGGAGAGAAAATACACACAGGTGTGGTTTGTCATGTTAGACCAGGTGGTTCTGTTCTGATGAGGTTTTAATGTGTTTCTGGGCCGCAGGTGATCTTCAGGTACGCTTTGGCTCTGTTTAAATATAAAGAAGATGACCTCCTGAAAATCAATGACAATGTGGAGATCTACCAGTACCTCCGCTTCTTCACCAAGACCATTTCTGACAGCAGGTACCCCTCGCTCCTCTGATCTGGCTCAATAGAAGTTTTATATAAAACACGGATGAGACTTTGAGGGCCAGAGTCCACAGCTGTTACTGTCCTGGATTGACTCTTCACTAAAAGTTTGGTCTAAGTATGAGGAGCTCTAGTTTTTGGTGAGATGGTTGTAGAACTTAAGTGGTTCTGATCTTTGAGTCAGTGAGAGCAGAGATCAACAGTCGGATAA
Organism: Hypsolebias longignatus; assembly: GCA_031762435.1. Lineage (NCBI taxonomy): Eukaryota > Metazoa > Chordata > Actinopteri > Cyprinodontiformes > Rivulidae > Hypsolebias > Hypsolebias longignatus. The sequence goes on along the minus strand of JARVGV010001030.1, from coordinate 7,175,943 downwards.
CAATTGTTGTATTCCTGTTGTTTAACGTCAGGTTCTATAAGTTCAACTTTAAACAGTTTGTCTATTCACTCCCTGCAGCTCGATGACCACTTCCTGTTTGTGTTTGATCACACAGGAAATTGATCGGCATCGCCTTCAACGACATGAACCCGTTTCCTCGCCGCCTGGTGAGGAACCGCCGCGCGCTGCACCTGGAGCGCCTGCAGAGGGAGCTCCGCGAGCTGGAGGAGCAGCAGAAGGAGTTTGTCACGGAGAGCGCTGAGCGTAAAGACAAGGAGCTGGACATGGCGGCAAGCGAAGACGATGATGAACTTTGACCCCACAGAATGTTCGTTTTCACATCGATGGACAGTTCTGATGGTCCGATCCGACTCCGAGTTGACAGAGAAGTCAAAATCTGAACACGTTAAGCTGTTTGTCTCCTGCAATCAGGTGGCTACACGCTAACGAGCTCGTTAGCGAGGTAACGAGCCCGTCTCAGATTTTCCGTTGTTTTTTTCATTAAGACACACACGATTAAGAAAACTTTTTAATTAAAACAAAAAAGAGAAAATCACACAAATACTGCAAAATTCAGAAAACACACAAAAGAATACACTTGATTCTTGATGACAGAATGCAAAGTGAAAAAGCTTCAGATTACTGACAAACAGAATGAGTTTTAAAATAATAATAATAAATTAAAAAGTTTCCACTGTAAAAATCCCAGGTCATTAAAAACAAAGTTTTAAACAACAGGAGACAATAAAAAGTTATGTTATTTTTGATTTGGGGGCAGTTTTCTTTTAGGTAACGAAGCCAGTTTTATGTTCTCAAATAAATGTTTTGTTTCCTCAAAAACATCACAAATAATTCACCTTGAAGCTTGTTTCAAAATTTTAAAACAAAATCTTGAGTAAAAAGTCAGACATCAGAACAAATAAGGGAACAAGCTTCATTTTGAGATAAATAACTAGAGAAAATGAGCATCTCAAGACATCAAGATAAAGCAGGTATTTTTTGATATCGAGATAAAGACCTCCAGGTGTTTGAATCTGAACGGCACCACGAATTGGACCTGAAGTACGCTGAGAAACATCCACAGAACTTCTACAGTCCAGTTCCTGCAGCAGAGGATGAGACCAGTTTCTGTTGGGAGGAGAACCAAACTGCAGAACCTCTGAGCCCACCCTGGACCCTTCAGAACCCCACAGGAACCCTTCAGTTTCTGCAGGTCTGACCGAAGCCGACAAACCTGTTTTACAGGAACACATTTTTCTTTGTACGCAGATTGTTCTTCATCGGCCACAGAGAGGTGATCCTTCGACTCTGGTTCTGTTTTTGAAATTTTACGTCACTAAATTAGATTCTGTGATTCTGTTTCTTCATTTAATAAGATTACTGATCATCTGTTAGAATTTAAAACTACCGTAATCTAATTCTGAATAGAACCTCGTTCTGCATCAAAGACGAATGTGAACGGCCTGAAACCTGCTGGATTAATGCTGTTTAAAAAAATAAAAAAAAAAAAGTTTTTCTAAAATAAAGTTGTATTTTAAAGTAAAACTAAAAACTCTGTACACTAGTCTCATAATGCCACTGAAACACTTTTGTTAGCATGTTAATATTATGAAATTATACATAAATGTTATGCAAGTCACTTTTTTTTTTTAATAGTTTGGTCACCAGTTGTTGCTCAGAACAAACATCCTAAAGTGACTTAATTTACCTAAATATGAAACAAAGGGACAAGAAGTGATTCAAATGTTGCATTTTATTATTTTTCTTAAAAAACAAAGATACATAAGAAATAATGGATATAAAAACCAAAGCAGGAGTTCTTCCTTGTTACAAACGACGTGTTACTGCAGAAAAAAGCTAAACACTAAACCAGTTAAACTCCTAAAGTTCCAACATGTTTCTGTAGATCACATGGTGAGGATGATGATGGTGATGAAGATGGAGGCGTGGATCAGTCCGTAGTCCTGTCAGTCTAACAGCACATTCATAAAACTCTGCGGAGCATCCACACGCATCAGCAACCCTTCATCTGTTTCAGATGTTGAAGCTGTGACGAGTCGGAGCCACAGGAGTCGGAGGGAGACACGGGAGTCGGGAGAGTCAGAGGGTTGTGATAGTCAGAAAGAGTCACGGGGGCCACGAGTGTCTGAGGCTCCAGTCATCGTGATCAAGCTCCTAAAGAGGAAACTGAAAAGCTGCTCAAAAGGCTGCTGCTTTTTTTTAAAGGCAGAAAATATGAGCATGTGAATAAACCCCACAGAAAGAGGGTTTTAACCCTCCTGCTGCCCTCGGGCCAAAATGACCTGCTCGCCTTGTGTTTCTGAATCTCCATCGCTTCTATCCAACGGTAAACGTGAACGTTTCCTGACCGAAAAACTGCCAAGAGACTCCAGTTTCAAGGAACGAGCAGCAGGAAGAAAATCAGAGACTGAACGGTTCAGAACAGCACACAGCTGACCTCGGATCAGCTCTGACCTCAGATCAGCTCTAACCACGTATCAGCTCTGATCTCTGATCAGCTCTGACCTCAGATCAGCTCTGACCTCAGATCAGCCACATTAGAATCACAATAATTGATTAATCCCTGGGGAGAACAGAGCGCACCTGTTCTGACTGGTCAGAAAGTGACTGAAGGATTTCATCCCAACAAACAGAAGTTTTTTTTTTTTTTTAATTATTTTTTTTTTTACTTTGTCTCTATACCTGGAGTGGGACCTCCAGAGGGGAGGCATCCTAATCAGATGTCAGAACCTTCTCAGGTGACTCCTCCTGATGAGGAGGTGCAGGGGCTCCTCCTCTCTAAGGCTGAGAGGAAGATCATTTCAGCCTCTTGGATCCAGGATCAGTTTTTTCAGTCTTAACCTAAATCTTATGACCATATGTGAGGGTTGAAACATAGACAGACCAAAAAAATTCAAAATTTTTGTAATTTTTTTTAGCTTTGCTCCTTCACCACAACAGACTGAGGCAACATCCACATTACTGCAGACGAGGCCCTGATCCGTCGGTTGCAGTTCCTCTTATCCTACTCAGGAACAAGACGCCCAGATCTCCTCCACTTAAGACGAAGAGTGTTTTTCTGGTTGACTTCAGTCATGTGATGTTGGAATGAAATTCTTCAGCTCCTGCAGTCAGAAGGATAATCTGCACAGCAACAGAAGTCGCATGATCCCATATAATTTTTTTTTTTTTTTTTACTTTCAGGAAGTTTGAACATGAAGAAAAAAGTGAATTCGGATTTGAGCTACAAACACGTTTCATCTAAATACTTTACAGCTACGTTAAACTGTCAGTGTTGAACAAAATCCATCTTTAGTGCAATTAGTCGGCATGTTGCATCATCAGCTGATCGTACGGGTCCGGTTCTCACTCTCCAGGAGCTGTCCTCCCATCAGGTCCCCTCCATTCACTGAAAGCTGCTCCTCTGTCCAAGTGAAGGAGGTGCATGATGTCCAGCATGGAAACGCATCAGCAGCTCCGTGTTGGGACCGATTCCCCAGATGTTCAGAAACCAGTGACGGTTTGAGGCATCCAGATGTTGGTCTGAGTTCATCTGAAGTTTGTGGGCTCGGAACTGATTGGTTAATGAAGTGCTCCTCTCAGTGAATCAACCAATCAGCTGGTTTTCATAACGACGTGACGACGGGAGCGCGTTGGTCGGAGATGAACGTATTTCTGAAAGAGATTTCAGGACGTTAGGAGACACTTCAACTTCAGAAACAATATAGAAATCTCTACACAGTTCTGGGGGGCTCGGGTTCAGCTCTGGAAACCTGCAGGGCGACACGGGGCGCCTGAAGAGAAGCGGCGTCGTCTTTGACGTGCTGTGGGAGGAGCTGACGTGAGGTTGATCTCAGTTTGACCTTTGAACCTGAAGGAGTCCTCAGAGTCTGACGTGTTGAACTGAAGCAGGAAGACGTTGATGTTGTTGTTCTGGTCACATGATGCACTTCGTCTTATTGCTGACCGTATGAACTCAACCGTCACTGCAGCAGGAAGCTTCACCCACACTTCTTCTCTGGATCTGACCTCAGGCAGGAAGTTGGATCCACTGATGGGGGTGGTGTGACCGACGGAGCCTGTGACCATCTCCTTGCAACTGAAGTCCAACAGCCAATCAGTTTGGCACTGCAGAAACGCCTTTGTTTGACCTTAAACTCCGCCCTCTGACATCACCGTCAGCAGTGGAGCTGTAAGGCTCTGCTCCACCTGTCCACAGGCCCCGCCCCCACGACGGGAGACCAGGTGAGGAGGGGGCTCCGCTTCCAGAACAGAATGGTTAAGAAAAGGCGCCTGAGCGCCGTTAGGAACTGAGCGATGGGCGATGAGTTCGGTGAGTTTTATAAAAAAGGACATCACTACAAAAAAATGCATCAGCGGGTTTAAAATCTGCAGCGCTTCCATATAAAGTGCTTCATTACATTGTTAACGTTTTTACAGTTTCTTATTAAAATATCGTTTTCCCTGGAGTCAAACCATAGTAAACATGTTACACGTTGGTAAAAATAAACTTTTGGAATGTCTCTTTAAGAAGTCCCAGTGGCTGATTTTGGTCAAGCTGAACTCGTCCCCGGAGCCTGAAACGGGAAACAGGACGGTTAGCGGCCGGGAGCAAAGCATCATGGGTAATGAGAGGAGAGCAAGGCGGTTGGGATTTTAGAACAGAAAAAGAAACGTTTCTTGTAACGGTTTATTTCACACGATCAGACATCCTACAGAGACCGAGACCTTTTGTGTCTCTTTGTGTTTTGGTTGACAGTTTAAACACCACAGACTGCAGGGGGACGTCACATCCCATCAGCTGGAGGGACGCTCGGCTGTGATTGGTCGACACTCGCCCACTGGAAGCAGATACGGACCGAAACGTTAACTAATCAGAAAATAATCTACAGACTGGTTTGAAATAATTATTAGTTTAGAGAATGGTTACATTCAGCTGACGACCCAATCGCATCCGAGTTTCTCCAGATGATCCAGTCTGGTACCACCTCCAGATCCATTTAACACAGACATGCAGTGAATTACAGCATCTCTCAGCACCACGAATAAAAGTTTTTGGCAACGAGAAGTTCCTGAAGCTGATTTTCCACCAAAAGAACACAGAACTTTGAAGCTCCCCGAAAAGGTTCCCGAGGATCTTCTGCACTCGGGATATTTCTGTTTCGGTTCTGAAATGTTTGGTAGGAATCCTGACAGAACTGTTCTAATATCAGGCTGGTTTTATTACCGATCACAGATTTTAATTTAATACATATTCAACCAATAGATGTTCAGCACTGACCTCTACTCTCCAAAGAACCAGATAAAAGAACCAAATTCAACTGATCTTTCTTCACTTCTTCTACGCATCAGGACAGATTTAAACTGACCGGGTCTTTCTCGGGTTCTGAACTGATTCTAATCCAACCTCAAGTAAACAAAAACAACACACCCCACCATGTTTTTATTTAACAAACAAAAACTTAAAGCCGTGAGAGGAAAACTGGTTCTAGCTTTGTTGCTTCCAAAGGATCTCAGAGGTTCTGGATCAGGCAGGAACTGCTGATCAAACTGGTCCATCAGTGGGACCACCTCTGAGTTGGAGCATGCAGGTGTAACACAACGCCAAGGTGGAAAGACATCTGCATTGACCTCAGAAAAGACACTTGCTGCCCATCAATTGGGGAAGGGTCAAAGGTCATAATTAGGTCAAACTATTCTACAGAGAGAAAGATTATTCACAAGTGGAAAACCTTTGGGACATCTGACAATCTTCACAGCAGATTCACCCTGAAGGTCAGACCAGACAATTATAGAAATGGGCTCCATCAGACTCTACAGGCCTCGGTTAGTTGGTTGGCAGGTTAAAGGTCAAAGGTCATGGCTTCTTCGCTCTAAAAACAACATGGCAGCTCAACTTAGGTTTGGAAAGTTTTATCTGAAGGAACCAAAAGACCAAAGGACAGATGTTTACCCAGAATGCACTGCAGTAAACGCCAAGTCCCAGCTGTCAGCACGGTGGTGGAGGGCTGAAGGTTTGGGCTCCTTGCAGTCACTGAGTGGACCATGAACTCCTCTGTAAGCCAAAGGGTTCTGGAGTCAAATGTGAGTCCATCTAACGTTTGGACCAAACAGAGTCCAACAGGACAATGATCCCACACACAGCAGCTGATCTACAACGGAGCGGGTCAAAAACGAATCAAGGTGCTGCAACAGTCCAGTCAGAGTCCAGAAGCTCAACCGGACTGAAACCTGGAAGCTTCAAAGAGGGGAGCAGAAACCTCAGAGAAGAGTGGGCCAAAGCTCCTCCACAACCATGAGACAAACTGATAAAGGAAGTCAGTACTGAGAGTTACTGATGCTAACAGAGGTTCTTTAGCTGCTGGATCAGGCCTGGAACCAGTTTTACACCATCTGGTTCAGTTTTTGTTTACTAAATAATAACTCGGTGGAATCTGTTGAGCTTTTCTGTTCACTTGATGTCAAATCAATTTAGAGCCTGATAAAAGACCAGATCTGATTATTGATGTCCTAAAACCAAAGAGCTATAAGATGGAGGACTTTATTTTTCCCAGGACAGTAGATAAAAGTTCTAAAAAATAAATTATTCCCTCGGGTTCTGGTTCCGGTGGTGGAAACACAGCTTTATTTTGGTTCGCAGAGACATAAAAATAAAAAGAAATATATATACATAAAAAACATTTTAATGTTTCTGGTTTTATTTCAAGTTGTAAACTCTCGTCATAATGTTCAGACTGTGCTGATTGTTGATCCAAAACTTCAACTAGTTCTGAATCAGAGCAAAGCAGCAGCTCGGTTCTGTCAACGTATCCAACCACTTCTGGTGCCAAAATGACTTTAATTAATAAAAAACATGAAACCTTCATCGACATCTGGTTTAAAGTTAAGGCAGCGGTCTGACCCGTATCGATTGGGTCACAGTCTGAGCTGGGAGCTGAGGACTGCCTGAGACCAACCCGGTGCACCTGAAGGAGACCTCTAGAGCAGAAATCTGCGTGACTCCAACAGAACATTTCTTTGTCTGTGATCTGGTCAGTTCTGCAGAGTTTTGTTGCATCCCAGAACCAGCTCATAATTTAAACATCTGTAAACAAATTTTGTGACCAGATGCCGACTATCCTGCGTTTGTCTACCCACAAAAACAGCCGAAGTGACAGTTTGGATGTGTTGGTTTGTCAGTTCTGTGGAGGAAACTCGGATAAAATGTCAGGTTGAAACTAAACTTGAGAGTCCAGAAGATGGTGCGTCTTTATGGCGCTCCACCGCCCACCTTCAACACCAATATTTACTCTCGACAGCTGTCAAAGTTGCTACATACGTCGTGAGATGAAAGAAATCTGTTCTCACTCCCATAGTTGTGCAACGTGCAACATGCACGGGCATTTTATACTGAAAGAGAAACTGCAGGGGAGAAGTCCTAGTAAGCTCCTCCCACTGAACAGAAACAAACAGCGACGGGTCGGCTGAGTGAAAGTTTACTTCCAGTTGATGATGGAGGAGTTGGAGCTATAGGCCTGTCACGATAACAAATTTTGCTTGGCGATTAATTGCCTCAGAAATTATTGCGATAAACGATAATATTGTAAATGCGATTTTGGACAGTTAAAACAGATTAAAAAGATAAAAGAGAAAGGGAGGGGTCAATGAAGAGCTTTTTGTCATCCAGCGTCTTCAGTAAAAAGAGAGAGACACGAAGAAACAATAAAGCCGATAAATGAAAATGAGGTTGATAATTTTCATTTATCATATATTTAATTGATTTATTGTTTATCGCAACTAATTGGAGAAGGAAGATCTGGTATATCTGTTGTTAATCGAGAAGCGCTCGTTTTTAAATTTGTCCCAAAAACACCTCCAATGTTGCCATCACATGGTGAGGGAACGTGTCCCTACGCTGTCCGGCTGGTCAGCACAGCCACGGAGAGCTGCCTGTGTCTCTGCGCCGTCTCCTTTAACTTTTATTCAGACGTTTTGCTGGAAGTTACGAAGACGGCTGTATTTTCCAACAGCCTCGGCTAGCTGCTCCGTCAGCATAACGAGAGCGGCGTAGTTCAGTCCCCTCCCTGCATGAACTCGCACAAAAAGCTCTGATCAGTCACGCAACAGTGGGCGGCACACCCCTGCGAGAAAAAGTCCTGCTCGAACCTTGTGCGCAGAACGAGTTCTCGGTGCTCACGCTGGGAAAAAAAAAACGACGTAATTTTCATCTCGCAACCACGTCTCACCATGTATGAATCATCTTACACTTTTAATGGCAGATTCACTTTTAGATTTCCACCTGAACGCCTTCTTTTAGAATCTATGCTTGTCCGATTACCTACCGTATTTTTCGGACTATAAGGCGCACTTAAAATCCTTACATTTTCTCAAAAATCCACAGTGAGCCTTATAATTCGGTGCGCCTTATAGTCCGAAAAATAAATGGTACACAACCTACAGCCAGCCTGTTGTAGGTCAGTCATGTGACTCACTCCGTGCAGGTTGATGCAGTCGAGTGTTTTGTTTACAACCACATTTCAGAAACATCGATAAATTTAAAACGCTACTGATGTAAACTCTTTACAAATCATATGACAGTTTAATGTTTAATGTGCAACGAGTGCCTTTAAAGTGTTTTCATGCAAGAATTTGAACTTTTAAGTCCTTTTTGGTCTGGAATTGACAAGAAAAAACATTTAAAGTCATCAGTAAACCAAACACGTAACCTTCAGTGAAACATCATCATCGTCAGTCTCTAAAACCAAACTTATCATTACTTCACTGTCCTATCTGCTGAGTTTTAACAAGCTGGACCAGAGCTACACAGCATTCAAAAACATGGACCTGAACCAACTGTCATGTCAGAAACTGGTTCAGCTGGATAAATCTATCAGAACCTACTGGTCTCCTTCAGGTGTGTGGGACCTGCAGGTTTTCCTTCACCAGTGTCTTTTTGGTGGTCCCACCTGGATCTGACCTGTCCTCTGCTGAGTCCTTCATGGTTTTAAAGCACCACGGTGACAAAACAAGGCAAAACGCGGACTCCTCACACGCACAGCTGCTCCTTGTAAAAAAATATTCTTCATATAAAAATATAAAAGTAAAAAAATAATTTAAAGTCTGTGAGTTTAGTTTATAAAAAAAAAAAAAAGCAAGCAGCAGGACGATGAAGATAAAGGTGACGATGAAGGTGGTGTTAGCATGCATCAGTCAGTCCAACTTGCAGGTTCATGTTAGCATCCATCAGTTAGCCTGATGTGTTAGCACGTGGCGGTGACGGCGGGTGATTTAGCAGTTGACTTGGCAAAGGGGGCGGGGCTTGGCATGTGCAGCAGGCTGACAACCAGGAAGAGGGTGGAGGTGGGCAGGTAGATGCAGAGGAAGAGGACGACGTCCTCACTGAGGCAGAGGACGAAGTCGCTTGGTTTCATCAGCACCCAGTCCACCAGAACCCCCACCAGCAGGTAGTACACCTGAAACTCCTGGAGCTCCTCCCACTCCTCCCCCTCGCCCCAGGGTGGCCCTGCACCCACCCCCTCTAAGGAAGCTTTCCGCCTGGCCGCGCCCCCTCCAGCACTGCATTCACTCACCATGGGCTTCATTTCCGCCCCCTCCGACGCCGCCTCCTTTACTCGACTCCGCCCACGTCCACCCGTTCGCTCCAACCGCCGGCTGCTTTCTACAAACTCCTGCAGGGTGGGACCAAACAAATGGGTCAGGTAAGCAGGGGGCGGGGCCACAACCAATACAGACAAACTAAAGTCCCATCACTTGTTCGTGTGTTTGATCAAAATCAATGTAACCATACAGAAAGGGGCAGAGGTTTGATTAGAACCAGTGCGAGAACTGAAGTAGTTTAATTGATCACTTGGTTGATCAGAAAAATGCCGGACCCAGACTCGTCTCTGACTAGTACCAGACCCTGATCTGACCCAGTCTGGTGTAACTGCGGTCTCACCATCAGAGCTTTGTCCATGAAGAACTCCTTCCCCGGAGTGCCGTCGTTGTACTTGGTGTCGATGGCGAAGCACAGGAAGAGGACGTCCACCACGATCTCAAAGATGGACAGGAAGCAATGAGCCACCAGGAAGGAGAAGAGACACACGATGACGAGCGGCAGCAGCCACTCAGCGTAATCACGCTGGTAGTTCAGGAGCAGAACGCCAGCGAACGCCGTTGACGTCATAATTAAGATCTGAGGAGATGGGATTCAGACAATCAGGACCCTCTGTTAAGGTTTGTCTCTTGGTTTTTGACCAGGACCGGGCTGGAACCATCAGATAAATGTCCCTCACCTTCCCCAGGAAGAGCACAAAGTCTCCGACAGCGTTGATTGTGGCGACGCGCAGAGCGTTCTCCACCAGGATGACGAAGGCGTCGCGTGCCGATGTGCAGAAACTGGTGCTGTTGATGGCTGTGGCTGCATACGCGTTCTGAGGTGGGGGGTGGGGTGGAGTCAGATACAGGTGAGTGGACATGTAAGAGGTAGGACGGCGGGTGCGACATGGACACTGATGTTACCTGGTTCAGGTAGTTGAGGCACTTCTCCAAACACCACAGGCAGCAGATGCAGGATTTGAGCAGGCAGCGGGCGCACACGTTCTCCTGAGAAGAACCAGCAGGTCACATGACGTCAGAAAAACTGTCCGACAGACGAACAGAATCAGGACAGGGTGGACAAAGTTCTCATACCCGTCCTTTGAGCTGATTGTGGATGTACATGAGGACGAGTCTAGGAACCTTCACCAGAGTGATGATGAAGGACCCCTTGGCAACAGTACCCAGGTGGTACCGGACCAGCCTCAGAACCGAGGACAGTATTGGGGTCACCGGTAGCCGATTCTTGTCCCTGAAACACAAAATGTCCTTGCTCAGATCTGGTGGACGCAGTCCGCTGAAAGAGCCCGTTTTCTGTTGCAGTGGCTCTGTCTGGGACCGGCCCGGTTCATGCAGGCTGTTTGGGTCCAATTCAGCTCCAAAGATCCAATCGGAAATTAAAGCGTGTGCAGCACTCATGTCATCAGGTGTTCAGTCTCACCTGGTGAAGTAGTAGGTGACCACGGCTCCGGCCACAGTCATCTGCTGACAGGCCAGGATGAACTCACTGATCCACACCAGACCCACAGCGTGGTACCAGGTCAGGTACTGCAGAGGACCCGTCAGTCTGAACTCCGTCAGCCCCGTCTCCTCGTTTTGCTCTGGGTTCCCTGCATCAAAACATCAGAACCGATCAGAACAAAGCTGCAGTTCCACCTGTCGGCCAAAAGAGGGCAGTCGGCATAAAGTTACAAGTTTTTTTCTTCTGCTGTTTCAAAGCTTTTTAAATTTTAAATATATATTAAAAAAAAAAAGAAGAGGACGTACAAAAAAAATCTGCATTAATGAATAT
>JARVGV010001030.1:7132696-7143942 GCA_031762435.1 Hypsolebias longignatus | reverse complement strand
GAGCACAGGATGCTCTCCACTGCACACCTGTAGAAGGAGGTGAGGACTGAGCTTCTCAGACCAGCTCGTCTCAGCCACCTGAGGAAGTAGAGTTGCTGAGGAGGCTTCTGTTTGGGTTTTTAGTTCTAAGAACTTTTGCTCACATCACCTACTTCTCACTGATGTTCATAAAGTTTAACTTATCGCCAGATTTATGCGTTTAGTTCTAAATTTTTACCCATCCAATGTTCTAAATTGTTCCCGTCATGACAGAAATGCTCCTTCTCTGAAGAAAGAACCAAAGGATGTCCCTCTGAAGATGGTTCTGTGAAACAGACTCAGATAGTCACAAAAAAACTCTTACAGCTGGTTCTGCTGGGACATTTTCTAGTTTCCACATCAGATCAGGACTCGAGAGTTCCTGTTTGGCCTGGTGTTGTTCCGAGACTCTTCAGACCACAGAACTCTTAAAGAACCAGAGAACAGTTTGAACCTTATGCAGGAACTAAAGAACGACCCTCAGAAAGTCCAGTTTCTCCCATTCAGCAGCTGCAGGAACTTTGTAAAGGTTCCTGAGGTCTGAAAGCATCGAGAAAGTGTCTTTAACCCAGACCCAGGAGTTCTGGTTCAAACCCGCCCCTCCTGAACGTTCTGCTGCTTGGTCTGTCCGCTCCACCTGAACTGCACCTGCTGATCGTCGGCGTGTTTCCTCTGCAGGCTGATTGATCAGTCTGACTCAGCAGCTTTGATATCAGCTGAACTTTGACCCTGACACCTTTGTGTGATTAACGCAGAGCGAGCGGCGGCCATCATTGCAGCACGGCGGCGGCTGCAGACATGTCAGTCTCCACTCAGTTGGGTCTGCTGCTGTGGAAGAACTTCACCTACAGACGAAGACAGACGGTCAGTTCCTGCTCTGATCAGTTCCTGCTCTGATCAGTTCCTGCTCTGATCAGTTCCTGCTCTGATCAGTTCCTGCTCTGATCAGTCACTTCCTGTTTCCTTCGTTTCCTGCTCTGTTCACTTCCTGTTCTTATCTCTTTGGTCACTTGCTGTTTCCTTAAATTTTTGCCCTTAACGATCTCTTTGGTCAGTTTGCTGTCGGATCAATCAGCTCAGGGTGTTCTCTTCTTCCTGTTCTTGGGTTCTGCTGCTTCTGTTGGGTCTTTAAGCTCGCCGTTTTCATTCTTCGATTAATCAGCTGTTCTGATCAGTACCGATCAGAACCCTTTGCTTTCAGTGAACTGGTCGGTGATTTATCGTTGATCCGGAGTGTTGAGTATCTCAGTGTGTTCTGCTCTCTGATTGGACGGTTCTGAATTTGTGCACCTTGTGTGTTGCAGCTCCAGCTCCTCGTGGAAATCATCTGGCCGCTCTTCATCTTCTTCATCCTCATCACCGTGCGGCTGAACTACCCTCCATACGAGCAACATGAGTGTGAGTTCACGACGTTATGACCCGTGTCCAGAGATGCTACGAGTTCTGTACCAGGGGATGGATTGATCCGTGATCAGATGAAGCTCCTTGTCTTGTTTATCTCGGACCTTAATGGCTCGTTATCTGTCAGCTGTAAAGTCATTATCAGAGCTGCTGAAGTCCACCAAGCTGCATAAAGTTCTGTCAGCGTTGTGTAACAGCATGAACACTCAGTTCTTCTGTGCTCCTTAGCCTCCTCCAGCAGGAGGTTCTGCAAAGCTCGTCCCAAACCCCAAGCCAGTCAGAGAGCAGCAGCTGAGACTAAGGCTGCGCTCAGGTTCATGGAGTTTGCCGGGCCCAGCTGCGTGCAGGACGAGTGTCAGAAAGATTTGAGTTGACCCGGTTGCGTAGGACCCGAGCTGTGACGGCTGCAGTTTAATGATGGAGGCGCTCAGCAGGAAACTGGTGCCAGAACAGCTGTCCCAGCTTGGTGTTCTGGTTCACAACAGAGACTGTGACCCGGTGACCCGGTGGAGCGTGTTGCTAACATCCTCAGTGATCTGCAGGATCCAAATCCTGAGACTCCGTGTACTGACACATCACATCGAGGCGACGTCTTTCTCCTCGCAGAGAAGAAATTAATGATTTAATCTCCTGCTGGTTCTGAAGGATGTTTGTTTGTTTGTTTGTTGTTTTGATTTCAAACTGTTGCTCACGTCCAAACAAATGACCGTTCTCTTATTTTGTAATAGTTTGATGTCAAATTAACAGAAAAACACAGAAAAAAAACACAAAAGTTTAAACTGGTTCCTGAGAGAAACAAGTAATTAATCTGCTACAACCTGGACAGAACTCTGCCTCCTGCAGATCAATCATTTAATCAGTCAATCAATCTCTGAGGCTCCTGATCTCAGCCTGTTGGTCTCCTCCACTCCAACATCTCCACCACCATATCATGGGTCTGACCTCAGGTCTGTCAGAGAACCTCCGGGACCAGATAGCAGATCTTCACAAAGCTGGAATGGACTACAGACCATCAGCAGGAACATGGTGAGAAGGTGGCAGCCGCTGGAGAAATATAAAATGACCATCTACCACCTTTGGTCTGGTGCTCGGCGTAAGATCATCCTCATGGAGTGTGGATGATGATGATGATGAGAACGGTGAGGGATCAGTCCACAGCTTGTTAATGAGCTGAAGGCAACTGGGACCACAGTCACCAAGAACGCCTTTGTAAAGGACCAAAGCCGTCCCTGCTGAAGAGGTTCGTCTTCAAAAGTCCCAGGTTTGGACCTGACTGAAATCTAGAGAACATCAAGATTCAGAGAAAGTCCTGTGGTCAGATGAGACCAAAATCCAGCTGTTTGCCATCAGCTCAAACCTCCATGCTTGAAGGAGAACAAATTTTGAGCATGACCCAAATATTCCTACCCCTGTGTCAAGCACGGAGGTGGAAAAATTATGGTTTGGGGCTATTTTGCTCCTAAGGGTTCAGCATGACTTTGCTGCATTGAGGAACCAACAGATGGGGCCTTGTACCATCAAATCTTGGACCAGACCAGCATGTTCGTGACCCAGAACATACCACTGAGGCCATAAAGGAGCAGCTAAAGAAGAAGAATCAATCATGGAGTGGTGTGACCAGTATCCAGACCTCAGTGCTGTCAATCTGTGAAGGAGATGAAGCAGGAGTCATCAAGCAGGAGTCATAAATCCTGAAGGTTTTAGAGAGTTCTTGTAAAGAGAAATGGACCAAAATCCCACGTGCACACCTGGTGGCAGCTCCAAGAGACGTCTTACCAACCAGAGTTTCTCCTTCGAGAACCGAGTTCGCTTTTTCTTCGGGATTTAAAAAAAAAAATCTTATTCCACTCAATTCCATTTTTTTAAAACTAAAACTAATGACGTTTTTCTGGATTATTAACGAATATTTATTTGCAGGTGGTGAAACTTGCAGAAATTAAAGCAGGAATTAAAATAATTATTTTCTCGACTAAGTGTCGACTGGAGGTTTTTAGGTGATCGCGGTCGACTTGAAGCCGTCAGAAGATGAAACAGACTTGATGAAGGTTCAGCCCGAGGCCGCGTTGTTTCCAGGCTGAACGAAGCCGACAGGAAGCGGCTGGATGTGGGCCGGTCGGTGACGGAGCCGCTTCCATCACATCAGCAGATCCTCCAGAAGGCAGCCAACTCTGCTGCTGTTGGAGGAATGTTTCTGGGGGTGATTCAGACAGCGGCGTGTCCAAACCCGCCGGCTGAAGCAGCTCATAGAAAGTTCCAGCAGATCGGCAACAAACCGAAGGGATTACCAAAGCTGATCCTTTAAGATCCGGGTTTGAATCCCAGCAGGTCGAGGTGGAGCCCGTTCACAAGTTCTCTTGTCCTGATCCCAGCTGAGTGCCAGAGTGGGTCTCACATTTGACTCCAGAACCCTTTGGTCTACAGAGGTGGTCATGGTCCACCCTTTGACTGAAGTAGCCCAAACCATTAGTCCTCCACCACCGTGCTGACAGCTGGTATGAGATGTTTGCTGCAGTGCATTCTGGGTAAACATCCACACTTTAGTCTGGTGTTGTTCCAGATGTCTTGTTCCTTCAGATACATCTTTCCAAACCTGGGTCGTGCCGCCTTGTTTTCAGAGAGAACATAATATGTCCCTTCCAAACAAAACATGACCTTTGACCTGCTAATTGAGGCCTGGGAATTCTGCGATGGGGCTTATTTCTGCGAGCATTGCATGGTCTGACCTTGGGGGCAAATTTGCTGGGAAGACTGTCACTTAAATATTAAATAATCTCGAGAATAATCTTTCTCTATGTACAAGGTTGTTTTTAAATAAACGACCTTTGAGTTTTCCCAGGTTGATGAGCGCTGTCTTTTCTGAGGTCATTGCTGATGTCTTTTCACCTTGGTGTTGCGTGAACACAAACCTGTACGTCCCTGAGCAGCAAACTGAAGAAAGAGGACTGTTTATTTTAACAGAACTGTAAATCAGAAGATTAATCAGCAGAAAACTTTCACATGAAGTGAAAGAGAAATCTCAAGCAGGAAATTGATCTCCTGGTTTTATAAATGACTCCAGTCAGTTGTTTCTACTGATTATTGACGGAGGCGTTTGAGCGTTCACTGTGTTTTGATGCGGTCGGCTCTTCTTCGCGTGACCTCTGACCCCAAAGAGAACCTGCAGCTCTGCCTCTTATCTAATCGCCTGTGATTTGGAACGGGCCTGTTGGCAGTCTTAAAGGTTCCTGATAGCAGCGTCTTGGCTCAGCCCGAGCTGCGGGGTTAAAGGTTGCACCTGAGCGGCTACTGCAGCCGATGTTCCTCCGCAGGTGATAACGAGCCGATCACAGGTCGAGGAGTCCAGGTGAGGCTGTTCGGTTCCAACACATCAGCCAGATAAAGATGACATGTCCCAAACATCTGCCAGATTAAAACTGAGATTAAGGCTCGCCACAGAAACGCATGCTCTGGACAAACTGGACCTCACTTCACGTGTAGTGACGTGTTAAACTGCAGCTTAAAGTCGGTTCCTCAACTTGTTCTCAGTTGTAATCAGATTATTTGTTCAACTTTCAGATGAATCCTTATGAACGTGTCCTGATGTGTGCTCAATGATCCAAGTAGACAAATCTAACGAGGCTGAGACCTTGTCCTCTGGACGGACTCTTCTTTGTTGAGACGTTTCGTCTTTTATCCAAAAGACTTCTTCTCCTCAGTCTGAAGAAGTCTGAAGTTCAAGCATTCTAATGGAGCTCCAACATCTGTCAACTTTCTTCTCTAAAGCCCAGCAAGAGTATGCAACTTCTTTCATAATAATCTAAGCTGGGTCAGAGCTGGACTCTTACTTTGAAGAGTTTCTTCTTCTTCTTTCGGCTACTCCTTTTCTTCAGGGGGTCACCACCGTGAACTAATTCTCATAAAGACTTGGTAATTGTTTTTATGCCAGATGTCCTTCCTGAAGCAACCACTGAGCTACCACAGCCCTCTGTGTGGAGCAGAGGGCTTCCATCTGGGGTGCCCAGGGGAGCAGATCATGGAGGTTAGGGGTCTTGCTCAAGGGCCCAGAGTGGGGCAAATGTGGGTGGAGGCAGGTTCATCTTTCCTATCCGCGTTTTGATGTTGTCAGTCCAGTGGGGATTGATCCGGTGACCTTCTGATCACAGGCTCACCTTTTCTAACCTCTGCGCCACCACTCCCCATTTCGAAGAGTATCTTTGAGCTTTACTTTGAAACTTCAGGTTCAAACCTCTTCTTGTTTCTTGCTGACCCTCTGACTGAATCCTCCCGAACATCAAAAGTCCGGTTAGAGACGGCGTGAAGCGTGAAGACACACCGGGTGGAAGCAGATAGAAAGACCCACATGTTCATGGAGAAACTGTTGCAAAAGGAACACTTTTGGAAATGAGAAGATTGTGAAGATAAGTAAAATTTAGATATCTCAAACATTAGTGACATCGTCGGACTCAGAATTAAATATTGTGTTTTACATGAAAAGTGTTAAAAGATGTGAAAACAGCAGTTCGATCATTTAAAGTCCAACTTTCTGTGGCTCGTTTAAACTCTGAGTGATGGTTCTGCTGTGAAGTCTGAGCAGGAGATCACCTGAGATCACCTTTGATGTCTTCAGGGGATCTTGTCAGTTTTTAGTGAATTTCTGTCATTTGTTGTTCTGCTACCAAATGTCTGCTCAGTGTTCCTGATGGAAATGCATCTTTTATGCATTCACTGTCGAAGTTTCTCCTGCTGCTCAAGATCAGGGACGACATTTCCCATGAGCCTCAGCTGCAGAAGTGGGCTCAGCCGGTTCTGTTCTCCTGCCTGCAGGTCATTTTCCCAACAAGGCGATGCCATCAGCCGGAACGCTGCCCTGGCTTCAGGGGATCCTCTGCAACGCCCACAACCCCTGCTTCAAGAACACCACGCCGGGCGAGTCTCCGGGCATCGTCGGAAACTTCAACGACTCCATGTGAGTCCGGGTCCAGTCACGTTTTCTGCTCTGAGTCCGGGTCCAGTCACGTTTTCTGCTCTGAGTCCGGGTCAACCTGTTTTTGTGTGTGTGTGTGTGTGTGTGTTCTCTGGTGTTTTATTCGTCTTTAAGCTAAAAGAAGCATTATCAAGTTGTGTCTTTGTGGCTTATAGTCTAAAAATCCAGTTCTAGACTTGGCGCTGTGTCTGTTCTGTGTTGACTCGACCCGCTACGGGTTTGATTCTCCTCCTGGACTCTAAATGTGTCTTTGTGTGTCTGGTTTTCAGAATTTCTCGCCTGTTTTCGGACGTTAAGAAGATCCTGTTGTACAGTCAGAACGATAAGAACCTGGAGGGTTTCAAGGAGCTGGCCCGGGCCCTGGAGATGTTGCAGAACAGCCGCTCAGGTAGGACATCAACGTGAGAACCGGGTCGAGCCCACGTTTGAAAGAGCTGTGGCGAGTCTCTGCAGAAACCTTTCAGCCTCATTAAACGAAAAGAATTTGGTTCTTTATGTTTCTGACCTGGTGTGGGGGCGAGTTTGTTTTCTCCACCTGCACCGACCTGCCAGCTGCCCGCCCCCTCACTGATGGATCATCAGAACCTTTATTCTTTAACCACAGAGACCTAGGTGTGCGGTCCAGCATTGATGAACATCCATCAGAGTGAAATTGGAGGTTCAGGTTCTGTTCTGGCAGCGTTTTCTGTTTTTGTGGTGACACGTTTTGGTTCTAGTCATCTGTGACTGGGTCAGGAGGGGCGGGGCAAGAGTGGACTCTGAGTGGTCAGACTCTTGGCGCAGCGGGTGGCGGTCAGCGTGCGGTCCATGTCGTTATCATGCTGAGCTTCACAGAGTTCAAACAGCTGAGTGTACGTCAAAACTGATCCTGGATCAGTTCATATGGAACCAGAACTGTTCCTCTATTCAGGTTCTTATGACTTGAGTCCATGTGAGTCTCACGGTGATGGAGACACATAACCAGAAAACTCAAAAAAAAAATTAGGACAGCAAGTAGAACCAGCAAGAGTCTGATTGGACCAGTCAGAGACTAGTAGGACCAGTAAACGGTAGGTAGGACCGATAAGATGACTTTAGGACTAATCAGAAGAAGTTAGGACTGCTCACAGGCAGGTAGAACAGGTCAGAGACTAGTTGGTCTAGTCAAAGGCCAGTAGGATGGGTCAGAGGCTAGAAGGTCAGAGGCCAGTAGGACTAGTCAAAGGCCGGTGGGACTAACCAGAAGCAGATACAACCGATCAGAGGCTAGATGTACTGGTCTACGATCGATAAGACTGGTCAAGGCTAGTTGGACTGTTCAGAGTCAAGTAGGCCTGGTCAGAGGCAGAGGTGGTGACAGTGGCAGGTAGATCCGATCAGAGCCATGTAGGACTGGTCAGAAGCAAGTACGACTGGTCAGATGCAGGTAAGACTGGTCGGAAGCAAATAAGACCAGTCAGAAGCAGTTAGGATCATTGAGAAGCAAGCAGGACTGGTCAGACGCAGGTAAGACTGGTCGGAAGTAAATAAGACCAGTCTGAGGTAGGTAGGACCGGTCAGAATCAAGTAGGACTGGTCAGAAGCAAATAAGACCAGTCAGAAGCAGTTTGGACCATTTAGAATCAAGTTGGACCAGTCAGAGCCAGTTAGGACTGGTCAGTCATCAGGTAGGATGTAATGAGTTTTTTTTTTTTGGTCATTCAGACTCATGGTTC
Source organism: Hypsolebias longignatus (assembly GCA_031762435.1). NCBI lineage: Eukaryota > Metazoa > Chordata > Actinopteri > Cyprinodontiformes > Rivulidae > Hypsolebias > Hypsolebias longignatus. The sequence goes on along the minus strand of JARVGV010001030.1, from coordinate 7,135,866 downwards.
TGGACTTAGATCGAAGTAGACGGTTCACTCAGTTGGAGCTCATTTAACCAATCACATCACTGGGAGCTGCTGATGTCAGTCAGGTGAACCTGTCCTCTGACCCGTCACTAACTGTCCACCCTCACAGGACTCTTTCTGTCCCTGTGAGTTCCCCATACGTCCATTCCTCCTCACTTCTGTCTCAGGTCCGGGGTCATCGGCGCCATCGCTCAGACTCTTCACTGTTGTGATGATTGGGTTCCTCAAACCTCTGAGGAGCAAACGAATAATAATAAACAAACAAACCACAGAACGGCGCAGGAGCTTCAGATTCTAATGTTTGCTCTGGTGAAAGGTGAAAAACTTCCGGAGATGTTTTTTTTTTTTTTTTTTTTTTTTTTTTTAGTGAATATGGTTTTAGTTTCTAACCCATTTATTGAAAATAAACTAAATGAGAACAGAGCTGTGTGGAGTTGCTTGGAGACGTTTTGTCCTCTGGCTGCTGAGGTTTCTGCTCAGACCTGAAGCCACAAGGACATCCCAACTTTCAGTTCTGTGTTCACTGGAGTGGTGATGAAAAGCTCCTGCTCATGTTCGCCTGTTCAGACCTGCAGGAGGAGAAGAAAGCAGCAGGAAGAGGTGGGCGTATGCACGGGGCCTCATTCACACGAAGTGGAAATTTTAAAAGCGTGCGACAACACGCAGCTCTAAAGCATAAGAGCTGTAATTTTTTAACTCAAAACCGAACATTTTGATGCCCATATAAGGTCAACGCTTCCTGTCTTATTCTTCGCTGATGTAAAAGCGATGTCCAGAGCATCGTTTGGAAACTCCCGGAAACTGATTCAGTTTTAGCATCTGATTTATGCCTTGAGCATAAATAATGAGTCAGGGGGGGGGGGGTTTACACCCCGAGTTATGTCTGCAAGGTTAACCAAGCGGAGTTTGAAATAAACATCGACTAAAGGTGTGTGTGTTTGGGAGGGAGGGGTACGTGTCCCCTGTCCTCTTTGGGGACAGTATGTCCACAGTTTGAACACAAAAGCTGAGGATTTACAGGAGTTAGGTGGCGTCGGGTTTCTCTGAGCTGCTGTTTGTCTATTTTTCCTCTCACAGGCTTCAAGTTGAAGCATTTCCTGCGAGACAATGAGACTCTGTCGAGCTTTCTGCTGAGGAACGCCTCTCTGCCCCGGCACACCGTTCAGCAGATCACAGAGGCCACCGTCAACCTGGAGAAGGTGAGGAGGCGCTCTGCACGTGCTCAGTGCAGCAACAAGACAAACACGAGTCCAAAAACTGTGTCAGATGTGGACGAACAACGTCTGTTTCTGGTTCTGAGCTGTGAAGACGTAGCAGATCGTTTCTGCTGCTGCTCCATCCATCTCTGGTTTGTGTTTCAGGTACTCTTCAGCGGTTTGGGGGTCCACCTGAGGGACATGTGTCCCGGGAAGGGCGGGAGCCAGAATCTGTCGGACTTTGTGACCATCTCGGACCAGCGGGTGCTGTCGCTGGTGCAGGGCATCATCTGTGAGGCGCAGCCCGATTGGCTGAACCACGCTGAGGAGAACTTTATGAGCAACCTGGACTTCTTCAAACCCATCCGGGTAAAGACGTCTTTCTTCAGCAGGGAGGACAATTTAGATTATTTTAAATAGTTTGTCTGCAGCTGAGAGATGTGGAAAAAACCATCCAGGTCCAATCAGAACTTAATACAACCCATAAAACTTTCTGATGATCCACTGAGTTTTAGAGCCCAGAGTTTAGTCTGACAGGCACGTTTGACAAAACAGAACGAGTTTTGTTCAGCTGCAGAGGGCGTCTCCTCCTCCTCGCACTCAGGTGTCGCGGTGCAGGTGAGATCAGTGTGGTTTATGTGCGTGGGAGGAGGCGTGCCGCGGCCTGCCCCGGCTTTTTGCAAACTGGGTTTTTGTAGCCTGGAGACCAGTTTTAAATGGTTTCAATGAGGCTCGAGTCACGGAGGCCTCGGCCGCTTTTGTGCGCAAAAATCTACGAGCTGCCGGCGGGCGGGTTTCCACGGCAGCACAGGAAACACCAAGAGTCTGAGCGAGGTCAACCCAGGACCAGCAGCTGAGTGTTCCCATGTATTCTGGTTCTGGTCCAGAATTATAACAAACAGGGTCTCCTGTAGAGAAGAGTCCACCTCAGGAGGTCTGAGGAACTTAACGTGCCATCCGCAGATGTTTAAAAAGCTCGATTATATAAAATGATGAGGCAGAGAAGAGTACAGGTTAGAAACTATTCACTCATCAATTAAATTTATTTATTTATTTGTTATTGTAGCTGAGCGTCTCATAAGGACTGATTGAAAAACGTTGGAGGTCGTTCGATGTCCAGTCAAGTCCACAAAACACAGAACAGACCAGAGATCTGACCCTGCTCAGGTCTGGGCTCAGAGAGACCCTCCTGACTTGGGTTTGAACTAAAAACTAAATGAAGTGTTTGTATTTTTTTTAGAGGGATGTCCGGTCGGACCCAGAGGCCGTCCAGCAGGTCGCCAGAGCCACCGACAACCTTCTGGACAGTCTGGGTTCTCTGGCCGTGGAGGTGAGATGTTTTCTGATGTTCTCCAACACTTTTTGTTTGTTAAAAGTATTGGAATGATTCTCTGCAGATTGAAGACGTGTCTCTGAGTGGACAGAGTCTCATCCATTGTCCCCGGCCCCTCTCAGGGCCACAGGGTTTACTTGGCAGATCTCAGAGTCCCCGTTGGTCTTTGTATTCAGATAAAAGCTGCAGCTAAACAAAGACCTGAACGTCTCAGAACAACAAACACTCAGCGTCCGTCCTCGTCCCGCTGAGACGGTGTAGACTGCAGGGGACTGCCGGTCTGCTGGAGCTCCACAGAGACTCTGGAGAAACTCCAAAGCTGCTTCGCCAGTGATGAGTGCGACTCCACTCGGTTGTCGTCTTATCGGTTCTTCTCAGGTGCAGGTGACCTGACCTGGGAGCGGCTCGCTTGGAACCACAAACAAGCTGGTCCCATAAACTGGGCTGAGTGGGGGGGGGGTACCGACAGTGGAGAGGCCCTTAAACCTCATTTGCACAGGATTAGTTTTACCTAAGGACCAGTGTAATCTCCCCCAACGTCTGCTTTGTAGTGAACTAACCTCCTCCGTCCATCTTGTCTCAGAGGATATTCTGAGGACAGACCATATAATTCCATTAATTTG
>JARVGV010001030.1:7064246-7074827 GCA_031762435.1 Hypsolebias longignatus | reverse complement strand
CACACACACACACACACACACACACACACACACACACACACACACACACACACACACACACACACACACACAAAGGTTGCCTCAGAGCAAGCTGCAACACTTGTGGATCCATCATCATCCTCATTTTCATCAGTACTGACACACATCTGTCAGCACATCTGTATCAGCTCTACTTCCTTGCATGTTCTTGGAGTTGAACAGTTTAGGTTCTGACCTGGTTCTGATGAAGTCAGAGGTCACTCAGACTGTGAGGAACAGAAGAGGACCTGTACTTCAGTGTGAGGGCGTGAGGTGCGGAGAAGTTATGTGAGGGTAGGGCAGGAAACAGGGTGGGATGTGCAGTAGGAGTGACAGACTGGTTGACCAGTGGTGGGGTTGGAGCAGGGATCAGGTCTGAGCCACTTCCTGATTGTAATGGGAATAGACAGGTGGACAGATGAGGTCAGGACTACGATGAGATCTGCAGTGAGAGTAGGGAGCAGGTGGAAGAGAGTCTGAAGAGGTGGTGGTGTCTCTGGAGAGAGGAGTAATGAAGACGCATGAGTTTAGGTTCTTGGGGATGATGGCCCAAAGCACTGAGCAGAGAAGAAGAAGGGGACATTTACAGATTGGACCAGCGATGTTTGGTTTGGAGACAAAGAACAGGAGGAGGAGCTGAAGGAGGCTGACATGATGTTCAGGTTTTTATTTGGAGGAATCAAAATGGACAGGATTAAAAATGTGTCCATCGGAGGGACAGCCCAGGCTGGTGGACATATTGGACAAAGACTGTTTAGTATGGAGCTACCAGGGGAGGAGAGAAGCTTGTTGTGACAGAGGAGAGGGTGAGATGAGGCAGATGATCCTGAAGGGAGGAGAAGGAGGCGGAGGAAGGTGATGATTGACAGCTGGTCTACAGGTTTTCTTCTGAATCTGATGGAAACATCCATCCATCCATCCATCATCTTTTGCCCAATTCTTCCTTAGGTCACGGGGGTCCTGATGGAAACATGATGTGTCTGCAGACTGACACTTCAGTCCGCTGCATCTTTTTAACTCTGACCAGGCCTGAGGGTCACCAGACACATGGGGGTCTCACACCTCCAGGGTCTGTCACCTCCTTCATCCTCCATCAGTTTCTGTTTTCCAGCAGCTGAAGACTCAAACCAACAATGTGCAGCAGCAAACACTGAACGAGAACCAGACCTGCGATAAAACCACAGTTTTTACTGACTCAGATCTGGATTTGAAACCAGAACCTGGGTCTCGGTTCACCTGCATGCGTCCGGTGGAACTAAAGAACCAGAGTCTAAAAAACGTCTAAGACCGAGTTTCCCTCCGTTTTATTAAAAACACAGATTGTAAAGGTTTTACCTCTGATCCGGTCCAGTTACGGCCCTGGTCCTGGTCTAAGCTGGTTCTGTTCCGAGATCTCCGCAGGTCCCAGTAAAGTCCAGAGCGGATCGAGTCAGACTGAGTTCTGGGACTGGGAGGGAAAACTCGGCTCCGAATAAAGAAGAAAAGTTAACCTGGATGACAACACACCAGTTTCCGGTAAATTTCAAAGTAAAAGTACCGAGGCGCGAACAAATGCAGCACTTCCGGTGAGACTTTCAACCCCAAATTAAAAAAGTAAATACTGTATTAAATTAAAGCCACAAGTAAAAACACAACTTAACTTAATATTATGAAGAAAAGAAAAAAAAGATTATTTCTTTGACATTTATTTATTTAAATTTGCACTTTTTATCAGAATACAGTATTTTATTGTCACAGTAAGACAATCAAATATGCAGTTTCTTATAGCCTTATTTTAAGTTTATGCATTGAATGATGCACTGAATATTTCAAATTTTCAAAACTTTACAAAAGTTTGGTTTGTTTTAATCTGGTTTGAAACATGTTTTAATGTGGTTTCAAACTTAAATTTTAATTTGGTTTGAAAATGGATTTAATCTGGTTTTTGTACCAGATTGGACCTGACTAGTTTGAGCCTGGTGGTTTCAACTTGGTTTGTGTTTGGAATGTATAATACCTGTTTTGTGAACCAGGCTTTAGACAGATTTGGTTTCAATTTGGTTTGGACTTCGATTGGTTTAGGCTTTTCTGGTTTGATACTCATCTTAACACAGTTTTAAACAAGTTAAAGACTAGAATAAACCTTGTTAAAGCCTGGATTTAAACTAGATTGTTCCTGGATTGGACGTTGTTTTGAACTTGAATGTTGCACCTGGCTCCAAACAGACTTGCACATTTAAGTCTTAATTGGATTTAGAGCCAGATTTTAGTCTGAGTTTAAATGGTTTTTGTGGGATCTTCTGTTTGTTGAAGCAGCTTTTATTTAAAGTTTTTGTCAGGTTTCAAACTGTTTTACAAATATGTTGAATCTAAATTGGAGTTAAATTTAAACTGGAATTAAGATAGATTTAAACTTGTTTTTCTAAACCTGGCTTTAGAATTGTTTTAACCTGATGTGGAACTAATGTGGGGTTTGTATTTTTTGTTGTTGCAGGCATAAATTGGCTCTGGATCAACAAACAAGTGCTGGTTTTAGAACAAGTTAAACTAAACTAAAAACTGTATCTGTTAGTGGACTCGTCTGTCTTCTGTTGTCCAGGTGTGGACAGGTGGTGAGACATCCTGAGCAGAGAAAACCTCCACCTCTTTAAACCAACAAGCAGGATGTTGGGATGTTTTGATGTTTGTTTGGGACAATTTTTTTTGTCCTCGCCATTTTTAGCACTGACATCATGTTGTTGTGGTTCTGATCCAGAGACAAGAAGAGTCTCAGGGTCTAGGGAAAAGACTAACAACTTGTCTAACGAACTTGTTAAACTGTAGAACCAGTTCACCTGAAGGTCCAGTTTACAGCACTGTTTTAACTGTGTAAAAAGTTTAGCTCTAGAACCAGATTCACTGTAGATCCAGTTTAAGTATTTAGCTGGTTTAAACATGGGTCCAGTTTAACTGTAGAACCAGTTTAACTGCATGTCCAGTTTACCGTAGACCCAGTTCAACTGCTTTAAATACAGGTCCATTTTAACTGTAAAACCAGTTCAACTGCAGGACCATTTTAAATGCAGATCCATTTTAGCTGGTGAACCAGATTAACTGCGGGTCCAGTTTAACTGTAGAACCAGTTCAACTGCAGGTCCAATTGTAACTGTAGAACCAGTTCAACTGCAGGTACAGTTTAACTGCAGGTCCAGTTTAACTGTAGAACCAGTTCAACTGCAGGTACAGTTTAACTGCAGGTCCAGTTAAACTGTAGAACCAGTTCAACTGCAGGTACAGTTTAATTGCAGGTCCAGTTTAACTGTAGAACCAGTTCAACTGCAGGTACAGTTTAACTGCAGGTCCAGTTTAGCTGGAGAACCAGTTCAACTGCAGGCCCAATTTTAACTGTAGATCCAGATCAACTGCATGTGCAGTTTAACTGCAGGTCCAGTTTAACTGTAGAACCAATTCAACTTCATGCCCAGTTTACCGTAGACCCAGTTCAATCTACAACTGGTTTAACTGCAGGTCCAGTTTAACTGTAGAACTGGATCAACTGCATGTGCAATTTAACTGCAGGTTCAGTTTAACTGTGGAACCAGTTCAACTGCATGCTCAGTTTACCATAGACCCAGTACAATCTACAATTGGTTTAACTGCAGGTCCAGTTTAACTGTGGAACCAGTTCAACTGCAGGTCCAGTTTAACTGTGGAACCAGTTCAACTGCAGGTCCAGTTTAACTGTAGAACCAGTTCAACTGCAGGTCCAGTTTACCTTGGACCCAATTCAAGTCTACAACTGGTTTAACTGCAGGTCCAGTTTAAATGTAAAACCTGTTCAACTACAGAACCAGATCAACTGTTGGTCCAGTTTAACTGGAGAACTGGTTTAACTGCAAATCCAGTTTAATTTTAGACCCAGTTGAAGTGTAGAACTGGTTTGAATGCAGGTACAGTTCGACATGTCCAGGTTTCTCTGAGCTTCAGTTCACACTTCATTCGGTCTTCACCCATGAGCGTGCTTGGTCCAGAGGAAGTCCTGGTGGACACTGCGTCCTGTCCAGTAAGACGCTGGACGGTGGTGGAGTTTCCTCCTCTGAGCCCAAACAACAATCAGAGCCGAGCAGACAGGAAACAGGAAGTGGCTGAGACAATACAGCTGCATTCTTCAGCTGCTGATGGAGGAAACAGTCAAACATAAAGTTTTTCCTCATCAGGCCGGGGAGAGCTTCGGTCACACATCTCCATCAGTCACGTGGACCTCATGTTTCCACCAGCACCACCATGTGGTCTCAGGAGGCACCTTCCAGGTGTGATGCAGAGGTCAAAGGTCAAATAAGCTTGTTCTGTGGCAGCAGATCAACACATTCCACATCCTGCAGAAACATATCGAGTGTCTGTGGGCTGCTCTGAACTACTTCCTGGTTTTATCCGCAGTTCATTGAGAAAAACAGTCAAATAACTGATAAAGTATGGAGGACGGAATGTGACAAAACTAATTAAATACAGTACATAACGAAATGTATCATTTAAAAATTAAATACACAATTAAATTATTAAATACACAATTAAATTATTTATTTCATTATTTATTTATATAATTTTGTCACATTCCACCCTCGTGTGTCACTATGAAATTATGCAAACTCAGTGGGCGGGACTAACGCCGATCATGTGAAATCCATTGCTTTGGTCTGAACTAGTCATGTCAAACATGGCAGCTCCCTCCATGCATGACTGGTCTCTCATGAACTGATTAGATATTTTAAATATCACTGGAGGACGGAAGGTGACAAAATTAAATAAATCATGAAATGAATAATTTAAAAGGTATATTTCATTATTTAGTGGTGTATTTAATAATTAAATGATACATTTGTTAAGTTTGTATTATGTGTTTATTTCATTTTGTCACATTCCGTCCTCCATAATCTGCAAGTTCAAACTGAGCAAAGTTGAAAATAAACATATGGAAGTTTTTTTTTTTTTTAATGGTTGTGCATATTTAGTTCAAAATCCACATTTTTTTTCCAAGAATTTTAACTTTAAATTATTTTCATTTAGCTTTTGCTTCATACGTCTCAGTTTTTCCGTCTTACCGTGCACTGATCTAAACAGATGTTTTCTGCTGTTTTTTTCCATTGTTGTCTGAGGAAACTTTTTGTTTATCACTGATTCCATCTGAACAACACATTCACTTTCAACTGAATGTCACGCTCATATTTACCTGATTCCACCTGAACGCACAATAGGTGGAGAAGAAACTCAGCAGCTGAAGCTTCTCCCAGATCACTTCTACAGGATTCAGTCTGGATGGTCTTCTTCTGAACTTCATGCTGGGTCCCAAAATTTCCTGCAACACCTACAATGTTTTTCAAAAAGTTCATGCTGTGATGAGGACATATGTTCACTAGATGGCGATATAGCCCCACACAGCTGCCAATCAGCAGCCAGATGTTTTGAGTTGAAGCTGCTGAGTGATGGACTTCTGGTACGAAATGGTCAGTGTGATTTGTGTCCTTTCACCAAGACCTGAAGGTGAACAAGTTTCTCAGGATGTGGAAAATCAAACCCAAACAAGTGATAAGTCTGAACACTAATAAAACACTGTTATCATCACAAGGAACCTTTTATTAATCACACACAACTTTTTTAAAAAGTTATTAACAATAACTTGTTACTTCATTCTTCACCCTCTTCAGAGATTCTTAGTAACTGGTTTAATTTGTAACAGAAGAGTAGATTTTCCCACAATAAATCTGAAGACAGAGCTACAGTTTTCCCCCTAAATAAATGATTAATCCTGAACAATCCAGAAAAAGAGTCATTTGCAGCAAGTTCAGTTCTTCATCATATTACAATAAAGATAAGAACTAAAGAGCGCACAATGTCCTTAAAAAGCCTGGAAAAAACCAGATAACACCTAAAAAACAACAACTTGAAACCTTGAAGATGAGCAGAGCCTCGTACGAACACCATATTTGTAGTCTTTAGGGATTCTGGTGGAAGTCTGAGGGGACATTTGGAGGACCGAAGCGCGTCTGAAGCCCAAAAGGTGAAAATGTCAGAAAATGAAGTGAGGCGTTCGCTGTCAGACAAGTTTCTAGCTTATCCTTTTCTCAAACAAACCCAGAAACAGAAAATGAGCCGAAGAGGTTCCAGGTGAGAGTCTGAGGATGTCTTAAGTATCGTCATCGTCGCTGTTGTGGGTCTTGTCTTCGCTCAGGCCGCTCTCGTCGATGTTCTCCAGAGAGTCGGCGTGCTGCAGCGTCAGCTCCGACGGGCTGATGGACGGCAGCATGTTCTGCTCTGGGAACATCCACGGCTTCAGGGTCGGGTTGTGTTTCCGTTTCCACTCCGGGTACTTCAGAGCTGCCTTGTAGATCTTCCTCATGGCCTAAGAGGACAGAGATGGCGAGACATCGTTTGACGAGGAACAGAGACCAAATCTGTCCAAGAAGACGATCAGATATTTACCTTCGGAGCCACAAACTGGGAGACTCTGTTCACAACCCACTTTGGCAACGAGCCTGCAGAGACAGAGGACAGCAGAAGTCAAACGGAGCTTCTTGCATCTGGACGACGTGTCAAAGCCCAGGACCAGTTTAGATTGTGAGGGGGAATTCAAAGACACCACAGAAAAGAAGTTTGAGGAGGTTCTGGCAAACTTTTCAATGACTCGGAAAGGGAAAGCAGGGTTCTTCTCAGGCTGGTTTAGGTGGGAAACTTCTGATCTGGACTAAGGATATTGATGGAAGGAGCACCAGGGTGGACAAGATCCACTTTGTTCCAAACCTCACAAAGATCAGTAAGTTTGGATCATGACCAAAAGAGCCAAATCCTGGATCTAATTGGCTGAAATAATCTCCCCCAGTAGAGTGGCCGGGCTCAACCTTAATGAGATTAGGAGTCGCCTCAGGTGGTTTGATCATCAGGGTGTCTTCTGGACAGGTCCATCTTAAGGTTGACTAGGCACATCCCACAGGGTGCAGACCCCAGAGTGTAATTCTACATAATGTGTGGTTCTTATTCTCAGTGTGCTTTTGAGAGCCCATCTCACCTCGGGGGTCCACCTGGGTCAGGTAGTAGAGGGTGGAGCCTGTGGGGTTCGACTGGATCAGGTAACCCGTCAGCAGAGACACGGCTCGGACGTAGTCTTTCTTGGGAGGATGTTGCTAAGGAGACAGATAAACAGGAAGTGTTGGGAGTGTCAGCTGGTGTTTGAAAAATAATGTTTTGAAACAGCTGTTGACCCACAAACAACGCTGAAAGAGTTAATACAAACAAAAAAAACTTTATTTTGACCCCTTGGTCACAGATATACAGGAGCTGAGGTCTGTTGGTAAAAACACTAACCGGGTGTTTGACGGAGTAGTTGATGATCATGTAGTCGCTGCCAAGGGGAAGCCAAGACCTCATCGTCACAAAGTCTCTGTTCTTCAGAGGACTCGGACATTTCCCTTCAAAACAACACAAACACAACATGAAGGAACAGAAGTGACTCTTTTCTGCATCATGTGATCAGAAAACAGCTCCTGACAATGATGTGGATCACGTTGTCCACCTACGAGTACTCTTTTTATGTAGATGGACACCAGATAGCTTAGAAATGACCTTTGACCCTTCCCAGATTAATGGTTAGCAACAGTGTCTTCTCTGAAGTCACTGCTGATGTCCTTCTGCCTTGGTGTTGTGTTAACGCAGCAGAAACTGCAGCTTGTATGAAAGTGGGCCCTCTTATGATAATCAGCTTATTCATCGCTTCCGACTGATCCTGAACCTCTGGAAGCAGCGAGGCTGGAACCAGTTTCACATTTTGTTTAACAAACAATGACATTAGTTGGGTGTTTTGTTCAGTTGAGGTCAGACTAGAAACATTTTAAAAACCTATTAAAGACCAGATCAGTTCCTGTATGTCTGGATATGCAAAACTCCAGAACTGAAAAAGGGTGGACTTTCGTTTTTTCTATGATTGTATGGAGCCCTGAGAGTGTCAAACTCACTTACAAAAGGGGGCCAAAATTAAAACCTTTTTCAAACTAGGGCCAATTTCAGAGTCTACATTAACTCAGTTTAAAAACCCAACATATTTTCTTGGTTGGAGATTCCTCAACAAGAGTTTCATTGGCCTCATTTGACGTTCTCTGTTGCACTTTTGACTCAAAGATTACTGAAAAAATTCAAGTGATAAAAGTAGTTTACGTTTAACATAACATTTGGGGGGTCAGATGTCAATGAGAGCCACATTTGGCTCCTGGGCCTTGAGTTTCACATATTTATCCTATACAGTATAGGCCTGTCACGATAACAAACTCTGCTGGGCGATTAATTGTCTCAGAAGTTATTGCGCTAAACGATAATATTGTTTGAAATTTGACAATAATTAGTAATTATTGTCAAATTTAAGAAGAAATCTTTGTTAATGTTTGTGTGTAGTATCTTTTTGACCACTGGATGGCAGTATAAGACTGAACTGAAGGATGGACAGTGAGGTGAGGGTGTGAGCAGTGTGTCTAAGAAAAATGGGAGGGACGCCCCTTGACGTGACATGGGCCGTCTCTCTTTCCAGTTTTTCGGCTCTCAAAACGGCGAAAGCTCGGTGTGATTTGAGCTCTTTAGCATAGCATTTTTTACACCAAGCTTTTAATTTTTTTTTTTAAATCAGTAAATAAGTTCTCAGTATTTCACCTCCCCACAACTAGGTTGACTTTTTAGCTTAGCTCGTAGCCTAGCTTCTCAGCTTAGCTGCTTTTAACGATCCAAAAACGAGAGTTGAACCTTTTGTCATCCAGTGTCTTCAGTAGAAAGAGAGACACGAAGAAACGATAAAGCTGATAAATGAAAATGTGGTCAATAATTTTCATTTATCATGCGATTAATTGATTTATCGCAACAGGCTTAGTCCTGTATCATCTTTCTAACCATTTCGAGGTCACAGTTTGTGTTCAAATCAGACTTTTCCTATAAAACCTTCAGCTCACTGAACTCAGACATGATGAACAACTTCCTTTAAACCTCTTCATAAAAACTTTCATCCGTGATACTGACAGGAGTAATATCCCACATCTGCGTTGACCGTCAGCCTGCCGATGTCGTACGTTTCCAGCATGTTTGTGTCCCACTTCTTGCGATAGCTGGTGTCATGGAGGACATCGTAGAGCGTCTCTGCTGTCACATCTTTACACACGATCTTCATCTGGAACAAACAGACAAGAAGAAAGAACATGTTTAAGGCTGAACAGACATTTAAAGTCAGTGTGATGATGTCATGGATAAAAAAAAAAAAAGAACTCGTCTCTCTGAAGCCAAGTGCTGTGTTTAAGTCATCAGTTCTCAAACAGCAAGTGATGTCATCGCCTGAGACTGTGAACGACTGTGAGGAGTTCAAACATTACTGCAAGATTATTATAAATCAAGTTTTCCACAACTGGAAGCAGGAAACAGGATGAGAAGGAAAATGATTTCAGTCTTGGCCGCCTTAGAATGAATAAATTTAAAAAAGACCACTGATCTCATAAGGATCCAACAAAGTTAAGTCGGGTCCTCTGGACGGATTATTCTTTGATGAAACATTTTTCATCAAAGTTCAGAGTTTCATCAAACTTTTATTCCAAAGACCTTCAGTCTGAGGCGCCGCAACACCTTCTCATGGTGGATGTTTGCTGCCGACAGCCAAAACTAGTTGTTCACATGATCAAAGAGGACCATCAGCCTAATGATGGATCGTTAGTACCCTGATGGTTGTTTGCTATTCACAGAGGGCTGAGTGATACAAGCAATAACAGCATTGTAGGAGGGGGACAGTTGAACCCGGAGGCCTCCACCTCTGTTTAACGATGGACGGTTTCTTTTATAGTATGTGTCGTTTTTCACCTGTTTGGAAGTTACACGTATGTGTTGTTTTTCATCGGTTTGGTATACAAACTTAATATTTGTCGTTGCTCACCTTTTTGGAAGTCATAAAATTGTATGTGTCGTTTTTCATCAGTTTGGAAGTCATACTATTGTATGTATTGTTTTTCATCGTATGTGTTGTTTTTCATCAGTTTAGAAGTCAAAATAAATTGCCGTGTTTCACCTTTTTGGAAGTTATACTATATTATGAGTTGTTTTTCATCCGTCTGGTAGTCATTCAATAGTATGTGTCCTTTTAGCATCAGTTTGGAAGTCATACTATAATATGTCTTTTTCATCTGTTCGATAGTCATACTATATATAATATGTGTAATTTTTCAACTGTTTGAAAGTCATACGATGGCATGTGTCGTTTTTCATCAGTTTGGTAGTCATATTTTAGTATTTGCTGATTTTCACCTGTTTTGTAGTCATACTATAGTATGTGTAGTTTTTTATCTGTTTGGTAGTCATACCAAACAGATATGTGTCGTTTTTCACCTCTTTGGAAGTCATACTACAGCATATGTCATTTTCACCTGGTTGGAAGTCGTTTTTCATCTGTTTCGTAGTCATACTATACAACTGTACAAGAACATCATCAGTATGACAAAAACATGAGCCTGGATGGTTTTATCGTTTGTTCTGAGTCCAGGATAAACAACATTTTGTACATCTTTAGATAAAAACTAGTTGTCACACAGGAACTTG
>JARVGV010001030.1:6981562-6995933 GCA_031762435.1 Hypsolebias longignatus | reverse complement strand
TCTGAATCCTGGAGCTGCTGTGGTCCAGTCTGAATCCTGGAGCTGCTGTGGTCCAGTCTGAATCCTGGAGCTGCTGTGGTCCAGTCTGAATCCTGGAGCTGCTGTAGTCCAGTCTAAATCCTGGAGCTGCTGTGGTCCAGTCTGAATCCTGGAGCTGCTGTGGTCCAGTCTGAATCCTGGTCTGAGTTGAAGGAACTTCTTCTTTTTTTTCTTTGCAGAGGTTTGGCAGCCTGCGCTCTGACGACATTGAGCAGATGAGGTTCAAGCAGAGGTTAAAGGTCATCCAGTCCCTGGAAGACACAGCCAAGCGAAGCGTGGTGAGTGTTGACCCTGATTCATGCTTGTCAAGGTCACGAGCCACGAGTTGGACACCAGTCCAGGCCCAGCTTTATCGAGCTACAAATGCTAATAATGCTAACGTGGACATGAGGACATGCGTCACAGGTGCGTGTCTCTGCAGGTGAGGGCAATGATGACAGAATCGGCGTTCAGCATCGAGGAACTTGAGGAGCTCTACTGCCTCTTCAAGGTCAGGAGGAACTTTAAGATGTTTTTAAACGGTTCAGACCTCTTTGTCCTCTGCTGGTCTCTGTCCTTCTCAGGCTTCTGTCCCCTGCAGGTTTCTGTCCTCATGTCTCTTCTTCTGCAAACCTGTGTGTCTCTGTTTGTGACTTTGTTCAGTCCAAACACATGACCAGCTGTTACTGGGGCTCCAGCAGCTCTGCAGCGGAGCGCCATGATCCCAGTTTGCCGTACCTGGAGCAGTACCGGATCGATCCGATTCAGTTCGCTCAGCTCTTCTTGGCGCTCGCTCCCTGGGTTTGTGGAAGCCACACCCCCATTTTGTCATCCCGCCTCTTCAGGCTCCTGGATCAGAACCAGGACGGGCTTGTCAATTTCAAAGAGTTCATCACGGGGCTCAGTGAGTTCACTCCAGATCCTCATGACAAACACGCCCAGTTCCAGCTCGACCAGGTTCCACCTGAGTGTTTGTGTTTCTGCAGGTGGGATGTATCACGGGGACATGACTGAGAAACTGAAACTGCTCTACAAGCTCCACCTCCAGCCAGGTAACTGCTCACCTGGAACACAGTTTCTGAGCAGAACAGGACCCACTAACGAGTTGCACAGTGCTGGTCCTGAAACATCTTGACCACGCAAAAATACCGAACAGAACCAGAACGATGTTGTGTCATGTGACCTCTTACACTGATCCTCCCTTTATTCTCTTGTAGGACATGCTGGGTTGTTGTCTATTAGAACTTATTGGGTCGTAGTCTCCTGGGACTCGTTGGGTCTATGTCTCCTGGGACTCGTTGGGTCTATGTCTCCTGGGACTCGTTGGGTCGATGTCTCCTGGGACGCGTTGGGTCGATGTCTCCTGGGACGCGTTGGGTCTTTGTCTCCTGGGACTCGTTGGGTCGATGTCTCCTGGGACTCGTTGGGTCGATGTCTCCTGGGACTCGTTGGGTCGATGTCTCCTGGGGCTCGTTGGGTCGATGTCTCCTGGGACTCCATGGGTCGATGTCTCCTGGGACTCCATGGGTCGATGTCTTCTGGGACTCCATGGGTCGATGTCTTCTGGGACTCCATGGGTCGATGTCTCCTGGGACTTGTTGGGTCGATGTCTCCTGGGACTCCACGGGTCGATGTCTCCTGGGACTCCATGGGTCGATGTCTCCTGGGACTCCATGGGTCGATGTCTCCTGGGACTCCATGGGTCGATGTCTCCTGGGTCTCGTTGGGTCGATGTAGTGATGGGCAAATGATAGAGCCTTCGTGTCTTGTGTCTCTTCCTGAAGCAGAGCGATTCATACCAACGTGTTGGAGCTTGCACCAAACACCACCGTCACATGACAAATGATGTTCGAAGCCTCAGACGTTATCACTGCTTCATTTCACTCTGTAATGACTCAGAAAGTTTCAGTGTGTTCTGAACCAATGGCAGTTTTACGATTCCTAAATACATTAAGTTGTGAGGAGATATGATTTTGTTCATTATCTACTGGGACTCACTGGGTTCTTGTCTCTGAGTTGTTGACTTCTGGGACTTATTTGGTCGTTTTTCTCTGAGTCATTTAAGTTGTGTCCTATGACTAGTTGGGTTGTTGTCCTCTGAGAATTGTTTGGGTTGTTGTCTCTTTTGAGGTGGTTGGGTAATTGTTGCCTACTTTGTAGAACTGTTGGATAAAAAATATCCTCTATTCATCTTGCTTCCTCAAAGAAGCCACATTTGGGAACAGGAGAAAATATTTTAACCAGTTTTACTTGCAAGGGCAGACTTCCACTTACAGGTTTACACAGATGTACAAAGTTTCTTGCTTAGAGCCTCGTCAGTGAGAATCTGCAACCGGACAGAAAAGCAAAAAGTGTTTTTCTACTGCTTCAGCTCCAACTCCAGACTGGTGCCTGCAGGCTTCTCTCTGAGAGACAGGAACTCTCTGACCTCACACACATCAGTTTCCACATAGCAGTGATAAACATCCATAAACCTTTACCTAAATTCCCCTGACAAGAACTCTTTGGGTTGTTTGTTAGACCTTGCAGGCTTGTTGTCTTTTGGGCCTTGTTAGGTTGTGGCTGGTTGATTTGTCTTGACTTTTTGGGTCATTGTTTCTTAGAAGTTGTTGAGTTGTTTTCTAGGACACGTTGTCAGAAGTCATTGGGTCACTGGGTCAGGAGCTGTCTGAGTCGTTTGGGTTGTTGTTACTTTTTGAAACTTCGAATGAACACAGCAACATGAAACAGATCAGCAGCAACATGAAACAGATCAGCAGCAACATGATGTAGTTTTTCACTGTGATTATCCTGGTTAGAGATTCATGAGTCTAACAGAAACGAGATTCTTGTAGAGAACAGTAATGTTTGTAGTTTGGACAGATGAGGATGAGCTGCACGTGAAGCTGATGTTTTAACTTCAAATACTCTTGTTTGTTTGTTTGTTGCAGCTCTTTGTCCTCAGGAGGCAGAGTCTGCATTGGAAGCCACGCAGTTCTTCACAGAGGACGAAGCAGGAGGTGCGAGCACGCACGCACACACAGCACAGTGTTAGTTTCCTCCTGCTGTCCCACTCCACAGAAACTGGACTTTGATTAATAAGCTCTATCTGCTGCCTCTTTTTCCTCCTCCGCTTCCTGATGTTTCCTCTAGAATCTTCCTTCTTGTCTGATTTGGACACTTTAAGGCAGCAGGAAGTGCCACCAGGTTTGTATTTTTTTTGATTCAATCAAACCTGCGCCCTGTACTACGAAGCAGGATTAGCGTCTCATGGAGGTGGCCTCAGATTCAGTTTGGGGTCTTCAGTTCAAACCGAATCGTGTGGAGTTCTAATCATTCATAAGGACTGAAACATGACTTAGTTCTTTATAAATCTACTAAACATAATGGCTTGTTAGGATTAATTAAAGAAACTCTGGATATGTTAATTCTGCTCTGAAGTAAAGCCACCTGCTGTCACATGATTTCTCTGATGTCTCTAATCATGATCTGTCGTGATTTCTTTTTGAGCCAGGTCACACTCTACTTCCTGTTTTTCTGCTTTTGATGATGACATTTTCTCCCAACAGGTGAGGAGGTCAAGGATGAAGAGGAGAAGAAAGGTAAATCCCCCCCTCGTCTGTGTCTGTTGTTCTCATCGTTCACATCTGTCTCACCTGCTTCCGCCTGCGTGCTGTTTCAGAGGTGAAGGACTACAGGTACTATCTGAGGATGTGGGCCAAAGAGAAGGAGCCCAAGAAAGAGACGATCAAGGACCTGCCAAGGATGAACCAGGTGAAGTGCCCCACAGGGGAGCAGGTACAGCTGAGTGTGACAGGTGTGCTTACCTGTGTGTTCACCTGTGTGTGTGCAGGAGCAGTTCATCGAGTTCTGTAAGACCCTGTACAACATGTTCAGCGAGGAGCCGTCTGAGCAGGAGCTCTATCACGCCATCGCCACCGTTGCCAGCCTGCTGCTGCGCATCGGAGAGGTCGGGAAGAAGTTCAGCAACGGCGGCAAGAAGCCCGAGACTCAGGCCGCGCCCATCCACCCGCAGCGGGAGGAGGGGCCCGGCGAAGGAACGTCAGCTGAGGCGCAGGTGTGCCAGGCTCTTGCCGAGGCCCAGCTGGAGCTGCCGGTGCCGCAAACATCCGACGAGGAGACCAAAGACGACACGTCGGTGTCGTCGTACTCGGTGGTGAGCGCCGGCTCACTGCCGTGCGAGGACATTGCTGACGACACCGTGCTGATTGGTGGCGACCAGAGGCAAGGTAGCACGCTGGATGTTGATTGGTCCATCACCTTTGAGCAGGTGCTGGCATCGCTGCTGACAGAGCCCGCACTTGTCGAATACTTCGAAAGGAAGACGGACATTCAGGCCAAGATGGCTGCCTGTAAGGCTCAGAGGGTTGTGGAGCGCCAGATAAGCTCCGCCTCTGAAGCGGAACTCGCCCAACATTCCACCTGATCACTTGTGTCTACCTCTCCCAATATAGGTAATTAATCAGTTAATCACGTGAACTAAGTGTTTGATGATGTCATTCTGACAGAGACTATGATTGGCTGCTTGGTCCAAGACAGTGAAGCTGATCATTGACCTGTGACATCATCATCAAGCGACTTCCTGCAGGAGTTTCTCACTAAAAGCTTTTAAAATTATGAATTCATGGGCTTTTATTGTGAAATATAAGCAGGAAGTATTACAGTATTAGTATTTGATTCATTGATCTGTTGCTACTCTGCCACACCAAGCACTCAACAAGTGAACACACCTGCAGACACCCTGCTGGTCACATGACCCTCAGTCAGCTGATTCACATTCTTATTGTCACTGTTTTTAAGAACGTAATGACTGAAAGAAACATGTTCAGTGTATATTCCGATTTTTATTTTGCAGAACAGTTTTTTCTGTTTCCTGTTTCTAACTATCGCCTTCACTGTTTATTTGCCTGCTTTTAAGTCTGTTATATTGATCAGATATTGATCTGTACTCTGATGTTCTAATAAAAACTGATCTTAAAATATAAATAACATCTTCCTGTAGGGGCGTCCCTGTGATTATTTATAAAATAAACTGTATAAACAAACAATAATCAAAGTGTTGCAATAAACATAAAGGAAAGTAAATAAATTAGTTTCTGACCTGTTTTCTTTATTTAGTGTAATATTTGTTGTCTTATTTTGTAAAGGTTTTTAGGTCTTGTACTCCAGCCGGAAGGGGGCGCGCACAAACCGCACTGTGACGTATTTGTGACGTCACGTTTAAAACAGACTCCCGCGAAACAACTGAACCAGAACCAGCTCTAAAATTTGTGTTTAGCCAGCACTGTGTCCAACATGGTGCAAGAGTTTCACGTCGTCAGGTGCTTCAGCTGTGAGAGCTTTCAAGTCCAGCAGGTAACCTTTAAAAACAAGGGATTAACCTGGTAAATAAAGGTTGAGTAAATGGAAAAAAAAAAAATTAAAACTACCGGAAGTTCCTGAGCTAACGCGCAGCTAACGGCTACTCGGTGCTATCAGCTAATTTGGGATTTTTTTTTTTTTTTTAAATACAGTTATCCGTACAAAAGTAGTGGTCATTCTTCTCCTCTTTTTATGATATTTAGATTTATTTAAGATTAAACTTGATGAAATATCGTCATTTTTTTTGTTTAAAAAAATAATCGTTTCCCCGTTTTTTGTGGGCGTTAAGTGCACGTGAAAATGTTTACAGCAGGAAATTATGTAATGTTTGCCTGTCAATATTTCTACGTGCAAATGCATGCATATATTTTTCTTTTTATCTAATTGTTTAAGACACACTGAAACCTAGTTCAGGATTTTGAACAGGTTTGATGGAGGGGGTTTTGCCCTATGTTTTGACTGGCAGGTGAAGAAGGCGAGGAAGTGGACCTGCAAGCTCTGTGGACAAAAACAGTCACTGCTGAAGGTCAGAGTCAAACGTATTGATCACATGATCTTTGATAAAGGGGACAGACATACTGATGAATGAACAAGTTAACACTGTGATGCCTGTTTCTGTGTGATCGCTATGAGGACAGATTAAAGACATCTTCACTCAAACCACCTTCAGAGGTGGTCCAGGATTTTATTATGTTCATCAGAACCCAAACTTTACCTGATTAAATTATTTTCTTCTATTAACTGGAACTTTGACCTGATCGGCTGGAATCAGTAGGAGTTTGGACGAGGATCTGCTCCTGATTGTCGTCTTCATGTCCAGAAGCTGAACTCAGCGAGAGGAGACTTGATTGACGAGCAGGAGCGCTGCAGCTGGTCACTATGGTAACCACTCGCTCCAGCTTTCCCAGTGTGCATGCACCACCTTTAAACACTGGACTCTGTCCCGGTGTTCTCACCTGGCTCCGCAACCTACTTTACTGTTTGATGTTTTCAGGGAGCAGGCGAATGGAGGTGAAGAACCGGAGGAGGAGGAGCAACAGCAAAGCAATGACCAGGTGAAACAGGTGGGTTCAGTTTTTACACCAGGATGCAGAGAGGTGGCTCACCCTGTGGCCGTTTCACAAAACCCAGATAATGGATTAAGACTGAAGTTCTTGTCACCCTGACCTTAATTTATTCTTCTTGCAACAGTCACAGAAGCAGTGACAGACTACCATACTGATTTATTCTGTACAGTTAACCAAACACCCTGGTTTGGTTAATCTATGCCAGGCTAACTGCCAGGCTTAGTTAATCCAGACTTACCTGTTTTAACTCTTCTTGAAACCATCTAAGATGCTCTGAGTCTTGTCCAAGCCTAGCTCTTCCCCATTATTCTACACAGTATAGTACAGTCAAAGCAGGCCTGTAGTTCTTGCTTTTACTGCTCCGTCCACTTCCTAACAGTCTGAACCACAGACTTAGAAGTTTTTTATTTCTGCCTATAAATTTGAATAAGATGAAGATCAGAGAGTCCTAAAGTTTTAAAATGCTTTTTAAATCCCCAAGAACGATGAGTGGGGGTGTTTTTTTTTTTTTTTTTTTTTTTTCTCCACATCTGTTTTCAGCCCAGCAAGCTGTTTTTCAGCCTCTAATGTGCAGGCTTGTGGAATATAAACACTGGCCAAAATAAACGCGTACTCCCTCGGTGACTAAAGGGTTTAGTTTATACAAATCACTCCACATGAAGGCTGCATGTCTTCTGTAACACGGTGACATCAGTACACCAACCTTCGTTTATATAAAAACAGATTCCACCTCCTATACCCCCTACCCAGAGAGCTCCACTGTAATTTTAATTCTTTTGACATCTCAGCTATGTCTGCAGGAGAACCATGTGAGTCGCTGGAGCAAGTACCTGAACACACCTGAGGAGGTGAGGCTAGAAGAGCGAGATACACCTGAGGTGGCAGAACCTGAAAAACCAGAAGCAGGAGTGAGTGGTTCGACAGACAGGCACCATCTCCATGGCAGCAGCAGGAGTACCAGGTGACTTAAGCATTCTAGCATCAGCAAACCAGATCACACTGGTTTCAGACTGGTTTGAAAGGGGCTAGCTCCACGCCAACAGCTTGTTTAGTTTTGTACAAATCAATTGATTGGTTTGACTTTTTTTCCTCGATTACAGAAAGCGACATAGATCAGAGGAGAGCACAGACCAGAGAGATGCCTCCCAACCACCTGCAAAGGTAACCTGCTGACATCACTATCTGCATGCTAAGCTGTGCTAACATCTGGCACAAATAAACTGAAAAAATATATTTTTTTGTCATTTCATGTGAACAGATTTTTATTTTTTCTGCAGCCAAAACATCGAACAGACCCTCCTGGTCCAAGTGGTGCCTCCAGGTGGGATTGTTTCCTCAGTGCTTACAGACCCATGCAGGAAGAGCCTCCTGTTTGTGGGAGTCAAAAAGATGCAGCAGTGACAAAGCTCCGCCCCCGGTTTCCTGTTTGCTCCATGTTTGAGACCAACGAAGAGTTCAGTCTCGATTTTCTCTAAGTTTCAGTTTGTTTTTACCTCTTTATATTTGTTTACGTTTCTAATATTAACAGAGACTCAAGAATGTTTTTCATGGTTTTATTGAGGGAAGTTAATAAAGATAAAACAGTAAAATGTATTAAATGAGTAAAGACTGATTATTCTCTGACATGTTTTGGTCTCGGACTACAGAAAAACAGAAAAGACAGCTAATGATGACATCACTGGTGTGGGTTTGGCTGCTTGGCGTACTGGATGGCGTCGAGCGCAGCTCCTATGTCGAAGTTCTTTGCTTGAAGGAGTCGAGTCAACCAGCCACCTTCATCTGTGAAACCCATGGACAACATGGACGACAGAGACTCCACAAGACGGGGGTCGGCTTCTGAAAGGGAAAAGCTTAATAAGTGGGTGGAGCTAACAGACACATCTAATATCAAACTGCATGTCCACCTTGTGGAAGGTGTGGGTAAAGAGCAGCCTCCCGCAAGCCTGATGGCCCCTGCTGCTCTCCCAATGGAGGTTTCTGGTCCTGCTTCTGGACCTGGTCCCCTTGCTTCTGCAACTGCAGCTCACCTGTAGATGGGTCTACCTCCTTGGGACTCAGGTGAGTCCACTCATCATCAGATTCTTGGCTCACCTGCAGCATCAGTTCTGATTAGTTATTGGTCAGGCTGATCTGATAAAGTTGTTCCAGAGGAAAACTGACCTTCGACTGGCCCTGGCTGCCCCCACCCTCAGAGCTGGCTCCTCCTCCTTCACTGCCCCCAACCTCAGAGCTGGCTCCTCCTTCTTCGCTGCCCCCAACCTCAGAGCTGGCTCCTCCTTCTTCGCTGCCCCCAACCTCAGAGCTGGCTCCTCCTTCTTCACTGCCCCCATCCATTTCCACATCACCCTTCTCTCCATCATCCTGAGGAGGTGGAGTCACCTTGGTCCTTTGGCCTTCATGTTCCACATCAATGTCCACATCAATACCTGAACGCAAAAACAGGACGTCACTTCCTGTTCATCGTGCAGTTTTCTCTTTAAACACTGAATCCTGCAGACCCTAGAGATGACATGATCTGTGACATCACTCACCCAGTGGGCTCAACATGGCAGCCACGCCCTCACCAATGTTCTTCAGGAAGTCCACGCTGGCCTGAGAGGCTGAAGAGGTCAGAGCTCATCACTGACAATGGCTGATACACATTTATTTGATTAATTAAATCAATTTAGGAAGAAACATCACCTACCAGAGGTGGCGCTGCTGTCGGCTGCAGCACTAGAGGGCCCAGCCGGCTCCTGGTTCTGGGCCATGTGCGGACCCCACATACAGTGTCTCATCTTCTTCATCCACTTCCCTCGAGGAAACCACTACAGACAGAAAAAAAAGGTTCGATTGTCCATTCAAAAAGCAGTGAAGTGGGCGGAGCCTATAATGTAAAATGAAGACCTGAGGTCCCATGTGGTGTCACAAAAGGACAAACTATAGATTTAATCCACATACTTGTGCTTTCATGACATTTGTTTTGAGTAAACAACAACAGATTAGGCCACACCCACACCATATGACAAAGGAACAAGGTGGACCCTCACCTGCAGCGGGTGCCAAATGGGCAGCAGAGCATGCTCAGTGTGAGTCCCCTTGGCCTGGCAGGTGGAGCACAGGTCGTAGTTTGGACACACAGAACATTTGAAGTGGGTCCCGACTACGGGGCCCTCACAGCCATCACAGGTGACGTCTGGATGGAGGGCAGAGGGTGGGGCCATGTGAGGAGGTGGGCCATGAGGAGGAGGACCATGAGGAGGAGGACCATGAGGAGGGGGGCCGAAAGCAAAGGGGGGGAAAGCGTGGAGGGGAAAGTCCCGTCGGTGCTCCTTCTTCTCTGCAAGAGTTCAACAAAACTTTATTCAGACAACAAAACACGTGAACAATCCTCTGATGGAACAAACAAACAATGTTTACCTTTAATGTAGAGGCGGAACGTGGCTTCCTTCACAAAGGTCAGACCCATCATCAGCTCATCATCAGATGAAAATGCTACCAGGTCTCCATCTTCATCTGAAACGTCAACAAAAACACAATTCATCAACAAAAGCTCCATCAGAGCAGCTGGTGGCTTTAATAAACAATAATAAACAAAACTTATGACGGTAAAACGAACTGGGTTAGAACCAGGGGGAATTTGGGTCATTACAGGAAATTCTGAAACTTTAGTTTACCTCAAAATTAGCTAAAATGCATTGAACGAGTGAACTTTATCAACATCAAAGAGCTGAAACGGTTTTATTAAAACTCACTCAAATCAAAATGTCACGTGACGCTCACCTTTGTAGTACATGTTGAAAGAGGAAGAGTTCAGGTTGGAGAAAACCGTCCCCACTTTCCTGTTCAGGTACTCAAAACTACAGGAGATGTCGTGATCCACTGCGAATCTGCGGATCTCCTTCACTTGTTCATCCTTCCCCAACAGGTACGCCTTTACAGTCACTGACATCTTGAAACGTGCACAATTCCAGGTGCAAAAAAAAACAAAAACAACCGAACAGAAAGACGGACCTAACACACTCAAACAAAGTCTGAAATTTTGTGACGCAGGGGTAAATTTTCAGCTTCTTTTATGTTTACTTCCGCTCTGTCCATCACGTCTTTTTAGTGACGTAAAGACGCATGAGGCCTGCCATTGGTCCGCTACTCCCGGTTGACCTATGGGAGGCCGTGAAGTGACTAAGCAAAAATCCAGTCAAGGGCTTTTCCTTGGGTCACGTGCAGTGTTGCCAGGTGTACAATAATTATCGTTTTTGTACGACAGTTTTGCCTTCTGATCAATAATCCCAAAAAAGGCCAAAAATACGATAATTTCACCATTCCGTTAATGTGTGGTTGTAATCTGTTGCCATTAGCCTGTCGAAACTGTCTTTTGACAGGCTGATGGTTTTTTGTGAACCCTGAAGGCATCAGTGTCCGGAAACAGATTCCAGCCAATCGTGCTTTTCTAAACTTGACCTACGAGTGAGGTGTGTGTGTTTGCCTCAGAAAAACGGCCATGATAGGCTGAACAGTCCGCTGTGTCCGCCCCATGAGTGAAGGAAAAAAAAGAAAAAAGAAGCAGCAGAGTGTGATACCGGTCTGGAAGAAGTGATGAAAAAACAGGTCTTAGTACTTAATAAATCTCTTAAAATAATTGGAAAGTATGCAACATGTGCACCAATAATCTCCCTGAAACAGTTCAACATGTCTTAATGGATTATTCCGGGTATGAAACAGAAAGAATGCATTTCCAAAAATAAATAAATAAAATGAATATTAAATTTACAATTAGGGTTGTTTTTAGTAGTGATATCCGCAAAGTTAAAATTCACTACTGTATATTATTTTCTTGAAAAATACAAACCAAGAGAGAATTTAGTTGAGTTATTAAATTAATTCAACAGTTTTTTTTTTTTTTTTTTCTATCTCCTGTCCTGACTCCAGCTAAATATGTTGTGGTAATGCGCCTTACAGTTGGTCTGCCAACCACCACAAAACAAAACAAGAAAAAGAAGAAAGGGGAAGGGGGGTCATTCCACCTACTCAACACTAGAGTGACTATAGTGCATACTTGTTATTTTGCTTATGACAGGTGTATGATAATTTCCCTCAAAATATGATAATTTTATGTCTCTAGTACAATAATCCTACATTTCTCACCTGGCAACACTGGTCACGTGACAAGATGTGATACACACCCGGAACAAAGTTTATGTCGGAAAAACGCCGAGTCACACTGATATTTATATAGAAATTAAATTTGGATTGAACTTATGGCGTTTTTTTTTTTTTTTAAATAAAACAAACAAACAAAAAAGTATTTTCTTCTTTTAATAAACAATAATTTATGCAGTCATAGTTCAACTTCATTATTTGATAAATTTGCTTTATTCTGTCCATAGCCCATTTTTTTTTTATTTTTCTTCTACAATACTGTATTCCCATTGTTTTTCATCCTTGTTGCAAAAAATAAAATTAAATACAGTATATAAACCAAAAAATGCTGAGTCACGACATGTCATCAGTATTCTGATAAGATTTCAGGAATTTCTGTTCAACAAAACAAACCTATTAATAAAAACACAAATAAAATAAATATTAAAAGGCCTAGTCCTGAAAGGACGTTTTACTCTAAAATCATGTCTAGTTTAGTCAAACTTTAAAATAAAGTTTTGATGCAACATTGCAGTATCATGTATGAGGCCTCAGGATAATTTTGCTCAGTGTAAGTGCTGGGGATGACCCTCAGCTACTACCACAACAAATCCTAGCTCCACATCTGTAAAATAACAGAATTAGATGCACTTTTATTTAATGCGGCTGCTAATTGTGGCAGCCATCTTGCTGACTTCAAAATTAACCTTTATTGCTCTGCCTCCACTTTCCTTTAACGATCGTCATCTGAATATGTTTAGTTTTATTAAAGTTTTATTGTTTTTGTTTGTTTTCAGTGTCACTTTTCACACAGTTCACACCTTTAAACTTGTTAGGTGTTCCTAACATTAAACTCTCTACTGGGGTCAGAACTGTTTTATAATTTCTTTGTATTGAATCTATTGTTTGTTGTGTTTCCAGATGTTTCTAGACATGACGTCAGCTCCAGCAGCCAATCAGCAGCGGCGCATGTATCACATGATGATGAGTCAGCCGAAGGTGAGTCAGAGTCACAAGACCAGCAGAAACCACCTGAGGAGTGTTTTTGTTTTTCTTACCTGTCACAT
Source organism: Hypsolebias longignatus (assembly GCA_031762435.1). NCBI lineage: Eukaryota > Metazoa > Chordata > Actinopteri > Cyprinodontiformes > Rivulidae > Hypsolebias > Hypsolebias longignatus. The sequence goes on along the minus strand of JARVGV010001030.1, from coordinate 6,983,302 downwards.
AAGGGAAACCCGCTGGTGTTTCTAATGCTTTTTGGATCAGAACAAACCAGAACCTTTCCAACAGGAAACTTTTTTTTTTTTTTTACATAATATGTTGTTACACTGATCTAATGATCCAGAAACATTTCACTTTATAAAACATTAACTTTACTGTGCAAACGCAGTCGATGTTGACCTCATCATGCCATTTTAAGTTTTTGTACATATTTTGTTACATCATTACGTCAGTTTACTAACTTTAGCTGCATGTACATCAAAACATTCGGCTCGTTCAGGGGATGGGTGCTGTGACTTGTTTTGTAAGTTTTATGTTTTTCTAAATGATTGATGATTGTACAGTATTTTTAAGATACTTTTATAGCCTTAGTGTTTTGTAAGTTGTTTTTTTTTTTTTTGTTCCATTAAACTTAGCAAGCTTTATGCTACCTCAAGCTAACGTTTTACCACTTTTAGCTTGGATTCTGTTACTTTGAATTTTTGTTCTGCCATTTTAAGCTGCTAATCTTTTACTACATTTAGCTGTTGGCTAGTGTTTGTTACGATTTCTGTCGTTTTGTCAGTTTAGGTTCGTCTTTTATACAATGTTTCTGTCATTTAGCGATTTACGGAACAGGAGGAGTGCCACAGAATTCTGACAAAAACGTTCTTGGAACAAAAGTGAGAATTCAGGGAAAATGTTTTAACTGTGGCCTCAACCCTCTTCTGTAATCAACCTAATAAAAATTTGATTATTGCGACATGTTATGGCTGGCGGGGCATGCTGCCGTCTATCAAATGATCTGTAAGATCAATGAAAAATCACGATCAATCACTTATTGATGGCAATTAATTTTATTAACAAAAATCTGACCAGAATATAAATTAAAATAACAGTTGGGGGGAAATCAATACATGACTCTACTTAAAATGCTTTTTAATTTTATTTTGAGTTTTAAGAAAAAAAGTTTCAGCAACAAATGCCTTATGAATGTCAGTGATGATGTCAGTGCAGCCTTAAAATGGCAGCAGATGTGTGATGTCATCTCAATGACGTCAGATGTAGAGAGGGTGGTACATTTGGCGGGTGAGTTTCTTCCTGCATGTAGGACAGGTGCGTGATGATGTCAGAGCGTCTCTCAGGCATTGGCTGCAGAACACGTGACCACACTTCGTGGAAACGACCAATCTGCCGCTCTCGACAATCTGTGGAGGAAACGACAGCCAATCAGAGTGCAGGACTGGCCTCCCGGGCCACTGAGGAGCAGATTTGTTACACGACCGCCGCGCGGATGATGTCAGAACCAACAGTGGTTCCTGGTGCGACATCTGACATGTCTGAGAATGTTTCGACTAGTTTTTGTTCCGTCGGGCTGTTTGTAACGTTCTGTTCTGATCATTTAATGATACGGTCGTTTGTCTCACTCAAACAGTAAAAATAAATAGAAACAACTAAATCTCGTTTGATCCTAGATACAAACTGGATTCCAAAAAAGTTGGGACACTAAACAAATTGTGAATAAAACCGAATGCAATGATGTGGAGGTGCCAACATCTAATATTTTATTCAGAACAGAACTCAAATTTCATGGCGTCAACAAATCCCCAAAAAGTTGGGACAAGTCCATTTTGACCACTGTGTGGTATCCCCACTTCTTCTTCCAACACTCGACAGACGTCTGGGGACAGGAGACCAGTTTCTCCAGTTTAGAAATAGGAATGCTCTCCCATTCATGTCTAATACAGGCCTCTAACTGTTCAATC
>JARVGV010001030.1:6928732-6946656 GCA_031762435.1 Hypsolebias longignatus | reverse complement strand
ATTTTCTTGATTGAGATTATTTTGTGGTTTAGCAGTTTTCAAAATAAATGATGGCAAAAGGACACCCTATGCTTTTTCTTTTTTAAATTCCTATTGAAAGTTTTATACCAAAAACATATCGTGATATATATCGTTACCGCCACCCATCACAATTCATATCGTGATATGAATTTTATGCCATATCGCACATCCCTAATTTAAATCCAAACTGGCTCCGAAAGGACAGCCATTGTTTCTTTTTTTTCCCTCAGCAGCTAAGCAGCTCTTCATATCTGCCTTGTTTACTTTTTGTGCTAAATGTCTCCGCCCACCTCCTGCAGGTAGAAAGGAAGGGGCAGCTGAGGTTTGTGTTCAGAGAAGGAGGGGGGTGAGTGAGAGAAAGAAGGCAGCAGGAGGATTTTTAAGTATAAAACTACTGTATATTGTTTATATCAAGATAGTCTCAGCTTATATCACAAAAACATTATCTTGATATTTAAAAAATATCAAGATATCGCCCAGCCCTATTTAACAAAAACATTTGCTGTGAATGTTAACAAAATATCTCACCAACTGCAGGAGCAATTTGAATGAAACCTGTGTAAAGCAATCACTGGATGCACATCTAGTCTATTCAAGATGGTCGCCACAGTTTAACAGCATTAGTACCACAAAAATGTCTTTAATTCAGTCTTTTTATAGCTATATTGATATAAATTTTGATGTAATTGTAGGCGAGTCATTCACAGCATATAGTCTTGAATGTGGCATCTCATTATATTGTGTGAGATCATGCATAACATTATTTCCGAAGTTATTATTTTTTATTTTCAGAATGGCTATAATGCCTTACCGGTAATTTCTCATCACAAATTAAACTTTGTCTAAAATTATTTCATGTAGGGCAGTAGAGGATATGAATTCATTCATGGAACGTATGTCTTTAAATTGTTTAAGTTCAAGAAAATATAAATACTGCAGTGTTCACTCACAAAGAATTCAACCATTCACTTGTGCAGCTTTTTTGCTTACATGAAATCTATAGCTGCCACGTCGTCACAACTTGTTTATGTAAGCTATATAAGTAAGCTCCATTTACCATTTATGTATCTGTGTTTAAAAATTCTGATTTTGAACACTTGTATTTTCTGAATTGTCTCAATTACGTTAATTGTTAGAATATATCTAGGTTTATAACGTGCTTTATATTTGACTTTATAGTCTTCAATTGGATCTTCAAATGCTGCATCTGCACCACCATTCCAGTCTCCAGGGTCATACGCACCATTCAGCAGACCTCCTGTTCCATCCTACAGTCAGTTTGGTGTTGGGCCCATTGGACCACAGCAGTTTAGACCTCCTGGAGGTAAGGAGGGGTCCCAGTTCAAAATAAGTGGAAAATAAAATGTAACATTGTACATGTACACTTTGAAAGAACGTTAGACATGTTGCCTGTCCCAGCAATGCGAGTCAGTGTTTCAACAGTCAAGACAGGAAGTTGTTCACAGGGAAACTCTTATATTTTAAGGTATTTTAAATGTATAAGCCCATTTTTACACCTAAATGTAATAAACCATAAAAATCTTATTTCAGCGTTGAGTACTTATATTTTTTCTTGTATAACTCACTCAACTTCAGGGTACAATTTCAGTCTTTTACTAGATCATTTGAATACACTTAAAACTGATAACCATAAATGACCCTTTAAAACAATTACCGGTAAAATAAAATTTGTGGTGAAGCTTTTAAAAACTCAGTAGAAAATGTTTATAAAATGGCTCATCAGGATATGTTTTTCTCTACAAATTGATTACAATTATGTGTATAAAAGTTAATTTTATTACTATTTTTTCTCTTTACCAGTAGTGTTGTAAAAAAAATCAAAGTATTTTTCAGGTAGTTCTATGTTTGTCTTGGTGTTAACACATAACTTTCAGTTTTCTATCATTACTGTACTGTGGTTTCTTTTAAGTGTAGCATCACCACAGGGTGGTGGTACAAGCTACTGTGTCCTCATTTAGGTCTGTATTTTCCAATTGTGACTAGTGAAGCTCATTATCCTGCATGATTAAGATGTTTCCCTGCAACACCTGATTTAGAGGAACGAATTACCTCAACAGTTTATCATCTGCTCAGCTTCAACAGAAACCTGTGGATGACTCATCAGGTAGAATCAGGTCTGTTGAAGCTGGAGAAAACCCATCAGGAAATGCTTAATGAAAGAAGTGGTTATCCTAATGACATTTGCTATAATAACAGACCAAGTCATCTTGATCATTCAGGTCAGATATGATTAATAGAAATCCTTTCTATCTGTACCCATGGTCATCAAGTCTGTTTTAAGGCATTAAAATTGCTCGAGCTGGAACGCAGACTTTTTGGCTTTTGTCAAATTTGATTCATTTTCTTGTTTTTAGTTATTGTTTTTTTGTATTTTATTTTTTTTAATGCAAACAAAAATGACAAAAATGTGCACCTTAATATAATGAAGACAAGCAATGTTTTTACATTTTGGTCCATTTTATTGAAAATAAAAAAAATTACTGACTAATCATTTTAAATTTTGGTGGGACTGGGTTACATGTATTTGAATACCTTTAAAAAAATGTTAACGTCTCAGTTTCCTTCTTAAACCCTTTTCAAGTTTGATTATCGAGCAAAAAGTGCTCCATATAAAGATTTTTTTTAATCTAAAAATGGATTTATGTATTTTAATTTAAAGAAACTGGTCCAGATGACACAATTCAGCCATTTTTTTTATTATTATTTTCCTTCAGGTTATGTGTACTTACATTTTAAAAATATTTACATAAAGCAGAGTTGAGTTGGGTGACTGGTGTCTGAAGCCCCAGCAGCAGGTTCATAGCGTCATGAAGTGTTACACTGACTTTGCTCTTTGTTTGCAGGACACACTAGTCCTCAGCTGGACACTCTGACAAAAAGTCCCCCCGTTGAGCAGACAGCCCCATCATCAGCTGCCCCAGGTCCACCTGCACAAGTAGGACAGAGGAGTCAGACTGGAGTGACAGTCCCTAAACCCACCAGCACTTCGACTGGAAGCCAGAAACCCCCTGACCTTCTTGAGCAGAAAAAAGGTAAAACTTTAATCATGTAAGAAGTTGGATAGCTTTTTAAACGGCCACTTCAGCAGAAAACAATGCACAAAGTGGCCGTTGCATTTGTTTCTGGTTCTGTGGATAAACAAAATATCTAAACTGCTCAACATTAGTTTTTTGTGCTTTATAAGGTCATTCCAAAAAAAAAATAAAAAATCATGGCACTGCTGCTGTTGGAAAACTGCCAGCTCTGTAGTGTTGCAGTAGTACAATGATTCAGCATCGTGTTTGTAGTTTATTTTTTTCTACTTATATTTGCAAAATAAATTTGAAATAAAGATGGATTATAAAATTGCCCGCCATGTTTGTTTTTTTATTTTTTTATTTATTTATTTATTTTTTATTTTTTTTTTCCCCTGTCGCGGAACGAAGTCGGGGAATTGGAAACACCCTCCATTCATGAAAGTTGTAAGAATAACTTTGAAAAATAAATGAGGTACCATCTTCCGTTTTGGTCTGTGGCTGCATCCAGACATAAGAAAGAGAGGTCACCATCAAAACTGGGCTACCTGGTTGAAATCCAAGATGGCAGCCATGGCTCCACCCCTGGTGGTGGATAAAATCACTTGTCACTTTGCTCTGCCTCAGACGAGCAAAACATAAACTCTGTTCTTACACACAGTGTAACTCTATCACACTTGAATATCTTGCACCTAAAACAGGGTCTCGTTGCATTTCCTGTTTAATTCTAGTCCAGAAAAACACTTATTTTGAAAACGACTACAAACATTCATTATTCAAACCCGTCAGCAACAGTGAACTTCGGTGTACCACTTATTGTTTGGAGTGGAACAGGAAGTGCTGCAACAAACAGTGAAGTTGCTGCTAAACAAAAAGTGTACTTACAGAAAGGACAACTGTTTAGTCCGACCTCAAATATGCTAAAACCTGGTCTTCAGACTTTTAAACTTCATGTGCGTCAGGTGAGGTTGTTGAGTTCTGTTTTATCAGTAGAGGCCAGTGGATTATCTGTTAGATCTGAAAATGATTTTGCACTAATAAGAAAACCGTTGTAGGATAATTATTATTATCTTAAATGATTTATTACAATAAATAGCCTGATTGCTCTCTGGATGTCTTGTCCTCTCAGCTCCTGAGGTGAAGAAGGTGCTGCAGTCAGATAATGAACATGTTGAAAACCGGGATCCCAACAGGCGCCATCTTGGTAAGTAAATGGGACCTTGACCTGGTGACTGAGGTGTAATCGTCTAATGGTTTTTTCTGTTAATGCATGCATCCCTATGAAAACTTGTCCATATTGTGTCAGTAAAAAGGAAGAAATACATAGATACTGTAATGTTTTCTGAAAAGTGTTGACAACTGACCAATAGTAAAGTGTATAGCACGTTGTAAACTTCTGTTTCCTCTTGACCTTAGCTGGTCTTCAGCCCATCCGCCGCGGCCGTGGAAGAGGAAGCCGCAGCAGAGGCAAACTAAACATGCGTAAAGACGGCACCGTGAAGTTTGAAGAGGACTTTGACTTTGAAACTGCCAATGCTCAGTTTCACAAGGATGAGATTGACAAAGAGCTCCAAAACAAGCTTAAACTGAAAGGTAGTCTCTTTTTTTTTTTTTTTTTCCCAAGTTTGTTACATGACAAGTGATTATCAGGTTAATATCAGAGCGCCGCTGTTCAATAAACGACCTTAAAGTGAAGAAATGAGAAGCAGCTGTTTATTGCATCCACTCTAAAAGCAGTGACGTTAAAACAAGTCGCTGCTGCACTTTGGTGATGTTTTCACATTTGTTGCTCGATGAACAGATGAGAAACCTGAAAAGGCGCTGAACGGAGAGGAAACCGTGGACTCTGAACATCCAGCCACTGAGGGGACGGCTGAGGAGGAGGAGGCCGTGATCAACACGTGTTACTACGACAAGACCAAGTCCTTCTTTGATAACCTGTCCTCTGACGGCACAAGGTACCTCAACATCTGCGATTGTTTCACCTCGTGTCTCTGATGTCACTGGTCTCATTTTACTCTTCTTTTACTGAAATGTAATCGGGTGGTGTTCAGCACAGCTCAGTCAGCTGCGCAGTGCTGCATTCAATGTTCTCTCCATTTGATGAGGAGATTTATGGATGCTGTTGCATAAATTAAAGCCATAAAAAACAGCTGCATGTTTGTTCGTTTTTTTACATTTGAACTGCACTCAATACTTAGACTCTTGTTTTTTTTATCTCTTTAAGTAAAATGGGCGACGGCAGATTTCCAAAGTAAGTCAAATATTTTCTCCAGTTTTCTAGAACTGACTTGAACATTGTGTTGAGGTTTTTAAAATGTAACATTGAGAACTAATGTTTCTACAAGTGGATTGGAAACAAACTGATTTACATCTACATTTATTTATTTATTTTTGTAAATATCTTGATGCGTTTGAACAGAATGAGAAAACAATGTTTTGTTGTGTTCAGGGACCGCAGACCAACCTGGGCCGAGGAGAGACGGATGAACGCGGAGACCTTCGGCATCCCTCTCAGGCACCCTCGAGGAAGAGGTTTCTACCGTGGCCGAGGGTTCATGGGACCCCGTGGAGGTCGAGGGAGACCATCCAGCAGAGGTTATTTTGGGCCTCCCCGCGGGGCCCCACCCGGTTTCAGGGGTGGATATCGAGGCGGCAGAGGAGGCCGGGATTTCTCCGATTTTGAATTCAGGGTAAATGCAACCAGCTCTGTGCTTTAAAGTATAAAAAAAAAAAGTTCAAGACAAAAACAACTGGACTTTATTTGTAACAGAAGATGTTTCACTTCTCATCCGAGGAGCTTTCTCTATTCAAAGAACAGGGAGTGTGAGGTTTGAGTTATAAAGCTGTGGTAAGATATATTATGCATACATATGCAGATTGTCCAGAAGTCCAGTTGTTCTTGTCTTGAACTATTTTTGAATTTATCATGTCCTGGATGACTGAGAATTTTCACCAGCGTGTTTTTTCAGCTCCTGAAAGGTTTGTGAAGCAACAGAAACGAGACCTAAATTCAGATGGAGTATGCAGGACCCTTTAGCCGCGTTAGTACCACTCATAGATCTTTTTCATCTCATCATCTAAAATTAACTTGTAAAAACATTATTTTCTTTGTGCGACTCGTGTGTTCCCTGCAGCTTGTTCTGCGGGGCTCCCTCAGGACTCGATGGATAAAGCGACCTGGAGGCAGCCCAGTTCTTTGCCCTCGCTGCCCAGAACCCCCTGAACTCGGTAGTTCCCGTTGGTCAGCCAGAAGGGCAGGTCCATGTAGGGCACGTAGAAGTCGGACTTTGGCAGTGAATACGAACCCTGAGGGAAGCAGAACCAGACAAGGTGAACAGAAACTTTATGACCAGAACTAATTGTTGATTCAGATTCTGTCTCAAATGTTTCCGATTTAAAAGATAAACCTCGGTTGTAGAATTGTGCTGCTCAGGGTGGCTGCATCTCGGAGCAGCTCTGTTACATTCATTGTGAGATGTTGCTTTAGGAAACTTTAAGCCCTGTTTTTCTGGATGTAAATCACTTTTTTGGATGATTGTTTCCTCTGGTATCAGACGCTGTGCAGCTGGAAGGATTTTTACTGATACTTTTTTACTTTTGGACATTTGTTATGATGCGTAACCATGGCAACAAGGTGTTTTGTTTACAACCAGGAGCAGCTGAGTAACATCTCAAATAATATTTCAGCTACAGTGCCAAATCTCAAATGAGTTGAAAAGGAGGCTCCGTGGATGCATTCCCGTCTACCTGCTGGTTGTGCTCGAGTGCCAGACCACTGAGATCCCAAGATCTCCTAAGGAGATCCTGAAACTGGCTAGAAATATGGCTTGTGACAGCAGAAGGACCAGGATTGTCCCCCGGCACCTGCAGCTGTCTGTCTGAGTAGGAGCTCGGCGGGCTGCTGGGAGGACTGGTCATCATTCTGGGAAGAGTTATGACTGGCATTCAGGTGATCCTGCAGCCTGGGGGAACTGAGAGGCCAACCAAGTCCAGGAGGATGGATCGAATGACATCTGCAGCCAATTTCTTCTGATCCACTGTGGGACGGACCTTTACAAGAGATCCTTCCTGCCTACAGCCACCAGTATCTAGAAAATCTCTTAATGAAACGAGGATAACGAGTGATAACAACATTTAATTTCCCTTTGGGATTAATAAGCTATTACTGAATTGAATTTTTCCCACCCTGTTGGATACAAATGTTTGTTGAAGTGTGACTTACAGCCTTGAAGGGGCAGTGGCAGGGCAGGCCACAGGTGTGCAGCGGTTCTGGACAGTCCGGACCCGGCGGGATCACCTGGTTCAGGAGATCGCAGACGTCCTGATAGTGACAGCTGCCGATTTCCTCCACACAGGGGATCTTCACCCAGATCCTCGCCACCTCCTTCTCCATGGTAACGTTCAGCTGCAGGGACGATGAAGGACGGGTCAGGTGACTTTGCACAACTGAGACCTTCAGCTGTCTGTCAAACTTTTACACCAAGAAGGAAGATCTGTAAACGACTAAACAGACTGTCAAAGTGCTTACTGCAGGTTTACGACCTAAAGCTCAAAACAAGGTGCAATAACGTGATAAATACTTTAAAACTCAGTAAAACGTGTCTGAACCTGAGGAAGTTTTTTTTATTATGACCACAGTTTGTTCTGACGAGAAACAGGAAGAGAGAAAAAAAAAAAAAAACAACACTTCTCCATCTAAAACAAAGGGTTGGTTATTTCACGCGAGGTGTTTAAACGAGCTTCGTTCCATTTTTCCTTCATATGTTTTAAATACATTAAAGATCGCAGCACACAGACACTGATGCCATTAACAGGCTGGTCGTTCAGGTTTTCAAATAAATTGTGGTTAAAAATAAATTTTACTTGCAAAACGCAAAGTATTAACCGCACAGCTGCAAACGCAACACAACAGCAGAGACGTACAGTGTAAAAACACGAACGGAGCGCAGAAAAGTCCCTTCAGCGAGAAGAAAAACACGATAGCGTTTCCCTCTAAGAACTCGCTGGACCGGTTTTATCTCCGGGACCGATGCTCCACATGTGAGCAGAACATTTCTAAAACTGTTCGATCAGAAAAAGACTGCACACGTTCCAGCAGATTTCTTACGCCACACTCGGTGTGAAGGAGCTCTAATCAAATCCGTGAGCGCTGACTGTGACAAACATCTGCTCCAGGGTGTTCTGGCGTCCTCCAGGAGCTGATCCCATCATGAAATCGGCCTGGACATGAACTTTAATCATAAATAAATAAAAAAAACAACTCACAGAAAGCTGGGACTCGAGCTGGACAGACGTGGATCCAGACGCCGAGGCCGTGAGCGTCCCCGGGATGGAGATGGGGTCCGGAGACAGAGACAGGCTCATCATCACAGCTGGATCATCAGGCTGGCCGCAGTTTTTCCAGCTGAAACCCGAAACCTGCAGAGAACAGGAACCAAAACGCGTCACATCACCGTGTTTTGCTTCCAGAACCAAGTTAAAAAGCCTCTCAAATAATTTCCTTTAAATTAGTTTTGTTTCTAATTTATGTTGCTGTTAAACTACGTCTGCAGCCTTTGTGCTATTTTAGCTGTTTGCACAACAAAACATGACTCATGTTCGGGCTGCTGTTGTTACACCGTACTGTTTTACATTATTAGTGTTGAGCATATATCTTAGATCCTATATAATTGTTATACTTTATATTTTTGCTATTGTTGGATGTAACTGGGGCTCTATGTACATCATTTTGTTCCACCTCATGCACCATAAGTGGAGAATGACAATAAAATTGAATTGAACTTGAAAACATTTTGCTCATTTGGCAGATGGGCATTGTAACTTTTATACTTTTCAAAATATTTAACTTTATACAAAGCCCCCACCATTATAAATACCTTCAAACAATATTATCCTTAAAATCAGCTTCTGCAGAGCTGCCTTTTTTTTTATATATCCAAAAAAGTTGAAAAACAAATTTAATGACCAAGAATCTTCACCAGCATTTTACTTCCTCTTACCTTTCAGCTTCCATTTTGCTACTTGTAGCTTCTGCTTTGCTACACTTGACTTTTAGTTTACAGTTATGTTTGAGGAGGACCAGAACCTTTGGACCAGGGGCATTTTAAACAGTCTTGATTGATTTACTGTCTCTAAAATCAGAAGCAGCCCCTCTGCAGGGTTGTTGACACACAAACAAACAAATAAGAACTTCCTGTAAACTTGATGAGTTTGTGATACTGTGGTACTGTTCTGTTACTTTTAGGTTTTAGCTACTGTTCTGTTACTTTTAGGTTTTTGGTACTGTTCTGTTACTTTTAGGTTTTAGCTGCTGTTCTATTACTTTTAGGTTTTAGCTACTGTTCTGTTACTATTACCAAACCAATTGTTGTTTTCAGCTGCAATTTTGCCACATTTTTAAAGTTTAGCAACGTTTAACTAGAGTTTTGCTACTTTTGAACACGATTTTGCTACTTTTAATTACATGGTGCTACTTTTAGCTCTCCATCCGTTATCTTTACTCGCTTCTGCCTTTTCCAGTGCATCACAGGGACACGGAATCAAATGAGACAAACAACCATCACTCTCTCACTTTAGAGTTACCAGTCAGCCAAACATGCATGTTTTTGGTCTGTGGGAGGAAACTGGAGTACCTGGAAAAAACGTGCATGCATGGTAAGAACATGCAAACTCCACCCAAAAAGATTCCCAGCCAGAATTTGAACCAGCGACCTTCTGGGTGAGAGGCAACCGCTCTATCAACTGATCCACCGTGTTGCCCTACTTTTAGTTAATGTTTTATAATTTTCAATTACCATTTACTACTTTTACCTAATGTTTTCTAACCATATTGCTACTTTTACCTACTGCCTGGTGTGTTAAATTTAGCTTCTAGCTCGTGCTCTGCTAGTTTTAAGTTTTTAGCTTGTGTTCAGCTTATTTCAGTTTTAACAACTCAGTTTTTGCTTTTTTTTTTTATAGCAAGCTGAACTCTTGCAGCAAACTTATCAAGTTTACAGGAAGTTCTTATCTGTTTGTTTGTGTGTCAACAACCCTGCAGAGGGGCTGCTTCTGATTTTAGAGACAGTAAATCATTCAAGACTGTTTAAAATGCCCCCGGTCCAAAGGTTCTGGTCCTCCTCATCAACAGAACCTGGGTTGAGTTGCAACATCTCTGACAACGTTTGTAAAAACAAATAGATGAAACATTTCCTCCTCCCTGCTCGAGTTCCGTGTGTTGTTGACGGTGAAGCTCACCTTGGCGTTGGAGACTCTCCTCAGGCTTAAGGCGCTGCAGTCCGCCTGGTTCCGAACCCCGGTCAGAACCACGGACACCGTAAGAACCAGCTTCAGAAACCCGTCCATCACGTGTTCACCGTCAACGTGACACAACCAGCCGGTCAGAACCGTGAAGCCGAGCCGTTAAAAACAGCCCTGAAACAACAGGAACAGCAGCAACGCACCGCAGAGCTCTAACTTGGTCTACCATCGTCACGTGACCTCCTGACGTCACGTGACGAATCCTCGCTTTGAGTGTTCAACCAGTAGGTGTCGCTGTAGGAGAGAGGAGTTAACGATAGAAACCATCTGAAGAAGGGCTGCAGAGCTCAGAGTGAAAGGAAAAGATTTTTAAAGTTATATAAAAAAGACATTTAACATAAAATCACTGGTTTGTTTATTCAGAGTTGTGGCTCTGTTGTAATCAGGCTCAAACTTTTAGGTTCAAGGTTCTTTATTGTTACTCGCATCACATGTGGTACACGAGGTGGAACGAAATTCTGTATCCCAGTTGTGTACCTTTTAGCTATCGTTCAGCTAGTTTTGCTTTTTACCAACGGTTCTATTATTTTAGCCTTTTGTCACTTTGAACTTTTGGCTGACCTTTGCTAAGTTTAGCTTATTTTTAGATTTTAGCTAGTCTTCACTAGCTTTACGCTACTTTCAGTGTTTTTTATTTTTTTAAATTTTTATTCTTTGATACGTTAAACTAGTATTTTGCTACGTTTACCCAACATTTAGCTGGGCTGCTCTGGACTTTTAGCAAGCATTTTGCTAATTTAGCATTGAACAGCATTTTCTACTTTTGGCTTTTACCTACCCTTTTGATACTTTAAACACTTTTTAAAAAAATTATTTTGCATTTTAGATAGCTTTTAGCTCCTTTTAGCTTTTTGCTACTTTTTGTTAACTTTTTACTACTTTTAGCTTGTCTTTTACTATTTTAGCATAGTGTTTTGCTATATTTTTCTGGCATTTAGCTAGTCTTCATTTGTGTTTTTAATTCTTTGATACTTTTAGCTAGTATTTTGCTACATTTGTCCAACATTTAGCTGGGCTGCTCTGGACTTTTAGCCATAGACATCATAGCAAGCATTTTGCTAATTTAGCATTGAACAGCAGTTTTTACTTTTGGCTTTTACCTACCCTTTTGATACTTTAAACACTTTATTTATTTATTTTTATTTTGCATTTTAGATAGCTTTTAGCCCCTTTTAGCTTTTTGCTACTTTTTGTTAACTCTGCTACTTTTAGCTTGTCTTTTACTATTTTTGCATAGTGTTTTGCTATATTTATCTGGCATTTAATGAGATTAACCTGCCTAAATAAAGGTTGAATGAATTTAGCTAGGCTGTTTTTGACTTTTAGCAAGCATTTTGCTACTTGGGCTTTAAGCATATGGGCTGAAACTAATGCCATCAGAAACTAAATTTGAATTGCTGTTTTGAAACTGACTAATGGTTTGAAACTTAATACATTTGCTTTGAAAATTCAGTTTTATAATTCAGCTTCCAATTTTTTTTCATTCAATCTTTATTTAGGCAGGTTATTCAGCCTCGAGGACTCATTTACAAGAGAGACCTGGCTACAAACTAAGTATGATGACAACAGCAACAGCAGAAAGAAAAAAAAAAAACAGTAGAAAATTTTTAAAATTCTGTTATGAAAAAAATCCAGCATTCGATACTTTTGACTTTTAATTATTTATGCCATTTTATGTTTTCTCTTGTGTTTAGCTCCTTTTAGCCTGTATTCTGCTTCTTTTAGCTGTTCAGGGCTCTGCAGCTATTTTCAAGTTATAAATGTTTAAAAACCAAAGGCAAAACAATTTTGTGTCACTCGTCTTTTCAACTAAACTGACATTAAATGCAGCGCAACTAACATTACAGTTGTACAGTACAGTACTGTACTGTACTGTACAGTATTTTATTTAGAATTCGTAATTTATTTTCCATCAGAACATGAACGTACCACAGCCGTTGATGAGCTCTGTGCACATGCGCAGACGGTCTGACCCGCTGGATGATGAGAGGAGGGTGGGGGCTCGGTTCAGGGGGGCCAGATGATGCTGTCAGGGAGAGGAGGAGGAGGAGGATCCACCGGCAGCAGCTCTTCATCCCTTCACGCGCTGCAGAAACACCATCGTTCTGTAGATTAATTCAGTTTTTAAATGAGATTAGTTTAGAAGACCGGAAGTGGGATTATTTCTCCACTTTTTGTGTTGGAAATGCTTCCCTGCTCTTCATCCGCGCAGATGGAGGGATGTGACTTGGAGGAGAGGGACGCGCGCATGGAAACAGAGGTAAACGGGTCAGAAACAGAACCCCGGTGCTTGTCCTGGGTCCAAATCCTGTCAGATTGCGGTCCGAACCGGACCTTTTCCAGCCGCCGGCCGGCCGGCTTCTCCTGGAGGATGGAGACACTCGAACCCCTCCCTGCACGCGCCTCTGCTCGCCATTTTCCCGGAGAAATCAGGCGTTAAATTTACACCAAGTTGAGATTTTAGCCTTTTTATGGAGAGGAATGAGCTAAAAGAAGCTGCTGAGAGGCTCTTTAATGAGCTAATAAACACACAAGTAGATCAGTTTTAAATAGATCTGCAAGAGTTCTATTTATAAAACGACTAAAATCAAATTGTGAGAAAGCTGAATGACTGCTGAGATCAGCTGAAGGATAAAATGGTAAATCTAGCAGAACAACAGCTAAAATGTTGTAAACCAAGGCTAAAATTAAAACAGATGACAAAAACTACATTAGCCAGACTGTTGCTAAAATTATACTGTATATTAAAAAAAATGTAACAAAAAGCCAAATCTGGCTAACTAAACTAAAAAAAAAAAAAAATAAATAAATAAAAAAAGCCATAGCTAAAAGCTAAAATTACAAAACTATAGCTACAAGCTAAAATTAACTAAATAGCTTAAAGCTAAAATTGGCAAAAACATAACCAGTGGCTAAAAGTAGCTAGACAGTAACTAAAAGCTAAGCTATTTAACTAGATAAAACAACACATTAACAAAAATATATAATGAGCTCAATTGTAGCTAGCTTAAAGAGAAATAACAGCTAAATGCTTAAAATGCAAAATCATTGCTAAAAAATAGCAAGCAGAAATCTAAAGCTATAAGCTAAAATTAACTAAATACTATATCAAAACTGACATTAAAAAAGCCACTGTTAAAAGCTAAATTAGTAAAACTGTAGCCATAAATCAAATTTAGCTCAATCTTATCTGTTGGCTAACATTCACAAGACAGCAGCTAAATGCTAGCATTTGCAATAAAAGCTGAAGTGAGCAAAACTGTAGCTTGAATATTAAATCATCCAAACATTAGCAAAATGTAGCTTAATGCTAAAATTGGTAAAGTAGCAGCTAAAAGGAGCATAATGTAGATCTTGTTTGCTCCGAACATACAAGTATCCAGAATAGTTAAAATGTCCAGGCAGAAACAAAAGAAAACAGTCAGCGGTCCCCCATCGATCCCATCAGCTGATCCTGTGAGGAGTAGTTTCCTCTGAGGACTGAGCTGCATCAACCTTTGGGTCTCTGAGAGCTGGATGAACCTGCCGCTCCTCATCGGGCTCCTCGGGGAAATCTGAGCTGACAGCATGTGCGAAAGCAGGTAGAGATAAAAATAAAAAATAAAAAAGAAACTGGGCCAAAAGCTTCCTGGAGAACATTGTGAATAGGATGTTGATTTTATTTGTTAACACCAGGCCGGTTCTAGTGCAGATCTGCATTTACTCCACAAGTTTAAACACATTCATAGAAAGCTGGTTGACCATCTCAAGGCCTGTATCTGTTTGTCAGTCTGTCTGTCTGTAAAGGTGATTTACAGAAACTGAGCTACAGTTTAGTTTGGCAGAAGCTGAGAGTCATCGTTAACTCAGAGCCGCTGATTGGCTGCTGAGGGAGCGGAGCTGCAAGGAGAAGCTCTCTGTTTACTGGTGGTCCTACCTGTAGCAGGAACTCTGGGTAAAGACCGAAAGAACGAGATCACAGATCTGCAGGGACTCTCCCTTAGACTTAGGGTGAGAAGTTCAGTTCTCCAGGAGAAACTTGGAGTAGAGCCACATCCAGGGAAGCCAGTTGAGATGGTTCCGACATCACCATTGGCCTGGATGCATCCCAAGGGAGGTTTTCTGGGATTAGACCATCCTGGGAAGACCCAGGACGGTCTGGAGGGACTGTGTTTATTCATAAAACATTTCACAGACAGTTTGTCTTCATCCTCCCTCTGGTCGGTCATGAATGAAGCCGGTCAGACGTTTGCTTCCAGAAATGAAGCAGGCAGACCAAAAAAAAAAAAAAAAAAGAGGCCTGGAGCAGAACTCAGCTGAGTTGATGTGGAGCGCAACACATTAAATGTGATGAACGTCTCATGATAAGTTAACTTACTTTAGCTTGTGGTTAGCTGTTTTAAACTAACGAAGCTGCTGTGCGTCATCGTTTGTTGTTTAATCTCACGAGCGGGCGGTCGTGCCACTATCAGCAGTTCATCACATTATTGAGCTGCAGCACCGCAACCTCCTTTTTTTCCACACGTCATCCGTTTCATAATCTCTTGCTGCGTCGCTCAAAGGCACAGAGGCGCAGCAGGGGTGGCCGGCTTTGGCGCCTCTCGCTGCCTCGACCCTTGCAGACATCGTACCGAAGTGGCCAGGAGGCGTCTGATTCCTGCACTGTGAGCCAGAAGAACCTGCCCTCTCAGCTGGCCTGGGAACACCTCCCGGGAGAGATGGAGGAGGAAAGAGATTCCTGCTCAAGCTGCTCCGAGACCTGAGTCCAGAACAAGAGGAAGAGGATGGACAGACGGACGGATGGTATGCAGGTCTAACAAGATCAATAATGGCCAAGCCAATTATGACTAAATGCTCCACAAAACTGTTTCAATACTATGGAAGTGCAGACGGAGTGTAGCATGAGGTTGTGTAACGTTGGTGCCGGGTCACTGCTACATCATCTTTTTTTGCTGTGCAATGATCAATGGCTTCACGAGTTCAGTGCTGGCGCAAAGGCTGAGGATTTGAACCTGCAAACAGCCACAGTCCTCTGACGGCAGCTGTTTTACACAGACTGAACCCAACGTCTTCTCTGTGGATGAATTCAATGCAACGTAACGCTGCTCAGACTGCTGCTCTGGGACTGACAGCACATTGTAGCAGTGTTTTTCAAAGTGGGGGCCGCGGCCCGCTGGGGCACCACCCGGGGGCCTCAGAAAGCTGGAGAGAAGATTTTTAAAAAAGCAAAAGCAAAAAAAAAAAAAAAAAAATTAATATCTTTTTTAAATTACTGAAATAAAATTGAATGTGTTTTTCAACAATTATTTTAAAATGTACTTTACAATAATGTTGCATATTGAAATATTTATCCCCATGCTCATCTTTCTTATTGGCTGCCAGTCAAATGTGTCAAACTGCTTTACTCTGCATGCATAGCAAGGACGATTTGAAGACGTCTCTAAAAAGACAGAATGAACCGACCAGCAGCCCTGCTGCAAAAACAACAACAAAGAACTCATGGGCAGCGAAAATTCAAAGGTATGAGGAAGCAAACATTAAATATGGCTTTACAGTACATGATTGTCCAAAATGTGTCCTCTGTCTGGAGACCCTCACAAACGAGTGTTTAAAACCTTCGAAACTTCAGCAACACTTGAGTAGGAATATAATATTGTACAGTGTTTAAAACATATTAATTAATAACATTTTTATGCTCAGCATCTGTAATAATTAATTCAATACAGTATAGTGAATAAAAGTTAAAACGTTCTAAAAGTGGATGTTTCTTTACATAGTTTGTAGCGTTTTTTTTATGGATTTGCGAGGGGGGCCTCGGCCAGAAGCTAATGCTGTTTGTGAAGTTTGGGGACCCCTGGCTTACCGTGACCAGTGAGTCCAAAAACCATCAGAATTAACAACAAACTGTAAAGAAATTCTCCATTTTGTGACTTGGTGATCCAAACCCGAACAAAATGGACATTTAAAGAGAAGGATCCTGACCTACAGTTCATTTAAACTTTTAGCTAAAACAAAACAAAGAGACAAAACCCGACAGCGCAGCTTTTATAATTAACGCCAAGACATCAGGGGTCACGTCAGTTCAGGAGGTCCTGCAGCCTGGATCTGGACGGGTTGTGTTCAGACATACAAACCGATGCAAACGGAAAGGGTCCAGACCACCTTTTAACTGAAAACATTTTTATAGCTCACTTATTTATTTAGCAGAAACATATAAAATCTGAACTAAATTTAGTGAAAATATTTGAACACTACGTCATAAAACCAAAGGCGGTTATTAAAAGTGAGACGGGAGTTTTTGATATTTTTGTGTAAACCGTGGCGTTTGCTTCCCCTCTGCTCCAGAAAACAAACTCTTACACGTCCAGTGCTCAGTGGAGGTTGCTTGAACCCCGGAGGGACAGTTTTCTTTTGGTCTGCGCTGTTTTGGCTGCACAGGAGGTCTCTGAATTCTTTACGAGCTCCAATTACCATTTGAAATGAGGCGTGCAGGAAGCGGCGCTGCAGAAAGTCCACTCTTTCAGGGGTCCACCGTGCATCTGTCCTGGAAAAATAAAGTCTTTCACTTGAATTCTGCTCACAGACGCTCAGAGGCGCTGAGCGATCACAGCCTCATTCACGGGCAGGTCGGACAAAAGCAGGAAATACAAAAAATATGTGTGGCAAATAGAAATTTAACATTAATTGGAGCCTTTTTATATGATAGAACCAAAATGTAACATTTAAAAAAAAAAGGAAAATGTTTACAGCGGATGATTAATTCACTCCAGTTTCATCTCATCAACGTTCAAACTTCTCCCCAGCTGCACATTTCAACTCAACTTCAGATCTCCAGGATGTGAAACTGAACAGTTGTGGACTTTGAGTCTTTGTCATTTTATAAAGCATCTGTCTAGCCAGCAGAAGCAGACTGACTCAGTCTGTTACTGGTTCTGACGGGCTTTCGGTTTTCCAGTAACACTGTACAATAAGGTACGCAAAATTTGATTAAGTACTAGGGAACGCCTCAGGAACGAATGAGGAACAAATCAGGAGCTAATGGAAAGTTAACCAGTACTTACATGGGAACACACAGCCAAGCCTTACTAGGGGACTGCTGGTTTGTTACCACAGGAACAAACCAGTAGGTAATGGTCAGGTAGTGATTAAGTAATGATCGTTTCCTCAGTAAGTACTTGGTATGATGCGTCACTACATAGCCAGGCAGTGATTTGGTGCTCAGTACAGACATAGTTAAGATGACACCAGTACCAGATTTATGAAATTGATAATGTCCTTCATTAATAGGTTTACAAAAGAGAAAATTCAATAAAATCAGTAATCACTAGTAAACAGGTTTTTGACAATTACGAGCTGTGACCTCACTGGTGCAGGGTTTATTCAGAACCCACATAAGTACTGGTTAACTAGTAGGGATGCACAATATTGAATTCTTGGTCAATATGTTGATATATTAAAACTTATTTGGCCAATAACTAATACCTATACCAATATTTCCCCCCTAGACCTACAGAGACTACATATCTTTCTCTGCTGTGGAATTAAAATATACCACATTATTCTGCATGGGTTTGTTAATTTGGCCTG
>JARVGV010001030.1:6891596-6903182 GCA_031762435.1 Hypsolebias longignatus | reverse complement strand
CAAAAACATGAACATTAACACAGACATAGTGCTGTACAACTTTCTACACACATTCCAGGGAGTTTATCAGTTAAAAACAGTTAATTTTGGGTTTAGTTCCTCTTTAACTGCACCAAGTTAAAAAAATATGCCAGTTATGGGACAAAATTGGTAAAATCATGTGCATTATGCAGAATTTCTTAAATATTAAGATGTTTTCTTCCAGTCTTTGCATTTGCACAGAACATCATGATTTCAGCTCCCTGCCTCCTCTGCTCTTTGTCACCTGCAAGCGCTCTTGGCCACGCCCACTTCTCAGCTCTGCACGGAGCTGCAGAAGGAAGCTTATCCTGCAGCACGGGCTGCACAAATGTGCAACAGTTGCTAAATAATTTAAAACAATTTATTTTAAATAAGAATTCCATGCCAATCGTGCAGCTCCATTGATTGGCCAATTGTGTGTCATGTCCAATCTTATTTTGAAAAACCGCAATAGAGCGAGTCCACGAAAAATGAACCACAAAGTAGCGAGGGACTATTGTAATCTATAAAAACAGGCGTCTAAACATTTGCCATGCGTCCGTAAACGATAGTGAAATCCAAAAGGAAAATTGTTCCCATGATCCATGGAAATTTCTAAAACAGAAACTCAGGTCACATAATTGTTTTAACTAAATAATTTTTAGGAGGCATAACTGCAGCATTTTACCTGTATAAATACTGGATAGTCTTTTTGTGTTTTTATATTGCTTGAAAGTATAGTTTCCTCAAATTATTTATTAAGAAGGGGACAATCGTTGTCTTTTAAAAAAAAAAACAGCATTTCACATCCCTGAGACGTCCAGGTGACGACTGCTGCTCACCTGGACGTCAGACTGGGTTCAGACTAACAGACTAAAATGAAGGAAATGGTTCAGACTAATCTCTGGATGTGGTCGGAGTGAGGAGATTTTTTTTTAAACACCACCACTGTTTCAAACCTCCGACTGATCCCAGCTGTCCCTCCATGTTTCCTTCCTCAGCTCTCTGATCGCCATCATGAGGAAGTCCTCCAAAGTCTCCAAAGTGAAGGTGGAGCCGCCTCCAGGTGAGCTTCTTCTGAACAATCTATTAGTTTTCACGTTCGGTCCGTGACCTCGGGACAACTGTGTCTCCGCAGCCGCTGAAGGCGTGGACGACGTGAAGGTGAAGGCGGTGAACGAGATGATGGAGCGGATCAAACACGGCGTCGTCCTGCGTCCCGTCAAAAGTCAGGACAACAAGGTGAGGACGGCCGCCGTCCAAAACGCTTCGCTTTGTAAAGATCTCGAACCTCTGGTGCTCAGACTTACTGGGGTTAAAACAGATTTACAATCAGTTTTAAAATGAAAAGACTCGCTGGACAGCTGACGTGCACTTACTTTACCTTTTATATTTATAATTTAGGATAGTGTCATACTCTTATTATTTCATTTTATGTTCATGTTTATTAAATTTTTAATGGTTATTGTTGCACCAAGGGTCTGAGAGTAGATTTTATTTCAATCCTATGTTTGTCCTGCACACATTGCAGTTTAGACAAAAAAGTTTACCTTGAAGTGAGACGACTGGACGGTTGACCAACATGTCTCATCAAATAAAAAAAGACACATTTGTGTTTTATTTTCAGTTCGTTGCAGCTGATTTCTTTTTTTATTATTATTATTTTTTTATTAGTCTCTGTCTTTCTGTAAAAATCTGAGGACGTCTATTTTTTTTTAATGTGTTGGGAATAATTTTAGCAAAAACTTATTTTTTTTGTGTGTTCCTGTGATCCTTTGTGTCTTTTTGTGGCCCTTTACCTTTTTATTAATTCTCATTAGATATTTGTGTGTAACTTTGTTTTATAATTAATTTGTCTTTACCGTCTCTTTGCGCTCATGCTCCAGTTCTAATCTCTTAATTGTATTTATGTGATTTTTATAATTCTGTCCTCGTTGTTTTGTTGTCATCGTGTATTTTCCTGATATAAATATTATTTTTTCACTTAATCACGGGTATTTTCTGAGTTTACTCTGGTGTTTCTTTCTTTCTTTTTGCCTGTTGTGTCACTTTTATGTAACTTTCTTCTTGCTCTGTGTTTCTTTACTGTTTCCTCTCTTTGTTTTTATGCCGTGTTAATCATTTCCGTGTCTTTGTCCGACTTGTTTCTTGTGGTTCTGGAACACAACACGGGTCCAGAATGGTCAGAGTCAACAGAAGGTGTTTGGGCTTGTCTCTGAGTTCAGTTGGTTCTAACTTCTCTCTCCTCTCCATGCTTCCTGTTTGTCCCAGAGAGCAGCAGCAGTCAAAGTGAGTTTATTGACATTCCCTCCCTTTGACCCAGCACTGTCCACACCCCTTGATCGTCCTGGTTCTGATCAGTTCTGGTCCTTCTTTTTCCCTCTCCTAAAATAAAGCAGAGCAGATTTTATGTCAGCTCAGAGTGAACGGCAGTGATTTCCATTTTCTTTTATAAAAGTATAAAAATTAAAATGTCATGTTTTTGTTCCTGCAGCCTCCCCCCTCTGAGGACAAACAGCAGGAGAGCGCCATGGACGAGCTGAAAGGCATCCTGGTAAATCGCCTTTAGTCCACTTACAGTTCACAGCGCTGTGCAAAACTCTTCATCTATCTGGTTTCCTCTGATCTTCCTGTCTTTATCGAGAGATCTCCAGACTTTATGAATGTATTTTAAAAACTTTGGATGTTTTTCCTCTCAGTTTCAGTTTTTGTACCTGAACTCTTTCCCACCTAACTCCGACCTCTGACCTCATTTGGGCATAGTAAATAAATAAAATTAATAAATAACAATACACTCTGGAGAAAAAATATCAGTAAAAGTAGTAAAGTTCTAGGTAAAAGCTAAAATGAGCATAGTACCAGCTACAAGAAGTAAAACATTAGCTAAAGGTAGTCAAAGGCTAGCTAAAGCAGCAAAACACTAGCTTAAAGCAGTAACCTTCTGGCTAAAATGTAGAAGTAACAGAACAGAAGCTAAAAGTAGCAGTAAACTAGCTAAAATGAGCAAAGCACACAAGCTAAAAGAATCAGCAAAAGGCTAGCTAAAAGTAGCAAAAGATTAACTAAAAATAGCAAAAGGCTTGCTAATAGCAAAAAAGTTAGCTAAAAGTAGCAACAGTTTGGCTAAAATTTGCAAAAGGCTTGCTAAAAGTAGCAAAGTTAGCAGCAAAAGATTAGCTAAAATAAAGGCTTGCTAATAGAATCAAAAGGTTAGCTAAATGTAGCAAAAGGTTAGCGGCAAAAGGTTAGCTAAAAGTAGCAAATGACGTGCTAATAATAGCAAAAGGTTAGCTAAAAATAGAAAAAGGTTAGTTAAAGGTAGCAAAAGGTTAGCTAAAAGTAGCTAAATGTTAGTTAATACCTAAAAGTGGCAAAACATTGGCAAATGGCTAAAATAAGCAGAATACATTAATAACAGCACTAGCTAAAAGTATCATGCTAGCTGAAAGCTAAAAGTAGTATAAAACAGAGCCAGTGGCTCAAAGTTTTTGAAGGAACTGAAACACTTTCCTCGTGTTTCTATGAGAAAATTTGTAAATAAAGTAAAAAATGTAGAAAAGTTTAAACGTTACAAAACCCAGAGGTCACAGAACGAAGAACGAGCTGAACGTTTTGATGTATGAACAGCTAAAATTAAATGACAGAAGTACCGGTAGTTAGATTGTAAATAGTCTGGAAAATAAAACAGGAACCCAAACATGCTGAGTCAGCTTTTACACAAAACAGTTTGACAGAAAATAGGATTTTAACTCCATGTGACTCCTTGAAGCTCTGGCAGCTGAAAACTTATTTAATTTCTTTTTTTTTTTACATTCAAGAAAAAAAAAAAACATTAAATCAAGATCATTTTAGTTATAGTGTTTTCTGTTTCTGTATGCTCATATAAATAAACTAAACTGACGTGATCTACTCGTTTTAACCAAAACATTTCTGTTACTGATTCTACATTTTTCAATGCTAAAATGATCAGACCTAAAAACTGGACAAAGAGCAGCTCTGGTTGTTGTGGAACAAAACGTCACAGATCTGTCAGACGTGAACTTCCTGTTTGGTGTCCTCTTCAGGAGACAGTGAAGAGGAGCCCCAGCCGAGGCTCCCAGGAGTCAGGGCCGTCGCCGGCGGCGAAGAAGGACAGCGAGCTGGAGGTCATCCTGAGACGCCGACGCAACAAGGCTGGAGAGGCTGGATCAGGAGGTACGACTACATCGCAGGACGTTTCATGGAGCTGAAAGGATCAAGGAAGAACAGTCTTGTCTAAAATTATTTACAGTATATATTTTAAAAGCACACTTTATGTAAAGTTACACGTCAAAAATTAACAGCAATATTTTTGGTTTATTTAGCTTTTCATAAGAAAAAAAAGTTTCTTCAAAGTCATATTTTTTACCATGTCATTCATACATTCGCAAATGTCATAGTTTCAAACTAAATATTTAACTTGCAAGCTAACTATTTAGTTACCAAGCTAAATATTTAGTTCCACACTAAATTTTTAATTACAAACTAAATATTTAACTTGCAAATTAAATATTTAGCTAGCAAATTTAATATTTATATTGGAAATTAAATATTTAGTTTGGAAAATAAATATTTAGGTCATAGCTAAACATTTGGTTGGAAAATTAAATATTTATTTTGGAAATTAAATATTTATCTTTGAAAATAAATATTTAGGTTTGAGCTAAATATTTAGTTAGAACATTAAATATTTAGTTCAAGAATTAATGGCTTAGCTTAAAATTAAATGTTTGGTTTGAAAATTAAATATTTAGCTTGGACAATAAGTATTTAATTTGGAAATAAATATTTTGTTTTGAAAATAAATGTTTAGCTTGGAAATTAAATATTTAATTTACATCTAAATATTTAGATCACTAACTAAATATTTAACTTGTAAGCTAAATATTTAGTTGTAAATTAAACATTTTCCTTGGACATAAACATTTAGCTTGGGAATAAATATTTATTTTGTAAACTAAATGTTTAGTGTGGAACTAAATATTGAGCTTGCTAACTAAATAGTTAGCTTGCAAATAAGTAGTTTGTAAATTAAACATTTAGTTTGAAACTGTGAGATTTATAAGTGTATGAATGACATGGTAAAAATATGACTTTGAAAAAAAAACAAAACAAATTTTTTTCTTATGAAAGGCTAAATAAACCAAAATATTGATGTTAATTTTTGACTGTAACTTAACATACGGCATCCCTTAATAATTTGCCTTAATAAAATTAAAACCAGATTTCACTTTAAAAGGTTCTGGTGGAGATTTGCTGAATTTTACATCAAGTTTCTGCCTTTAAGTAGAAATTCATCAGGTTTATTTATTTATTTATTTATTTATTTATTTATCTATCTATCTATCTATCTATCTATCTATTTATTTATTTATTTATTTATTTATTTATTTATTTATTACAAGTTTTCAATCAAACAGAAACAGAAAAGATAATTTTCAGAATTCACTCAGAGTTCAGATGAGTTGACTCCGCACGTCTGCGGCAGAGGAACCGCAGGAGGTCCTGGTTCCATCCAGTCGGTCGATTCAAACAACACGTGTCCCGATCACTGCAGAGGTCAGAGCTGTCCTCCCTCCACCCGGATCAGAACCAGTTCATGCTTCAGGCTGGACTGACTGTTAGAGTCCAGCTGAGGGCGCCCGCTGCACCACAGGACCGACACAGAATGAGGTTGAACTGCTGCCGACCTCCTCTGGCAGGACATCACGATGAGCGGCGCGGATCTCAACGTGACTTTCATCTGGCTGTGCATCCTCCCAGTCCCGGTGTCCTCCCCTGCAGACTGGGTTGTCTTCTTCAGACTGTGATGGGGCGTCTTGGATCCAGTCCAGGTCCTCGCTCCTCCAACCTGTGCTGCAGTAAGCAGCTAAACGTCCATCCAGCGTGTTCCTTTGTCTCTAAAACAATGTTTTCTTTAAAAATCATCTACAACGTCATAGACAATCCTCTCCAGAGTGAAACTGCAGCGTCCAGAACCTTTTGTCCATATATGGTCGTGCAGCTTCTGTTTAATGTGGGCCTGCACCCCCCCAAAAAAAGCTCTGAGTTTTAAAATGACTTTTGTGTAATCTATATGTACTTTGTTCCTCTCAGGATTCGTAGTCCTCCTGGCTCCTAAACCCCGGTGCTCCGGGGACTTGATCCAGTTTTTCGTGTCTGTGTCCAGATGAGCGCGACGGTCAGATGAGCCACGTCTCCTCCTTCGACAGCCTGAACGGGAGGCGCACCAGCAGCGACTCCAGCAAAGATTCAGAGGGACCCGGTGGGCTGAGCGTCCCACCTGACCCAGCTGGAACCAGGGTCAGCCCAGAGAGGCGGGGATCTGGGCCGGGGCCCGTGGTGGCCCCGAGGAAGAGCTCCGACAAGGAGAGGAGGTCCTGCAGCTCTCTGCCTGAGAGAGAAGCCACCGCCGAGTGTCTCGTCAGCAACGGCTGCTTCAGCAGGTGGGCGAAGGGGAAGGAGTCGGGCGGGCGAACATGTAGCTGTTTGTGTGTGTGTGTTAGCAAAATATCATCTTGAACTGTGTTGACTCAGTCAGTCAAGTAGACGTGCATAAAGTTTCTGAGTTACATTAAATCTGTTCAGTGGTTCAGGCGATATTTCGCTAACAGACAGAGATCCCATTCATTAGCCTACATTAAGGGTCCCCAGATGGTGTACGGTGGTCCAGATCTGGACCCAAATGATGTCATATGTGGACCCAGATGTTCAATTAAAAGGTTTTTAATTTAATTTAATTTTTTTGTTTTAAATTATTTGAAGCTGCGCAGCTTTTCTGAACTTTACGGTAAATCCTGGGCTGGTCTGTGGGTTCTTCCTCTGCTTGTACCGGTGCGCAGGTCCAATTCTGTCCCACTGCAGGAAGAAATCCAGCACTATACCTGCCTAATATGAATTATTGTTATTATTGATTTTAATTATTATTATTATTATATCATCATCGTTATATTATTAATATTATTTTAGGATGTCCTCACCTCGAACCGTCAACATCCTGAACAACTCAAAGTCTTAAAGACGGCACAAGATCAATCTGATCTGTTTATTTTTATCTTTAAGTAAAATAAAGTTAGTAATAAAAATGTATATATAAAAAAACTTGAAATAGTTATTTTCAAAACACAACAAAATTTTGTTTTTGATTCTAAGTTTTGGTTATTTTAAATAATTATTGTAGCAATTTATTTTTTATTTTATAAAAACCTCCAAAACTTTTTTGTTTAAATTTTCGTTGGATCTTTGAGTTTTAGTGAAAACTGACTTACATGATCGCCCGCCTCTCTCGAAGTTTTACTGTAAATGTTTCTGTTTCTAAACAAAAAAAAAAAAAGAAAAGAAAAAATGTGAAAAATTCCCTTAATTTTCTTATTAATATTTACATAATTTAATTTAATCATTTAATTTAATGTTTTTTTAATGTAAATTTGTGTTTTTTTCTGGGTCTGTGACGAGTTCTGTTTCTGTGCTGCAGTGTCGGGTCGGAGAACCGGATTGAGTCAAACGGAGTCGAAGACCCACAGACCGCCGCCGCCTGCACCGAGCTCGTTAACAACACCGAGCTCGTTAACAACACCGAGCCTGTTAACGGCACCGCCGAGTGTTGAGACGGACCCCCAGGAACCCAAGTTTTATTTACCAGAACCTGATGTGTTTTTATTGGTGAGAATCGGATCGGGTCAGACAACCTGGGGAGTTCTGAAACACATTTGCCTTTTCTGCTTGGATCAAAACCAGAACTAAAATCTGCTTTTCACCTTTTTTTTTGGTTTGTTTTCTAGATTTACAAGTTAATCGGATCAGAAATAATTCTGACCATAAAGGAACAAAATGAACTGGTAATGAGAGCCGTTCAGAGAAACGGTTCTGAAAGTTCTGGATGTGGAAAAAAAGTCCAAAACGTACAGCTTCTGCAGACACTTTTGAATAAATGGTCTTTTATTTTTATTTTAACTCCAGACCAGATGGTCTCGCATCAAACTTCAAACCAAAATCTGAGACAAACCAACAGAACCAGAATCTGAAAAAAAAAAGAGACGCACGAGACATTTGTTTAAAAGTTTGGTGCTAAAACGTCGTCGCCTCACGAAGATCCGGTCGTGTCAGATCCCTGAGGATCCAGAACAGAACTGCACGTGAGTCCAGAACCTTTTTATTGATGAGAAACGATCAAAATGAAACTTGCCTTTCTTGAAGCACTGCGCACCGTTCGCCGCCTCGCGCGCCAACGTTTTAAACAACAGTCCTTTGCGATCCGTTAGCGCTCAGCGAACTCGTTAGGGATGACTCTCAACTACTACCACACTGATCTGTAGCTCAACATCTGTGAAACTGACTGACTTACAGCCTTGTTTGCGACTGCTAATGTCCATTAGCCATCTTGAATTGAATCAACTTTAAAAGTAGAGTTTTGTTAATTTCCGTCCATGGGTTTATGGGATATTTTGCTAACACACACACACAAACAGAAATGCTCAGATCATAAATAAAAATAACAATAAAAGCAAGAGTCTCTGAATCAGAGCAGCAAGTTGAAGATCAACAGATGAATTTTGACGGTGCAGGGAAGCCCGTGTCCCTAAAAGAGATAACAGAAACTCAGGAGGTTAAAAATACATTTCACTGTAAAAAATTAATTTGAATTAATTCCACTTTAAGAAGCTTCAGCTCTGAAATCAAACCCAGCCTGGTGAGACGAAAACGAAAAACTCGTTCCAAGTCCCTGTCTTTGCCCAATCTGATATGTTGTTAAAGCCTTTCTGCTTATTTATCCTTTCCAGGGGTTCCCAACCCTGGTCCTTGAGGAACACCATCCTGCACATTTTAGTTGTTTCTCTGCTCCGACACACCTGATTTTAATTTATGGGTAATAAACAGGCTTCTGCAGAACATGAAGTAATTAAATCACTGAATCAGGTCTGTTGGAGCAGGGAAACAACTAAAACATGGTGTTCCTCAAGGATCAGGGTTCGGAACCACTAGTTAAAATAAAACTAAAGTCAACAAACTCAAACAAACAAACTCAGTGTTGTGTCAGATGTTTTAAAGAAGAAACAGGCTGATTGACACACACACCCCTGATGGACTCCAACACTTAACACAAACAGTTTTTTATTATTCTAAGAAAACTGTATCCTTGGGTGAAGAAAACCACAGATACCTGAGTAAATGTACCTTTTCGTTGATGCCTTCCTGTGCGTGTGCAGCCCTGACTGTTGTATTTCAAAGAACCTGAGCTTGTTAGTGGAGACATGCAGGAATGGTTCCTCTCTTCCACCTCTGCTGCTTTGGTTCTCAGTCCCGGTGTGTTGACTATCAGCATGTGGCGAGGCTCGCGAGGCAGGAAAACTCGAAATGCGTCTGACCTTTCGGGGTTGGAGGAGCACTCGTAGCAGGAATCTCCTCAGGGTCCAGGGGACAAATCTTCATGGCGTCAGGGCGGGCCTCGCTGAGAAAATCAAACAGAAATGTGTGTTTTCATGTTTTCTGATTGAGTGAGGAGTAGCTCAAGGATTGAGGTGCTTGTTTATTTCCTCTACCTCTCCACAGACACCTGCCTTTTTACACCTGAACATCATTTTGTTGTGTTGAAACTGGTCGGACACCATCACGTCCCTCCACTGGAGATGTCTTCCTGCACTAAATCAGCACTGAGCCCTGTTTGCACACGTTATTATGCGTCTTATCGTGCATTTATTGACCCCTTTTTTGTAAGACATCCTTTTATTTGTTGTAATTTTACAGCTTTTCGGATATTGGAAACAAATTTTAAAAGTATGCAACTACATGAGACATTTGTATGCAGCTTTCACAGCTCGTCGTTCTTTCTTTAAACACAAAGTCACGTTAAAAAAGTGCGTTTAGTTTTGTTCTGTTCGTGCAGAGGAACGGAGGTTAACTGTTATGCTGCGTATTAAAGGTTGCCACGATATTTTTGCACAAACCTCCAGATGTCAGCACTCAACCTGCAGCTGCGTGAGGATTTCAGCTCCTCTGTTTGCATTTACTGTGGACAAAGTGGTTATTTAGGGTAGATATTGTCTGTTTGGGCATATATATGGAGTGTAAAGTGGTTTTTTTTTTTTTTTTTTTTTTTTTTTTTTTTTAAACATGGATTTTTATTTAGCATCACTTGAAATAAAAGATTTAAATGCCAGACAGGAGTGTGTTTTATTTGTTTTGTTTTATGTAAAATAACAGAAACAGTGCATGGAAAGTGTCAGTTAATACAATAAAACAAAAAATGTTGTGTAAAACAAAGTTTTGCAGAAAAAATAAAGCAGAAAAATCAAAAACTGATTGAAAAAAAATCACATAAACAAAATATTAGGAGGAAAATTGTGATCTTATTACATACATCTCAATATTGAACAAGTTTGTGTACAGAGGGGCTCCCTTTATAGATTTGCAGATATTCAGAGCTTCAGCTCTGCACAAATTGTTTATTTTTTAATTAAATTTCTAACAAGTAGAAACTATCAATATTAAATAACAACAAGAGGAGTGTACATTTATTGTCAAATCTGTTTATTAGTGTTTAAAAGCTGACGTATTTTACTGAATACTTGGTCCAAAAATAAAACACTTAAAAAGAAAAGAAAATGAGAAGAATGTTCATGCTCAATAATCCAGGTGTCAAATCTGATAATGTGAAGAAGACAAAGGAGATGATTGTGGACTTCAGAAGAAAAAAAAACACCCCCACAAAAGAAAATGAGCCTTAACTTTTTTTTGCGTATGCATTTGATGCATTCAATAGACCTCGAAAATCAGAATTTCGATGGGAGAAAAAACGTCAAGTGGTTAAATGTTTTTAAATTTCCGGGATTTGAGGTGTGCTGTGTAGCACGCAAATAGTTAAATACGTCAACAACAATCTATTTTTTTATATTATATTAATTCAAACTTTGTAGCAAAATATTAGCTAACGGTATTTTGACAGTACTACTTGCCAAGTAGGGACCCGGAATTCCAATATGCAGGTTGACATTGAACGCACGGTAGATGTAAAACGCTTCCGCAACAGCAGGTGGCGCATTGCGCATGCTCCTGACTCCTCAACCAGCAGGAAGCGCGTGCTCCTAACTCCGCTTCAACATCCGGTGGTCAGCAACTTTCAAGATGGCGTCCCGGTATTATCAGGAGATGCAGGAAAGCTTCAAAAACAACAACAAAAGTCGGGAGTTCCCGGCTCACACCGCCAAGGTTCACTCGGTAGCCTGGAGCTGCGACGGCAGGAGACTCGCTTCCGGCTCTTTTGATAAAACAGCCAGTGTTTTTGTCCTGGAAAAGGACCGATTGGTGAGTCCCGGCGGTAGCTTTTAGTCAGGGGATGAATGAGTTAAACTCTTCTGTGTTGTGCTTTCATTTTTTTATCACTCCACTATCAGCTACAACGGTTAACATGATTAGATATTTACAAATTTGTATGATGTGATGTGTTTATATTAAATGTCACAATCTCACAGACCTAATTGGATGTGTACGACTGAAAAACGTTGGTTACGTATTGTAACCCAAGTTTCTATGAATATGAGCGTAGCCCTTTAGAGCTTCGCATATTGGATA
>JARVGV010001030.1:6863126-6873264 GCA_031762435.1 Hypsolebias longignatus | reverse complement strand
TATTTAGCCTTTTCTGCCATTTTTTCCGCCTTCATAGAAAATGAAATGAGCTCATTTTATATCCTTCAGAGCTTTAGATCTGTTTACATTTTACTGTTACTTTCACATTTTGTTCTTCTTCAGCTTCTTTCAGCTTCCTGCTGCAAACTTAAACTGTTTTTCAGCTATTTTCAGCTGTTTTTTCAGCTTGTTATGCTCCTTTCAGTTTATTTCTGCAAGATTCAGCTTTTTACCATTTCAGCTACTACTGGTATTTATCTGTTTTTTTGCTAATTTGAGTTTTTTCAGCTAATTACACACATTTTGGACTCATTTAAAGTTTTACAGCCTAATTCAGCAAAATTGTACTCTCCACTTACTTCTGTAATTTCAGCATCTTTCTGATTTTATTAGATGCTTTTCAGCATTTTTTTTTGCTAATTTAATCTTTTTCTTCAGATAATTTCCACTTTTTTGTGCTCATTTATGCTTATTTTAGCCTAATAGTACAAACATATGCTCTTTCTGCTTTCTTCTGCTAATTTCAGCTTGTTTTATCCTGTTAGCTACCTTTTTTAAAGCATTTTTTAGTTAATTTCAGATGTTGTTAGATGAATTCAAGTTTTTAATAGTAATTTTTGCTACTTTCAAACTTCTTTATGTAAGTTAAGCTTGTGCTCTTTTCAGCTTTTTTCTGCACGTTTCAGCCTTTTCTGCAATTTCAGTTAGTCTTTAGCTGTTTTGTGCTAATTTTAGCCGTTTCAACTAAGTCCACCTTTTTTTTTTTAGCTCATTTCAGCTGCTTCCTTCTGGTAACAAAAAAGGTTGAATCATGTCATCTGGACTTCGTTCACCTTTTTTGTTGTTATATACCTGGATGACTGAGAAAACAAACTTTGTGTTCCTTCTGGTAATTTAAGCTTCTTTCTGCCGTTTATTTATTTATTTATTTTTTTTATTCATTTCATAATTAAAACAATACAATATTCAAAAGAAAAAAATTAATCAAAAAACATAAGATGAAAGGAAGCAGAAGAAGAAAACATTTCTTATCATATCTGCTCCTTATCAAAAACAAACAATTTAAATGATCACTTCAAACATTAATATACTTTTATACTATGATTAATATACTTTTCAGTTACTTTTCAGCCTTTTTTGTTGTTAATTTCAGCTTATTTAGAAGCTAATTTCCTAATTTTTGTACTACCGTACCTAATTCAGCAAATATGTCTTCTGTCTGAGTTATTCTGCTAAGTAAGTCTTGTTCTTTCATTTCAGCTGCAATTCAGCATTTTTAAGCCAATTTCAGCTGTTTTCAGCAACTTTTTCAACAATAAGCATTCATACTGCAATTTAAGAAATGCAATTTCTCCAGTTGTCTTAGGGCTGATATTTCCTCCCTTCAGCTTCAGCAGAGTGCAGAAGTTTGACTGGATGGTGAAACGTAGATCATCAAATCTGCTGTGAAGCTTGTGAAGTGAGATTACATCTGTAGCTTGAGTTCGGCTCGTTTTACTTTAATGAGAACAGAAGAGGGAAGAGAGGAGATAAAGGAGGCCGAGAGGAGAACTGAGGAGGAGGAAGGAAGAGGACGGATCAGAAGTGAAGATGGGGGGATGCTGTGGAAAGGGGAATGTTAAAGAGGCAGGAGGTGGGGTGGGGGGGAAACGAACCTCTGCCAAGGCAGAAGAGGAAAACAAGACCGATTAATTCAGTTGATGAGAAACAGAATAAAAAATAACTCTGTCCGTAGTTTTGTGAAACCTTCCAAATATCAGAACGCAGGATGAAATGAGAAAACCACAAGAAGCAAAATCAGCTAAAACTGGCAGCAGAAAAGCCAAAATGAGCTAAAGACAAGATAAAACAAACGGAACACAAACTGAAATGAGCAGAATGCAACATAAAATGAGCAAAACAGCCAAAACGAGCTCAAAGCTCACATTGGTAAAAAAATGTGGCTGAAACCCCAAATTAAGAAAAACGTGAATACAGTGGCAAAAAGCTAAAATTGCAAAAACTTAGCTAAAGGCAAAAATGAACAAAACAACAACTAAAGTGAGCCAAAAAGTAGCTAAAAGCTAAAAGTAGCAAAAGACAAGTAACTAAATTAAATTTAAAAAGGAACAATGTATAAATGAAGAGATCGTAATATATTTATTTGGAGGAAACTTTTTGTTGTTACAGTCAAATATTCTGAAAAGTATTTACAAAATTAAGAGCAGCCATTTCCTGCACGAGCTGAATGTTTTGATGAATGAACAGCTAAAATAAAACAAACCATGAAGATGTACTTTGTAGTTAATCTGTAAAAAAAAGTATAAGAAATAAATGAAAAAAGACAACTGTGCAAATAATGAATCAGCAAAACACAGTGTCACAAAATAATAGTTTTTGTTGTTATTTTCCTGTAAAATAAAAAAGATTTTTACCAAGTGAGCAATAAATTAATGAGTTTTAAAATTGTTATTAGAGTAAAACAGTAAAATACTTTGTAAATGAACAAACGAAAATGTCTGTTATTTTAAGAAAAATTTGCAGAACTCCTCTCTGATGAACTGTTTAATTTAAAATGTTTAAATTTTATTTTAAATTGAACTTCAAAGTTATAAACAGATGCATAAAGAAACTAGTTTAACATAATCTAGAATAAAGACTTTACTCAAATAAAGACATAAATCAGTTTTCTTTAATTTGTGTTTTGGGACTTAACAGACAAACCTGCTCTAATGACTCGAAGAAGTTGCAGCTTAATTCTAAACTGGGTCAGAACCAGAACTCCGGTAACATCCAGTTAAAAGGACCATTCCCAGTGAACCAGGAGACTTTAAAGAGTTCTCTAAATGTTTGTTTAGAGTCTGGCGTGTTCTTAGCGTGACCTGCGGCTCACAGCACCTGTCTTTTCTGTTTGCACTTGTGCGTCTGTGTGCGTGCACGTGTGTGTGTGCTCGCATATGTGCACGTGTGAGCTCAGTGATAAATGAGGCTCATAATGACCTTTTAACAATGAGTGCTCCTGCAGGTTTCATGTCAGCAGCCCCTCTGAAAAGCTGCTGACACCTGAACGCACCGCAGAAAGTTGACATGTTTTTATTTATTTCTGAAAGGAGCAGCTGCTCAGACTGGACTTCTGGTTCTGGTTCTGGTGTTTGCATTAAGCTCTGAGCAGCTGGACATGAAGCTCCTGCTCCTTTTGGATTGCATTTATCTGAATGAAACTCTCAGAGCATCTTTAATGGAATCAACCATACAAAACTAACTGGTGTCCAACATGCATTTATTTTACAGATGTGCTGAGATCTGGTGTGGTAGTAGCTGAGAGTCATCCTCAAAGCTTGTACTAACTAACAACCTTTATGAGGGAGTCTAAACATGTCTCATATGATTTGTGGTGGATCCATATTTCCTCACGTGAGCTGCAGGACCTCGCCCTGCTCACGTTCAAATTCAAAATATTTTAATTTCTTAAAATGAAAATCTGCAAATAAATCAGTTTCTCACAGGAGCCAAAAAGTCTGGGACGACTTTGGGAGAGTTTCAGGTGCAAATCTAACCTGGAGACTATAACAAGCCGTGAACAAATCGAGACATAAAAACACTTTGTGATTAAATTTAAATAGTGTAAAGTTTTCCTTACATTCATGACCCCGGTTCCAGAAACTGTCGGTTCATTGTGTAAAGATTAAATACAAAAGAATGATGCTTTGTAAATCTTGAACCAATTTTTTTTATGTACAGTCGAAATAATACAATTTTACTGAAGCTGTCCAATTCCAGAGGCCCTAATGCACCCCTATACCACCAGAGAGACATTTTTTTTTAAATGCTAAGCCAATAAAAGTCTTATTATTATAAAAACAGAACAAAACTTACAAACTCCAAGGCACACGAGGAGAACCGGATTCGGCATAATTTTTTTTAAACCTGTGGAATAAATGCCAGCAGAGGACCTTTTAGGGATGAAAATATGAGAAACCGTTGAGCTACATGAGACAGGGTGCAGGTGTGAGTGGGCGTGGCCAGAAACAGACAGAGGAGGACCGAGCTATTTCAGAAAGGAAGCGCGACGAATTGAGGAAATGACAACACCGGCAACACAAATGAACACAAAAACGACTAAATAAACAAACTAACAAAATAAAACCCAGATCCTGACAGGAAGTGGTTCTGAGCCCATGATGCAGGTGAAGTGTGATCAACTCAGGTGAACTGAATCACGATTCAGATTGACCCGAGTCCACAGCGTGAACCAGATTCATCAGCTTTGAGTTCTTTGTTTTTATTTCTGTTCCTTCACCAGTTCATTCTCCCAGTACTTTACCTTTGCTCCCTTATTGGGCCAGGCCCACCTTCACCTGTTCCCTGTTACATCCACCTTTTAACAGCAGCGAGCATGTAAACTCACCCGCTCCAATACACTTGGGGTATTCAAAGTCAGCAGCTCTGGTGTTTTGGTCCTTTACACCTGCTAAAATTAAATAAATGATTAAAAAAAATGTGAGTTTTATTGGTATTTTACATTGTGTGTAATGTTGCCAGGTGTGTCAGAATGATCGCAGAGCAGCTGAAAGACGTTTGAACTCTAAATGTGAACCCACACCAAACAAATCAAACTAAATCCTAATTTATAATACTGTAATTATTTTGGACAAGGAGGTCAGAGTCAGTAACGAGTACAGTATACACAAACAACAAAATGAAATTTGATTAGATGTTAAAGACCGGAAGTAGGAATGAATATATCTAGACCACAATGCATTGCAAAATGTTGACTTTGACCTTCCATCAAGCCACCAGTTTGAATCACCTCCAGCCTTAATGGGCTCATTCTCCCAGTCCATCTCTGGCTGTGATTCATGAAGGATGTTTTGCAGATTTCCTCTTTTAGCTTTGTATTTTTATTAAATTAACCCTTAACCTGCCAGTCTGCATTCTGTGTCCAGTTGACTGATTTGTAAATCATTCCGTTTTTATTTTTTTTGTTACATTTTACACAAGTTTTCAGGGCTAGTTGTATTTTTATGTTTATTTCTTCCCATCCTCACCAGATTATAATTTTTTAAAATGTTTTTCTGTTTGTATTTAGATCAAATTTGAACTTAAGTCTTTCAGATCTCCTGGTTCCGACCGAGGCCCATGTCAGGCTGTTTAACCCATGTGCTTCCGACTCTCTCTCCAGCCTTGGAGGAGCAGAGGGAGGAGGCTGTGAGGTAATCCGGTCCGCAGGAGGAGGAGGAGGAGGAGAGAGAGAGGCGGGTAGAGGACGGGCAGCAGCGGAGGTTCGGCTCCAGACTCACCGGATCCGCGTCCGCCACCTCACCTCTCCAGGCGCAGCACCAGGTCAGTAAAATCCCGGACGGAACTGGGCTGACTGGGAGGTGTGGGAGGCAGCGGGGTGGCTCGGTTCGGTTCTGCTGCAGCTCGAAGGCTTGCAGGGGGGAGAGGAGGGAGAGGAGGAGGGGAGAGAGGGTGTGAACTGCAGCTGATGGGAACCTGCAGGAGGAGCTGCAGGAACCAGGGGTTCTGGGTTCGCTCGGGTCTCCTCCGGCCACACCTGCTCCGGGTCTTCCGCCTTCATCCAGGTGAAGGCGGATCTCCGCTCCTCTTCCAGCGCCATGTCGCCTGGCTGATGATGATGATGATTATGATGATGATGAGGAGGAGGCCGGGTCCTCCGCAGTGCCGTCACCCGCCAACCTGCAGGAGGACGGAGCAGCTCAGAGGCTGCACGAGCTGCTGTCTGCGTGCAGGGTCTGCATCAAGGGGACTAGCTGGAATCAGAAATGTGTGCGTGTCGCCGTGCATGCGCTTCTACAACAAGCAGCGTCTGATGGGTGCTGCGCATGTGCGGGAAAATGAAAGATCCAATCCCAGAAAGAAAGAATGGCTGATTCATAAACATTTATCATTTTTAAAATTCCTTTGATTTAAAAGAACCTGATTAAATTGGCGGGTAACCATGTAAAACAAGCTGCATGTGAGTTCAGTCTGTCACATCATTAGAGTCTCACTGAACTGCAGCTGTTGGAGACTCAGACTTGAAGTGAGCAACAAGCCGTGCAGCTGCCGGGCAAAGTTTTCAAAGCTGCTGATGCAAAAACAATAAATAAATAAAAATAAAAATAAAAATGAATGAAAACCTCCCCCGTCAGTTTCAATTGAGCCTTTTGTCGCTTGTGAACTGAATGTACCTGCTTCTCAGGTGTCAAGGGGCACCAGCCTCAGAAGAGGATCACAACAGTGAGATTGTGAGACAGGCCTGCTCTTCGCTTGAGGAGGTCCAGGCCTCTCGTTATAGGACGTCGCCTCCTTCTCGCTGGGAAGAGACCATGGGACTGACCAAGAACTTAACGGAGGGATTACGTATCCTCTCTGGTCTGGGAACACCTTGAAGAGAGTGTCACTGGGGAGAGGGAGGTCTCATTTTTAACTCCAAGACCTGTTGCTTCCACAACCTGGTCACGGTAAATCAGTGCAGATGGAGATGGAGTGTCCATCTGTCCATCCTTCTTTCTCTTGTACTGGACTCAGGTCTTGGGGGCAGCAGCTGGAGGTCCAGGCATCTCTTTCCACAGCCACCAGGCCAGCCATGAGACTGTGTCTTCCCTGGGGTCTCTTCTCAGTTGGACATGCCCAGAAAACCTCCTCAGGGAGGCGTCCAGGGCCCAAAAAAATGCATGAACCACCTCAACTGGCTCCTCACGATGTGGAGGAGCAGCGGCTACTCCAAGTCTCTCCTGATAACTGAACTTCTCACCCGATCAGCTACCCTGCAGATAAAACTCGTTTCAACCGCTGGTATCTGATCTTGTTCTTTCTCGACCACAGGTGAGGGTAGGAACATGGATCACTCAGAAAGCTTCTTTTTGCAGCTCAGCTCCCTCTTCACCGCAGTGGACCGGCATAGAGTCCATAGTACTGTGGAAGCTGCACCGATCCGTTTGTCAATCGCACGCTTCATTCTTCTTTCACTCATGAGCAAAGCCAGATAGTATCTGTGTTAATTATAATTGAGTTTTACAAACGTAAGATGCTAAAAGTAAAACGTGGATCAGAAACAAAGTGGCAGAACGTTTTCCAGTGGCAGCTGCCTGTTGATGCCACGCACCACGGTGCCACAAACCGACCAAGCTGTGAGAATTTCCTCTCTCTTCTTCTGCTTTCTGTTTTTTCCAGCTCTCAGTTTGACTGTAACACTGACTGCATTAGCAACACTGAACTGTTAGCTGTTTTGGTAACACCTTCAATAAACTGTTAGTAATCCCACGAGGCGTCACAGAGCAGGAAGGACGGATCCGTTCATCCTGGGAGTCCTGGAAAGCTCTCGCCTGCTCACAACCTGTGAGTTTTTACATCAACATGGCCGCTTATTTAGAGGAACGAATGCTGAAGACTTTAAATATGAGATTTATGGGGGTGTAAAGTTACACAGTCAAAAAATAACAGCAATATTTTGGTTTATTTTAGCCTTTCATAAGAAAAAAATAATTTTTTCAAAGTCATATTTTCACTATGTTATTTATACATTTATAAATGTCATAATTTCAAATGAAATATTTACTTTGTAATTTACAAGCTAAATATTTAGTTAGTGAACTAAATATTTAGTTTACAAACTAAAAATTTATCTTGCAAGTTAAATATTTTGTTAGCAAGCTAAACATTTAGCTCCACACTAAGTATTTAGTTTACAAAATAAATGTTTATGTCCAAGAGAAATGTTTAGTTTACAAACTAAATATTTTACTTGCAAGTTAAATATTTAATTAGTGAACTAAATACTTAGGTGTAAATTAAAATTTTTATTTCCAAGCTAAATATGTATTTTCAAAGCTAAGCATTCAATTTCCAAACTAAACATTTAATTTCTAAGCTAAACATTTAATTCAAAACTAAATATTAAATTAGCTAACTAAATATTTAGCTCCAACCTAAATATGTATTTTCCAAACTAAACATTTAATTTCCAAAATAAATTTTTAATTTGCTAACTAAATATTTAGCTCCAACGAAGAAAAAAAATGTTTTTTTTTTCAAAGTCATATTTTCACCATGTTATTCATACATTTATAAATGTGATAGTTTCAAATTAAATATTTAATTTACAAGTTAAATATTTGGTTTACAAAGCAAATGTTTATGTCTAAGCTAAATATTTAGTTAGCAAGCTAAATATTTAGCTTGTTAACTAAATATTTAACTTGCAATTAAACATTTAGCTTGTAAACCAAATATTTAACTTGTAAATTAAATATTTAGTTTGGAACTCAGACATTTATAAATGTATGAATAATATGGTGAAAATATGAATTTGAAAAAAAAAACTTTTTTTTTTCTAATGAAAGGCTAATAAACCAAAATATTGCTCTTAATTTCTGACTGTGTAACTTTACAAACGGTACCCCACAGAGATTACACAATAAAATACAACAAAACAGCCCTTCAATGTAAAAGCTCATGGACCGATTAGTTTTTTCAGGTTAGTGTTCTGCTCAGAATATTTTCTCCTGACATTTTTTGACACGCCCTCTTGTTTTTGTATCTGAACTTTGGATTCTGGTTTTCATGACAGCTCGACAGACAGAGCGTGAGCTTGTCGAACAAATCTCGGCGGCGCGGCGTATCAACAACCCGACTATTATCTGCCTCCATCTCTGAGCGCTCTGCTGTGTGTGGAGAAGAACGTGCCTCCATTACCCGCCCTGCATCACTTCTCTTCATGGAAACTGGCTGAACAGATGAATGAAGACGGAGCGCCGTCGTCTTTGTTTTTCTGAGCAGTGAGTTCTGAGTGACGTGAGGCACAAAGCTTCTCCCGGCACGTTGGCTTAACAGAACCAGAACTCCACACGTGAGCTCTCACGGTTCTGATCCGCCTTCGGTCCTCACTTGGCATTCTGACAGCACCTTTACTGACCGCTGAGAGGAAAGTCCTCAAACTGCTGACTGGATCTGGAGTTTTAGACCAAACGTTTAGTGATTTGTTCTGGTCTTAAATCATCTGATGTTCTACAAAGTTCTGAAGTTCAGCTGCACAGCAGGAAGGTTTCGTTCCTTTTTCTCTGTCAGCGGCAGAAAATCATAAAAACTAACGAAAAGGGCTTTGTCTCCACCCATCTGTACTGGTCTCCACCCATCTGTCTTTGTCTCCACCCATCTGTACTTGACTCCACCCATCTGTCTTTGTCTCCACCCATCTTTCTTTTTCTCCACCCATCTGTACTTGTTTCCACCCATCTGTACTAGTATCCACCTGTTTGTTTTTGTCTCCACCCGTCTGTCTTTGTCTCCACCCATCTGTACTAGTCTTCACCTGTTTGTTTTTGTCTCCACCCATCTGTCTTTGTCTCCACCCATCTGTACTAGTCTTCACCTGTTTGTTTTTGTCTCCACCCGTCTGTCTTTGTCTCCACCCATCTGTACTAGTCTTCACCTGTTTGTCTTTGTCTCCACCCATCGGTCTTTGTCTCCACCCATCAGTTCTTGTACCTGCCCATCTGTCTTTGGGTCCACCCATCAGTTCTTGTCTCCACCCATCTGTACTTGTCTTCACCCATCTGTCTTTGTCTCCACCCACTCGTATTTGTCTCCCCACATCTGTTGTCACCATTTGTCTGTCTTTGTTGCCATTGGTTTGTCTTTGTCTCCACCCATCTGTAGCTGTCTTCATTTGTCTGTGTTGTTTCCACCCATCTGTACTTGTCTCCACCCATCTGTACTTGTTTCCACCCATCTGTCTTTGTCTCCACCCATCTGTACTTGACTCCACCATCTGTCTTTGTCTCCACCCATCTGTACTTGATTCCACCCATCTGTCTTTGTCTCCACCCATCTGTACTTGACTCCACCCATCTGTCTTTGTCTCCACCCATCTGTAGCTGTCTTCATTTGTCTGTGTTGTCTCCACCCATCTGTACTTGTCTCCACCCATCTTTCTTTGTCTCCACCCATCTGTACTTGTTTCCACCCATCTGTCTTTGTCTCCACCCATCTGTACTTGTCTCCACCCATCTGTCTTTGTCCCCACCCATCTGTACTTGTCTCCACCCATCTTTTTTTGTCTCCACCCATCTGTACTTGTCTCCACCCATCTGTCTTTGTCTCCACCCATCTGTACTTGACTCCACCCATCTGTCTTTGTCTCCACCCATCTTTC
>JARVGV010001030.1:6811612-6824312 GCA_031762435.1 Hypsolebias longignatus | reverse complement strand
AGTAGATGTAGCTAAATATGCTAGTAGATGTAGCTAAATATGCTAGTAGATGCAGCTAAATATGCTAGTAGATGTAGCTAAATATGCTAGTAGATGCAGCTAAATATGCTAATAAGTAAATATGCTAGTAGATGCAGCTAAATA
This sequence comes from Hypsolebias longignatus, assembly GCA_031762435.1. NCBI lineage: Eukaryota > Metazoa > Chordata > Actinopteri > Cyprinodontiformes > Rivulidae > Hypsolebias > Hypsolebias longignatus. The sequence goes on along the minus strand of JARVGV010001030.1, from coordinate 6,824,168 downwards.
TGCTAATAGATATAAGCTGCAGCCACTTCAGGTCGTCCTCTATCCCTTGTCCTTAGCAGGCAGCGGTATCATTTTATTGTCCTGATTATATTGTGTTCCTACATGTTTAAATTAAATCTACAATGCTAAAAAAAAAAACTACATTAGCTTGTTAGCGCACAAACCAACGCCGGTTCTGGCCCGTGTCGGAAGTCGCGCCCCGTAATTTACGCAAGGCAGCATGGAGACTAGGGATAAGGTGGATACTTGGTGTAACATAAAGGTGATATAAAACTGAAATCTTCAAATGTGAAAAGAATAAAACAAAAGTTAGCCATTCAAACTTAGCTCAATTATACGAGCGCTAACGTGCCGTTTTATGTGGACGGTGCTTATTAAACACCTGAAGTTTGTATGTTTGGTAGACAGCAGAGAGGGCTTCAAATGCTTTGACTCATTTGGCTCTCCATACATCCTCTCACTGGTACTTTGTTTCCAGCAGGTCTCAATTAAGAGCGCTTTAGAAATTATTGTTTCCGAACACCAGTGAGCGTAGTGACCACCTGAGACCATCAGTCTGTCTGACTGCCTGAACCCAAACCAGGTGAGGCAAGTTTTACGTCTGTGGAGAGATGAGACGCACTGAGGACCTCAAAGGTGCACCAAACCAGCACCACAACCCAAACCCAGGATAAAGAGGTTCTGTGAATTTGGTTCGGAAGGTGTGGAGGTGGATCAGGGAGTCTGAGGAGACTCTGTAGAAGGACAAAGTGCCAGCTGGACAGTCCACAAACACTGCTACTCTGTGGTCCGAGGAGGAGGAGGAGGGGTGAAGGACAGATGTTCCCTTCTTATCATGCCAGACTGAGTACCCGCTGCCATCAAAGAACAGAGTCCAGGAGTGATCGTTCCCACCAAACCAGCCATCGTTCTCTTCTCCTCTCCTGCTGATCCCCTGGTAGCTGACGGACGTATGGACTCCTCCCGTGACCTCCACCTCCCAGTAACAGCGACCAGTCAGACTGTCAGAGCACAGCAGCTGATGGTTCCTGAAGAACTGCTCGGGGTGATCAGGGTACGACTGGTCCTGCTCCTCGTACCACACTTCCATGTTGTCCTCGGACACTTTCATGTGTCCATTTATTGTGTTCGTGTTGAATGAGAGTTCACAGAAATCTGACGAGGAAAACACAAAACACAGTTTTATTAGGCCGGCATCTGAAAAGGCATAAAAACATCCCAGTGAATGCACAAACAACATGTTCTAAATGTTTTAGAAACAAAAGGAGTTGCAGTAGTCCCTCGCTCTTTCGTGGTTTTTCAAAGAAAGATTGTACACGGAAAAAAAATGTACAGGACACGCGATCGTCAACTTTAACATTACTCGCGTGATCAGGACAGTACAGTAAAACGTTAACAAAAAAAATAAAATACTTTGGGCAGGCACCACCATTTTGTAATTTTATCTCAATAAATTGTATCCCTGCTCATAAGGACTACATTTCCCAGAAGCCAACAGGCTCCACCCAGAAGCCCCACTGCACCTCTGCTGAAACTCTAGAGGGAAAGTTTTGATCTGATAATTTAGTTATCTTGTGAGTCAAACGCAGACTTACATTTCCTCAGGCCTGGTTTTAACCACTGGATCCCAGCTGGATCTGTCCTGCAGGAACAGTTGGAGGAAAAGAACATTTTACTTTCAGCTTTTTTTAAATGTTTTTTTCTATGTTGCATCAAACAGCAGCTCTGACTGGGTGAGGCCTCTTCATACCTGAGAGCTTCCAGTTTGGATTGTGGGTTCTGGAGCTGAGCAGACAGAAGCTTCACTGCAGAGTCTCCTGGATGGTTGTAGCTCAGGTCCAGTTCTCTCAGACGGGACGGGTCGGAGCTCAGAGCTGCAGCCAGAGAAGCACAACCGTCCTCCGTGACCAGACATCCTGACAGCCTGCAGAGGCACAGAACACACTAAGCTCAGTGAAGCCACAGATGAAGAAATCCTCTAGTTGACTTCTAAAGAGCTCCAGAAGCTTCGTCTCAAAAAGTAATGCTTTTAATTTGAAATGGAATGATCGGGTCACCTGAGCACCTCCAGCTGACAGTTTGAGCTCTGAAGTCCAGCTGAGAGCAGCTTCACTCCTGAATCCTTCAGGTCGTTGTTACTCAGGTCCAGCTCTTTGAGACGAGTGGACCGAGAGCTGAGAACTGCGGACAGAGACGCACAGCTCGTCTCCGAGAGGCTACAGAGGCTCAGCCTGAGGAAACCACGAAGAGAGGAACAAATGCAGAACTTATACGTCAAGATCGATGTTCCAAAAGAGTCACAAAACGCTGCGTGGCTGGAGAAGGTTCGTAAATCCACTAAAATCTAGTTTTGATGTTAACTCGAGTCCAGTCCGACCTGAGAGTTTCCAGGTTCCAGTTTGAACTCTTCAGTCCTTCTGCCAGCAGCTCCACTCCTGGATCCTGCAGGTTGTTGTTGCTCAGGTCCAGTTCTCTCAGACCGAAGGACTGGAGTCTGAGAGGGGACAGGAGGACATGGAGACGTTCGTCTGAGAGGAAACATCCACTCAACCTGAAGGAAAGCAACAAAACAATTAATTAAAACGTGTGGTCAGTTTAAACTATTCTAGGTTAAGAGTTAGACCTTTAAGAAGAAAATAATGTTCTGATGTTTGCAGATCAGATCAGTCATTTCATCACGTATGTTTTGTGTTGCACTCACACTGGACATCTCACATTATTTTATTACACAGTTATAAGTTCTCATGGTTGTGGAGGAGTTTGGGCCCACTCTTCTTTCCATCGTTGCTTCAGTTCACTGAGGTTTCAGCTCAGCTCTCTGAAGGTCCCACAACGTTTCAATCAGGTCTCTGGATCGTTGCAGCTCCTTGGTCCAAGCTTCAGCTGTTGGAGAACTCTTTGGTCTACAGAGGAGTTCATGGTCCACTCAATGACTGCAAGGAGCCCAAACCATTAGCTCTCCACCACCATGCTGACAGCTGGGATTAGGTGTTTGCTGCAGTGCATTCTGGGTAAACATTTGTCCTTTGGTCCCAGAAGTCTTGTTGCTTCAGATGAAACTTGCCAGTGATGCTGCCTTGTTGTTTTTAGAGCTTTGCTTGACCTTTAACCTATTAACTGAGGCCTGTAGATTTCAAGATGGAGCTCATTTCTCTGAGCATTGCACGGTCTGACCTTCGGGGTGCCCTTGTCTTGTGACAATCTTCACAGCTGGCTTAAAAACGTTTTCCACTTGTGAATGGTCTCCCTCTGTGTAATGATGGATTCCAGATAGTTTGGAAATGACCTTTGACCCGTCTCAAATTGATGAGCAGCAACAGCTGCTTCTCTGAGGTCATTGCTGATGTATTTCTGCCTTGGTGTTGTGTATACCTGTACGCTTCAGAGCAGCAGCAACTGCTGATAATTACCAGTTAATCCGCAGCTCCCGTCTCATACTGAACCTCAGATCCTCTGGAAGCTGCCAGACTAGAAACGTTTTTTTTTTTTTTTAAACGCACAGCTTTAACTTTTTATTCTGTTTTAATAACAACTTGTTGGACTCTGCTGTGTTTTTGTTCACTTGATGTTAGATTAGAATAATTTTTTTAACCTGAAAAATACCAGATCAGTTTTTACCACACATACAAGAGTCAGAAGAGCATTAATATAATCAAATTGACTAAATTAGAAGAACAGAAAAACCAAAAAGTCCTGCTGCAGCATTTTAAGGATCATCCTACCTGAGACTTTCCAGCCTGCAGTTTGGACTCTTCAGTCCAGCAGAAATCAGCCTCAGGTCCGAATCCCGCAGGTTGTTGTTGCTCAGGTCCAGTTCTCTCAGACGGGACGAGTCGGTGCTGAGAAGTGAACTCAGAGCTTCAACACTTCTTTGTGACAGAGCACAGAAGCTCAGGCTGAAAACACAAAGTTAAATAATTTATATATTTTTGTTGCTTCAGCGAAGAGTCAGAATTCACACTGTTGTTTCTGTCTGTAGTTTAATCTGAGTTTTTTCAGACGACTTCAGCAAACATTTACCTATTTCTACCATTCAGTCATCAAACTTTAGAGACATTGTGGCTGTGACTTTTATTATTTGTAGGGCTCACTTTTTTTAAAACAATTTAACTTTAGTTTTTTCATTCTCCCAAAATAAAAGCATTGAAATTTCTTCAAATCCTTGAAAAAAAAAAGTGCGGTCTGAAAGTAAGTATACTTGATTTGTAGATTCCAGCTATTTAGTTTTTAGCTACTGTTCTGCAAGTCTTACAGCTGCTTCTGTTAATTTTAGCTGTGGGCTTGTATTTAGCAAACTTTAGCTTTTGTTTAACATTTTGACTTTTGTTAATCTTATATTTCAGCTACTGTTCTTCAGGTTTTAGTTGTGACCTTGTTGTTTTGCCAATTTTAGCATTTGTTTAGCCGAACTTTTAGATTTTGCATATCTTGTTTTTAGCAACGGTTCTGAGCATGTCAGCTTGTTGTGTCATTTTAAGCTGTCAGTTAATGTTCCGCTAGTTTCAGCTTTATTTATTTTTTTCTCCAGTTTTTAGCATTTACTAAATTTAGCTTCTGCTCTGCTAATTTCAGCTTTTAGCTTTTGAAAAGTTTATATTTCAGCCACTGTTCTGCTGGTTGTAGTTTTGACCTTTTTGACTTTTAACTGAGTTCCAGTTTCTTCACCAAACTCCAGCCGTCGTTCAGCGTTCGGCTGTTTTTAGACTGAAAATGCTAAATTTTCCAGTTAAATGTGTGAAAGTTTAATTTAAAGAAGAATATTTACTCTGCTTTGATGGAGGCTTTGACCACCGGCAGCAGCCTCAGAAGAACGTCTCCTGAAGTGGAGTATTTCTTCAGGTCGAACACGTCCAGATGTTCTTCTGAGGACAGTAAGATGAAGACCAGGGCGGACCACTGGGCAGGAGACAGTTTGTCTGGACAGAGACGTCCTGAGCTCATGGACCGTTGGATGTCGTCCACCAGAGATCGGTCGTTCAGCTCGTTCAGACAGTGGAACAGGTTGATGCTTCTCTCTGCAGACACGCCCTCACTGATCACCTTCTTGATGTGCTCAACTGTTTCCTGATTGGTCTGGGAGCTACTTCCTGTCTGGTCCAGCAGGCCCCGCAGGAGTTTCCGATTGGTCTGCAGAGAAAGTCCCAGGAGGAATCTAAGGAACAAGTCCAGGTGTCCGTTTGGACTCTTCAGGGCCTCGTCCACAGCACTGATGTGGAGGTTTGTTAATTTAGGTTTGCTAAAACGAGGCAACCGAAATGTTTGTTTTTCTCCCATCAAATTGTCCCCAGAGGTGATGAAGGTCAAGTGGACATGAAGAGCAGCCAGAAACTCTTGGACACTCAGATGGACGAAGCAGAACACCTTGTCCTGGTACAGCCCTCTCTCCTCTTTAAAGATCTGGGTGAAGACCCCGGAGTAAACCGAGGCGTCTCTGATATCGATGCCGCACTCCTTCAGGTCCGATTCATAGAAGACCAGGTTTCCTTTCTGCAGCTGCTCAAAAGCCAGTTTTCCCAGAGACCCGATTATCGTCTTGTTCTCTGGACCTTTCTCTGCTCCTCCATCGTACTTGATCTTCTTCACTTTGGTCTGGACCAGCAGGAAGTGGATGTACATCTCAGTCAGAGACTTAGGCAGGTCTGATCCCTCTCTGGTTTTCAACACGTCCTCCAGAACTGTAGCAGTGATCCAGCAGAAGACCGGGATGTGGCACATGTTGTGGAGGGTTCTTGAGCTCTTGATGTGGGAGATGATCCTGCGGGTCTGCTCCTCATCTCTGAATCTCTTCCTGAAGTACTCCTCCTTCTGCGGGTCAGCGAACCCTCTGACCTCTGTCACCATGCCAACACACTCGGCAGGGATCTGATGGGCTGCTGCAGGGCGTGTGGTGATCCAGAGGTGAGCAGAGGGAAGCAGGTTCCCCCTGATGAGGTTCGTCAGCAGAACATCCACCGAGCTGGACTCTGTGACGTCAGTCAAGGTCTGGTTCCTGAGGAAGTCCAGAGGGAGTCGACATTCATCCAGACCATCAAGGATGAACAGAACCTGGAACTCCTCAAAGCTGCAGAGTTCTTTAGTTTCAGCGAAGAAGTGATGAAGAAGTTCCACCAAGCTGAACTTTTTGTCTTGCAGGACGTTCAGCTCTCTGAAGGTGAAGGGAAATATGAACTGGACCTCCTGGTGGGTTCGGTCTTCAGCCCAGTCCAGAGTTAACTTCTGCGTCAGGACAGTTTTCCCGATGCCGGCCACTCCCTTCGTCATCACGGTTCTGATCGGTTCGTCTCCTCCAGGTGGGACTTTAAAGAGGTCCTCCCGTCCGATGGTTGGTTCAGGTCCATTTGGTTTCCTGGAAGACGCCTCGATCAGTCGGACCTCATGGTCACTGCTGGCCTCGGAGGTCTCTCCCTCTGTAACGTAGAGCTCCGTGTAGATCTGGTCCAGGAGGGTCGGGGATCCTGCTTTATTGATCCCCTCAAACACACACTGGAACTTGTTCTTTAAAGAGGCTTTGAGTTCACGTTGACACGACCCAACAGAACGTTCTGAAAAGAAAACAAACAAATTATTTCCAGATTATTCTACTCCGTTCTGAGAATAAATCGATAAACAATCTTACGTTTCCGCTTAATTTTCCTCATTAAGTGAATTTTGATGGTTATCAATGCCTTTATTCTGCCCGTCCACTCGTCCACATCCTCATCCTCCCACGCCTCCTCTTCCTCCATCTGACCCCCCAAGCATTCTGGGAAATCTGGACTCAGAACCTTCTCCGTCTGTTGTGGGTCAATCCTGTGAAGAATTTAAAAATTAGAGCCTTAACACCACAAACAACACAGATGACAGATAGGGTTAGACAAATATCAGTCATCAGTGTAGATCGTTTTTAAGGTAACGGTACTTTTACCTCTCGAGAGGTTTGACCTGGAAAAGACTATGATTCAAACCCAAAGTGCCAAATTACACCAATTCTGTTCAATGCACCTCGTTTAACTTTGTCAGGCGTTGGTCCAGCTATAATTGTGGTGAAATAATTAATCTTATATTTTTTTTTTTAAATCACATGATGCAAAAATTACATGAGCCGTCACCCATACACACATTTTCTAGCAGGTTTTAACTTTCAAAAAAATATGTTGTTATCAAAAGGCAGGTAAATCCAGGTTCTTGAAGGCAACTGCCCTGCATGTTTTAAATATTCCTCTGCTGCAACACACACTTTGATCAATGCACGACTAGGCTCAGTGGTAAGCACTGTTGCCTCACAGCAAGAAGGTCCTCGGTTCAATCCCCGGTTGGACCTGGCATCTTTCAGTGTGGAGTTTGCATGTTCTTCTTGTGCATGTGTGGGTTTTCTCCGGGTTCCTCCCACAGACCAAAAACATGCATGTTGGGCTGCCTTCAGGCCTCCCTTGCAAAAGAGACCTGTGATCTCAATGGGATTTGCCTGGTTAAATAAAAAATAAATAAAATCAGATAAATCAAAAATGTATGATCAGCAGGCTCCTGCAGAACTTGAAGAGGTAATTTACTGTAATCACTGAATCAGGTGTTGAAGCAGGAAAAAGAGTATTTTATTGTTTAGACTATAAGGTGCACTTAAAATCTTTTAATTTTCTCAAAAATAAACAGTGAGCCTCATGTATTAATTCTGGTTGTGCTTACTGACCTTGAACTGATTTTATGTGGTTATTGTGAACGAGTTGAACAAAGTTTGACATATTGGACTGTTTTGTTTTGCATAATGTGTCTTATAGTCCAAAAAAAATTATGGTAAAACATGCAGGACAGTGGACCTCGAGGGCCAGGATTGGACACCCCTGCAATAAAAGCATCATGTTAGAAGTTAACTACATGCTCGTGCTCTCTTGAGATAAACCTGTTGGTAGGACGTCATTTCAGCCCAGAGCTGCACAGATCTGATTTATTACTTGTCAGTTGAGTAGGTTTCTGGTTTCAAAGTAAATAAATCCCATTTAGTCATCAAAGTTCGTGCTCAGTCATCCAGTTACCAAATACAATCATGCTCAGTCGGGTCATCTGGACAGTTTCTTTGGCTGTGGCTGCCTGGGAGGAGTCCACAAGGGACAGGACAGCCCCCAGAAACCATGTTGGTCCACTTAAGACGTGTACTGCTCGGTGGGGAAACAGTTTACAGTACTTGGGACTCCTCAGACTGATGAAGCCCTCCGGATAGAGGGCGAAACATCTTTCTACAAAGAAACAGTCCAGATGATCTGAGCATTGCTGGAAATCCTGTTTTGCTTTTTGGCAGCGGCTGACTTTCACAGTTGTAAAGAGAACATGGAATATTAAAATAAATACATAAAGTAAATGACAGCTGGTGAGTACATCACCAGTCATCAACTGGACTGACGATGGCTCGTCATCCGACCATAATGCCAATGCTGATATGAGAAACAATATCAACATCTACAACTGTTTGAGGTTTTCATGTCCATCAGTTTGACTTTTATAGAATCCTCCTCAAATTCAGATGAAACGTGAACGTTTTCTTACAGTTTCTCTAAGCTTACATCGTTTCACTAGATGAGGTTTTGTCATTAAAGAATATGACAAGGCTCTTGGACTCGTTGCTCTTCAACGACATGCAGCTCGGGTCAGGAGGTTCTGGTTTCTGTAGCCTGAACCTGAAACAAACCAAAACAAACATTGTGTGTTACTCTGCAGACCATGGGCTGATCATCAGGTTCAAGGTATACCACTGTGTTAAAAAGTCACAGAGGCAAAACCACACGTTCCTCAAGTTTAAATACATTTTAAACCTCTGATCAAGAGTTAGTTGGTTGAACGTTTTAACCTGCAGATAACTCAGTCATCAGTTGCGAGTGAAGATATAAGCTCTTTATAAGGCGAGTTAGCATGTTAGCAAGTCCAACATATGTTCCAGTTCAAACATCTTGAATCTTTCCTGTTGCAGACATCTTACATTGTGTCAGATGTTTGTCCTTTAAAGTCCTTCACAGGAAGGTCTTTCTTCTCATCGGTCCTACAGCACACACAGCTTGGGTCAGGAAGCTCTGGCTTCAGCCGCTGAATCCTAAAACAAATACAAACGTGTTGGGTAAATGCAGACAAAAATAATGCAATAATAAGAAGAGCATCGTTTTCATTTTATGTTTTTATCGGCAGTTAATCGAAAAGCAAAATGCAAGCTAAACATATCAAAACTGTCTAAAAGCAGCTTGATAATCAACTTTTATAAATGCGTCTATCATTCTGTTTGACCCAAGGACAGCAGGAGGGTTAAACTCTGACTCATAATGACAAACATTGTTCCACATGTAAACCTTTTCAATCTGATAAACTTACATTTTTGCGCAGATGATGGCTGACCTTTAGAGTAATTCAAGAAGTCTCTTCCTTTAATTTTACTTGTCACTTCTGCATGACACAGCTACGATCAGCTGATCCAACCGCATCCTGAAACAGATCCAAACAAACCAATGTGGCTAAATCTCAAGAAAGCAGCTGGTGATACCCCCCACCTACGCCCCCAAAATCCCCCTATTCCTGCAACATCTCCAGGTTAGGTTCAAACGAGGACATTTTACTGATGCGCACTTAGAGCAGGTTCAGGTCCAGCAGTGTGTGATCCTGACTGATACAGGTAAGTCCAAAATGGGATGATTTAAAGAGTCACTTTCTTTAAGTTTTCCTTCCAACCAGTCACACTTTCCTGTAATCATTTATTCTGGTCTTGATCAGAAGCTGTTCTAGACTTTGAGGTCGATCAAAAGTTTTTCTTTGAACTTTCATTGCTTTTTATCTCGCGCTTCAGTCCACTTCCCTGGACATTTTTAGATGAATGCTTTTTAAACTTTGTATCACTCTGGCTCCTTGTTACCAGCAGCCCGTCATAAAAATATAAATTGATCCAATGTTTTTAGAAATAAACACTAACGCCCAGTTTAACAAAATAAAAAATGAGGATTTCAGCTCCAACAAGGGGATTTCCCCAAAAGCTGAAAACTTGTCATCAGATCAGCTGAAGGATGAACGTCAACTAGTTGTTCCTGTTTCTTTAAGACTTTCAGATACTGAACATCTGCTGGAGAAAGTTTATTTTAGGCCTGCCACTTCTTTTGTTTCACACTGGCTCAGTTTCCTCTTTTTTTTTTTAACAACACTTTGCTCTCACGACAAGCAGGATATCACAACACTTGGCAAGGTGTGGCAACTGCTGTAGGGCACGTACTTTGTGTTCGTTCCACCACATGCACCACATACACACTGAAGAGCTCAGTGTGTAAAAATTGCATTTTCCAAATAAATCCTTCATGTTCTGAATTTAAATTAATGGATTTGCTTCAGTCTATTTGTCAGAATCCCCCCCCCCACCACCTTTTTTTTTAAACATCAGTCTACAAACATCCAGGACCTGAGAAAGCCAGCTGGAGGAGGTTCTGGAGGGGATGTTGACCCATCCTGGTTCGATGGAGGGCACATTTTCATAGTTTAAACATTTTACTATGAATAAAGTATGGGTTTATAAAACCTGAAAGTCCTTGTATTTTGTTCTTTATTTACATTTTACAAAACATCCCAACACTGACACTAGGATGTTAAAATAAAATTTCAATAAACACAATAACGACCTAAAACAGACGTCGTTACCGCATTTTAAAGAAACCTAACAATCACTGTACTGTAATGGCTATCTGAGACAAAAACTTGGTCAACCATAGCTGTCCACTTTGACCTCTTTATGGGATTTCAAACAATTGATAAGTTCAATAGAAAAATCAAAGCAAATATGTTCCTGTTTTTATTTTTATTTTTTTAGTATTTTACTTTTTTCTGGTCATTCACACCACATGTGGTACATGTGGTGGAACGAAATTATGTACACAGGGTCCCAGTTACATCCAACAATAAAATGTAAAAGAAAAACAGTAATAAAATCTAAGATATGATTAGGGATGATATATTAGATTTTACTTTATTTGCATTCTAATGTTTATTGTCTTCTGCTTTATCTGTGGTTTTGTCTAAATAGGTCTCACTTGAAAATGAGTCCGTCTCAATGAGACTAACCTGAATAAATAACAGCACTTTGGCCAACGGCGTTGTTTTAAAGTGCTTTATAAATAAAGTTGTTCTGTATTGTGTAAAGGTTGAATGAGTTGTTATTTACATTCTACATCAAATTGAGGCCTCCTATAATGAGAAAAAGTGCAACTATATTAGCAGCACATCAACAAAAGCAAAATAAAGTTGCTGCTTACCGTTCGGTTTCAAAGTTTCATCATCAAGATTATAAAGATAATATCAAACTGAAACTAAGTTCGGACGAGTTATCCGAAATCCGTAGAGTAAAAAATACAAGCAAAACTAACAAAACTAAAAATTTAATCTAGACTGAAACTTTTACCAGAAAATAAGCAGTATCATTAACACAATACTGATAACTTGCAGCTTTTACAGCTCTGAACTTACATGTAGCGAGCTAGCTTAGCACGTTAGCTTAGCCTCACATGCTAGCTCACATCCTCTTTTCTTCAGCTTGATGCGACTTTAATCGTCCTTTAATAGTTTCCAGAAAGCTTCGTCTCGCCACCTGCAGCTTCTCTGCTTGTCTGATTTCACCTCGAGACTGACAAAAGCCACTGCAACACAGACCAAGCAGCAGAATGACCCAAGTTTGTCGCGTTTCCGGAGTCGGGCTTTGACGACCCGCCCACATCGAGGCGGAACTCGGTGTTGCCAGATTACGTGATATACCGCCAATTGAGCGGTTTTAATTCTGATTTTGCAGTTAAACACCAATGCATCTTTACAGGGGTGGGTGGGGAGTATTGTGTGTGTTCAAACAGTACATACAACAATACTGTACAGTATATTGATTGGGCGGGTTTTTGTGTGATGGGGCGGTTTTCAACAGACTTTTGGGCTGGAAAACCTCAACTCTATTTGGCAACAGTGGTTCAACTTTTCTGAATGGAAAACTACCAGCTCTCTCCTTTTTTGGACATCTTTTTGGCACTGTCCTTACACACGCAGGTTTATTAATAACCTTTAAGACCTATTGTTAGCATGATTAACTCGGTTACTTACAATGTTTCCAAATATCTGACGTCTGTACTCATCCCTTTAGTTGGCAGCTCAGAACACCACATACAGAATACCATGTACTTTGTGGATAAGGTGAGGGATGTCATCATGGAGACTGATCAAACAATGGTCTCTTTTGATGTCACATCACTCTTTACATGCATTCCTGTTGATTAGGCAGTAGAGGTGGTTGGTGTAAGGTTAAAATCAGACACTACTCTGAGCAGCAGGACCACACTTTCCACAAAGCAACTGTGTCAACTCTTGAAACTGTGCCTGCAGTCAACCTACTTCACATATGGGGATCAATATTATAGACAGAAACATAGGTATGCTATGGGGTCTCCAGTTTCTCCTATTGTTGCCAACCTGTACATGGAGGAGGTAGAAAAGAGAGTCTTGACGTCCCTTTTCAGGGACACCACCAAGTCATTGGTTCAGGTATGTTGATGACACCTGGGTTAAAATTAAATCTCAGGAAGTC
>JARVGV010001030.1:6769294-6782447 GCA_031762435.1 Hypsolebias longignatus | reverse complement strand
TGCTGCTTTAGCTTTTGGCCAGCACTTTGCTACTTTCCCTTTTATCTATAGTCTTTTGTTACTTTAACTTTTAGCCATGCAGCATTTTGCTACTTTAACTATTAGCCAGAATTTTGCTACTTTAACTTTTAACCAGTTTTTTTGCTACATTTAGTCAGTCTTTGGCTACTTTGACTTTTAGCCAAAATTTTGCTGCTTTAGCTTTTGGCCAGCACTTTGCTACTTTCCCTTTTATCTATAGTCTTTTGTTACTTTAACTTTTAGCCAGCATTTGTTACTTTAGCTTTTAGCCAGCATTTTGCTACTTTAACTATTAGCCAGAATTCTGCTACTTTAGCTTTTAGCCAGCTTTTTGCTACTTTAACTTTTAGCCAGCCTTTTGCTACTTTAACTATTAGCCAGAATTTTGCTACTTTAACTTTTAGCCAGCCTTTTGTTACTTTAACTTTTAGCCAGCCTTTTGCTACTTTAGCTTTTAGCCAGCATTTAGCTACTTTAACTTTTAGCCAGCCTTTTGCTACTTTAACTTTTAGCCAGCATTTTGCTACTTTAACTTTTAGCCAGCCTTTTGCTACTTTAACTTTTAACCAGCTTTTTGCTACTTTTAGTTAGCATTTTGCTACTTTTACCAGCCTTTTGCTACATTTAGTCAGTCTTTGGCTACTTTGACTTTTAGCCAAAATTTTGCTACTTTAGCTTTTGGCCAGCACTTTGCTACTTTCCCTTTTATCTATAGTCTTTTGTTACTTTAACTTTTAGCCAGCCTTTTGCTACTTTAGCTTTTAGCCAGCCATTTGCTGCTTTTAGCTTTTTTGTTGGCCTTTTGCTAAATTTACCTAACATTTTAACACCGTTAGCTCTTAACTTACCCTTTTAAAAAGAGTTTACTTTAAAATGTTTGTTGTTTATTTTTTCATTCATTTAACCTTTATGCAGGTTAATCCCATAGCCTTGGGGATTCATTTACAAGAGAGACCTGAATTTAGAGTCATGATGAACATGCAGCTGAAATGTTTTATTTTTATTTTTCCTGCTTTGAGCTTGGCTCTTTTGAAGTTTAACAATTTAGTTTCAGTCTTATCAGTGAAGTCACTTCGCGCTGAAACTATTTGGAGACGACACTGTCTCAACCATTTGCTGGACTTCTCAGTTTGCTCATGTGATTCTCAGAGGTTTGTCATCTTGTTGCTTGTATTTGAAGATGTCTTGACACCCACCTGACTGAACACATCAGCATCTGCAGCCCAGGATGTTCAGGTCTCAAAACCACACTGATGATAAATAATAATTATTTTATCTTTATTTTTTATTGTACATCTTCATAACCAAAATGTATGGGGAAGTGATGACCAACATGATTTGGGACTGGATAAAGTACAAAGTGGCTGAAAGTGGGGGAGTGGTAGCGCAGAGGTTAGAGAAGGTGGGCCTTCAAACCAACAACATCAAAATGCTGCTACCCGGGCATGGCAGCCCTCAGCTTCACATGTGCAATGGGAAAAATGCAATAATTAATGTCCCCATTGGGGATGAACAGAGTACAATTTAAAAAAAGAAAATGAAAGAAAAAGCTGTTCAATTGGTCAGTGCTGCAGTTCCACATCTGTCCTGATGACGTCACTGTTGTCAAACAGGAATTCAGAAGTTTGCCTTTTGGAGGAAAATGAAAAATCTAGAAACGTTTTATTTTATTTGTTTTATCTGTGCTGTCTTCTTTACTCAGCATAAAAGTTAAATAAGAGTTTTATTCTTGTCCTCAGGAAGAAATCTTTTATACAGTTTCTAGAATTCTTAACTGTTTTATAAACAAAAGTCTAAAGAGTACACTCAGTGGAATAATCAATAGTTACCTGTTCTATTAATGTAAATTAGCAGAATAGGTATGCTCTGATGAGCTCTTGGAATAAACATTATTCTGAGATCACTTGCCATGATGTCTTCTCTGGTTTTATTGAACAGGGAAAAGTCCAGGAGTTAATATCAACATAAGACAGAAGAATCCATTAACAGTTCACACAGCCATCTGTACAAAACAAGAGCACGTTTTAACTTTTCATATATGTTCTGAGGCATGCTCAATAATCCAGGTAGATTAATCTATGAAGGTTGAGTCACGTCCTCTGGATGGGTTTGTCCAGAGGACCTGACTCAACCTTGTTAGAACTCTTCATATACAGTAGTTCATATACTTGTCTGGTGACCACAGAATATCAAGTTTTTGAAAATTGTTGTTGCCCTTTAATCATTGCACACTATACATCTCCATCTTCTACCATTTATCTGTAGTCAGGTTCAACAGGAGGCAGCGGGTCCAGGAGAGGAAACCCAGACCTCTCTTTCATCAGTGGCACTCTCCATCTCCTCCTGGGGATCCACAAGGTGTTCCCCCAGGCCAGAGAGGATAAAGAATCTCTCCAGAGAGTTCAGAGTCTGCCCTGGGTGGGATGTGCCCAGAAACCCCCTAAAGGGAGGAGTTCAGGAGATATCTCAATTAGATAACCCACCTCAACTTACTCCTTTTGATACAGAGGAGTGGCGGCTCTACTTGGAGCTCTCCCAGATGACTGAGCTCCTCACCTAAGGCTGAGCCCAGCCACCCTATGAAGGAAGCTCATTTCAGCTGCTTGTATCCAGGATCTCGTTCTGTCAGACATGATCCAAACCTCATGAACCCAGGTCTGGAATGTAGACAAACCAGAGCTTTGCCTTTCGACTCAACTCTTTCTTCACCGTCGCCGACCGAAGCAACGCCCTCATCACCGAGGATGAGGCCCTGATTTGTCGATTCATGTCCCGCTTCATCCTCCCATCACTCAGGAAAAGATGCTCAGATACCTGAAATACTTCATCTGAGGGAAAGATACCCCACCCTCCAGACCTGTTCCACCTGTTTCTGCATGAGAACCATGTCCTCAGACTTGGAGGAACTGACTTTGGCTGCACAAAGTTCCCTTAAATGTCCAGCAGTTATGTGTGACAGTTGAGAAAACAGGCCATCAATTTGGGAGGATTAACACATTTCCATCCCACCTCCCTCTGCAGAAACACGTTTGTCTTTTGCAGATTTTGTCTTGCAGGTTTTAACTTTTTAAAAATTATATTCAGATTTTGTTGCTACCATAGTCGCTCCAAAACAAACAAACAAAAAAACAAAAAAACTTGTGATTTCCTTGAGTTTTAAATAGAAATAATACAGTGTGTGCAGTGACCTTTGACTTTTGTTCGCTAATTTCAATTAAATTAAAAATAAAACTGACTGATGTGTTCTGATGTGTGAGTGAAGCTTTCAGGATTAATGTTAATAATCTGGTTAATGGACACTAATAATCTGGTTAATGGATACCAATAATCTGGTTACTGGACACTAATAATCTGATTAATGGATACTAACAATCTGGTTAATGGACAGTGTTGCATTCAAGGCTCATCTGCAAACAGGTTTGGCAGAAATTTCATAAACAAAAACATTTTAACAGATTAAAAAAATAAACTTAAACATCTGTCAGAATCAAGCCTCTTTGGTTTAAATTTTAAAACAAACCATTTGATTTTAGATGTCTTGAGTTTTAGTTTTTCCAGGTGATTCGGATTTTAGGAGCTGAAACAACCAAACCTCCTTCATCTCATGGACTTTGTCCAACGTGATGTCTTCTCAGTTCAATTCTCAACATGTGGGAGATTACAGATTAAATCAGGGTAGCACGGTGATGCAGCGGTTGAAGCTATAAACAAGATTAATGGCTCAGATCAGTGACTGTGGGAGTTTAAAACACCTTCGATGAGTTCTTTCTTTCTCTATTTAAAACTTGATTCAGGTTTTTGGAAAACTGTGTAGGAGTGAAGAACACGAGCAGAACATTCTGTAATTATTTCTGCACTCGTTGATCTGTAAGACCTCTGGCGTGACGTCATCATGCATCCTATTGTTTTATCACTCTGTTTGCAAAGTTCCCTGACCTGAAGCTTTCTGTTTGTTCAGAAACATTGTGTCAAAAATACATTTTGTTTGTGTGGACACAAAGCCTCTCTCGTCCGTTCATCGTCCAAATCTCCTCACAGAGCTGTGATCGTTTTATAAACGTTAATATTTTAGATTCAAGAGGCTTTGTTCATTATTTCAATCTAATATTTACTCAAAAATTACAATCGAACAGTTCAAGTTTAGGAGTTTAGTAAAAACATAGCATTCCTTGAATGAATGCATATCACTCTCTGGCATCAGTGCCAGAGTTAGAGACGATTTTATGTTAAGAAATTACAAAATAGTTGATAAGCCTTAGAAAAAAAAAAAAATTGCACGCTCTTTCAAAATAAGAGCGTGTGCTGTAGATGAGTTTCAGCTGCTGTCACACCAAACTGTGGCTAAATAGCTGTAAATTTGACTGAACCGTAACCGTTTTTCTCTTCACTGTAGCGGCCATCTTGAATCAATTAGCTCCAAAAGCAGCTGTAGATGTTCATCTAATGATTAAGTTCTCACAGTTTTATTAAGATCATCCCACAGTTTGTTAAATGTTTTGCTAACAGACAAAGTTGATTCCAAATACAGTAGTTTAGTATTTAAAAAAAACAAAAAACAAT
Source organism: Hypsolebias longignatus (assembly GCA_031762435.1). Classification (NCBI taxonomy): domain Eukaryota; kingdom Metazoa; phylum Chordata; class Actinopteri; order Cyprinodontiformes; family Rivulidae; genus Hypsolebias; species Hypsolebias longignatus. Next base: position 6,777,866 of record JARVGV010001030.1, on the reverse strand, counting down.
GATCTTGTGCAAGCTTTCAGTACTCAGAGTATGCATTGTGGATCAGTCTCAGCTACTACCACTCAAGACTTTAGCTCAATATTTGTAAAATTAACCAAGTTACATTGTTTTTTTTAAAGCTGAGTTAGCTGCAGCAGCCATCTTGAATCAAACTGACTCCAAAAGTTCAACAGCTTTTTATCCAGTGATTATATTCAGAAAGTTTCATTAAAATCTGTCAAGTGGTTCATGAGATATTTTGCTAACAGATACACATTTGTCAAAAACGTTGATGCCTACGTTTTGCTTTTCAGTGGGTGATTAAAGAAGTAATTTTGTTTCCTGCTAAATCTCTGCTAAAAACTCATCTGTTCTCACAGGCATTTCTCACAGTGTGAGTTGATTTAGTGTTTATTTTTATTTATTTTTTCTGTGCTCCTACGTTTGAAATGCTTTTTAATTCTTCAGTATTATCATTAGTGTTTCGTACTCTTCCATTAATTTTGCTCCCATTGTTGTTGTTAAGCACTTTGATAACAGTTTGTTTTAAATGTGCTCTACAAATAAAGTTGACTTGACTTACAACAAACTACTAATAGTTGTGGGTTAAAAACCGTCATCAGGTTGTGTGAAGCATCAGACCCAGGAGCTTCTAGGTCTCATGTTGGCTCAGGTCAAAGGTCAGAACGTTGGCCTGGTCTCCAGAATATGCAGCAGAACATGGCTGCAGCCACCGGGGGGCAGAAGGGGTCCATGTTTGAACAGCCGGGCACCACATTAATTACCCCTCTGTCCTGCCTTCTCAATGTTACACTTTCAATTACGGGCGACCTTTCTGCCGTGCACGGCAGCATTCAGGTCACGGAACGCCTGGTTTTGATGGAATTCCTAAAGCAGCCTGGTAAATATGTCTGACCTCGGTGCAGATGACTCGGAGGCTTAAAGAAAAAAACACTGGGCACATTAAAAACAGGGCCCAGGCTGTTTGTGTGTCGGTGGTTTCACACTGCCCTTAAACCAGCTGAAGAATAGAAACATGCTTTTACTTTACTTAATGAGTTCATTAAAAAAAATATATTGTTTATTAATGTGTTTAATTATTGCCCATTTGTATATTCAGTTAGCTTATTTTTATTTTAATGAGTGTAATGTAGCTGATTCAACATTCAGGTTGCTGTTTTTCTGAATTTTTTTTTTATTTCTTCTTCTGCTACTGTGCTGTTTTAGCTGTTCACACATCAAAACCTTCGGCTCATTCAGGAGATATATGCAGCGACTTTTGAGTTTTGTCACTTTTACACTTTTTAATATATTTAGCTTTATTTACAAATATATTCCCCATAAAAATAGACAGAGATCAAAAGTCTGCTTTAACATTTTGCTATATTAGTTTTAACCAGGCTTGGCTACTTTAAGATTCTTGCCACCCTTTTGCTACTTGTACTTTTAGCATCTACTCAACCTTGATCGTTCAAACTCATTCAAAATGGCTGCCACAGCCATCTGAACTTTAAAAACAACTAACTCTAGCTCTTTCAAATGCACTGATATTGAGCTGAAATTTGGTGTGGTAGTAGCTGAGAGTAATTCCCAACATATGAATTGATCTGAATGTGACATCTCGCCTCCGGATCCTTTCATGTTTGACCAAAAACTGCTCAAACGTTGTCGCTTGAGAAGATTGTTAGAACGGGTCAAGCGGCAACGTTTGGTCAGCTTGTTGTGGATTCACGACGATGAGTTCAACCTGAAGCCGCCAGGACCAGATCCTGCAGCCGGCTCTGAATTTATTCCCACATCCTGAAATGAGCCCGCAGACGATCTTCTGGAGTGATTATCATCCATTCGAGGCAAACGAGCAGACACCGAGACAATTACGCCGCAGGGCTTCTTCTTCAGCTCGTCACAGAAAGGACAAAGAAAAAATAGACTCATTTTCAATTTTAATGAAATTACATCACAGAAAAAAAAAGACTTGATGTCTTTATCATTTATTGCCCCTGAAGCTGAACACACATGGAGAGCAAATTATCCTCCACTGCTCATTTTCAGCCATATTCTCCTAGTTTTACTCCGAGGTCACATTATTTAGATATTATCATGCTGTGTAATGTGACCTGATAATGTACCAACTCAAAGCCATTTCCCAGAAATGAACCCGTCGTTTCAGGGTTTGGATGTTTCTTCCTTCACAACCTGTCTTATTTTATTTTTATTTTCTACCCTTCTCATTTTTGTTTCCAGGAATATTGCAAAAGCAACAAAACACACAAGTTTTAGTAAATAAATCTCACCTTGGGACGAAAAATCAGTAATTTAAGTTTACCGCAACTATTTAAAGTCAGCTTTAACTTTATTTTGAAAAAGCTCAGATCAATTGTAACAATAAAGAGAAAGCTTATGGAATAATTAGTATGTTATTTTTTACTGAATCAAAAGTACGTTGATGCCCCCGGCGCTGAGGGATGTGAATGTTTGTAGTTTTGAGATGAGGGTTTTCTAAACCTGAAAATTCCAGTTCCGCTTCCTTTCTTCGTGATGTCGGACAACAAAACATGTTTTCTAGGGGGAAAAGGGAGGTTTGACAAAAAACAGCTACAACTGCACTTCTCTTTTGATCTTTAGTCTAAAACTCTGACACGACAAGCTGTTTTAATGTAATTCTGCGTCACTTTTTTATTTTTATTTTACAAACTGAAAGTGGTCAAGCTCGGTAAAGCGAATGTTCAACACAGTGGGATAACATTTACTTGATCTAAAATGTATTTTAAATAGAAATTTTCAAATTTCCTGTCTGCAGGTTCTGGTTTTGCAGTTCTACACATCTTGTTTTGTTTATTTTTAAAGGCCAGAATTGTTTTTGAGCTGACAAATGCCACGTAACTCAGAAACATGTTTTCAAGCGTAATGTCCAACTCTGTACGTTAATAAAGAACGTGGAGCGTTCTGGGCCGACACTCAGTCAAACTTCTTTTTAACTGTCCTCCTGAGATACATAGTGATGAATTAATTTGTGTTTTTGTCCATTAACGTCATCGGGAGGGTTTAAAGAGAAGCCCAGGACGGTTTTCTTTTATGTTTTCCACGTAGTTTTTCCTTCTTGCTCTTGACGAGGGCGGACACATTTCCCTCCTGCTCCTGCCTCCCTCCTGCTTTGCTCTCTGTCTTGTGATCACTATCAGGGACGCTCACTACATATCCTCCAAATTGTAAATTATGAGTCTGGTCAGCAGGTCCCTCAACGCAATTGATAAAAATTTCTCGATGAGAAGACAGGGCGAAGGAGAGCCCTCATGCCCTAAAGGGACACTCACAACTAGATACAACATGGATTCCTGGGGTCTGTGGAAGATGATATGTCTGTCCGTATTGTCCGCTGAGGATGTAGAAGATGCGTACATAATTAGATTTATGATAATTGGATTTCTGCTTTCTTGTGTTGGCGGGTATCTGGTATAACGACAAATTCGCAATACGGCGGCAGCGGTCTTGTGAGGCTGCCTGCCTTTTATGAAGGAATGTACCGAGCGATAAGCTCTCAGACTCACAAGCTGCATGAGCTGAGCTGTAAGCTGGATGTGATTTCTGAGAATTTCAGGCCATTTGCGGCTCCTGGGACTCACTTGCAGGAAGAAATCGACCTCGGAGGAGGCTGCAAGCTCAATCTGGCGGTGTGACCACAAAATGTGGCTGTTTGGAATTGCCAGTGAGCCATACGAGCAGAACTATGACGGCAGACATGGAAATCTAGCAGAGGCTACCTAACCAAAAAAATAATTGTTATCTGAATTTGGCTTCCCCACTCGGCCTTGAATTGGCCAGCTATCTCAACTTCTCCAAGTTGTTTATGTGAATGAGAAGCTGCTGCTTCTCCCCCATCCCCATCGCTCCCCTCTTGAAGACATCTGTGGATCTATGTCAGAGCTGAGCTAGCTGATAGACACTGTGACATCTTTATCAGGACTATAGAACTTTCTGGCAGGGTCCACAAACAGCCCTCGTCAGCTTCTGCATGCATAAATGCATTATGATGTCATCAGTATGTTGCTGTTTCATATGCTGAGGTCATTTTTTTGCAACTTGCACATGTGTCCCGTCTAGGACTTAGTGCAAGATTTGATTTTGTTTTACACCTCTACCCCCCACTCGTGTTTCTTTTCCCTTATCTGAAAAAAAGGGCTGCACCTCTTGAAGCCAGCAGCCTCAGTCACCTCCGTCTCCCCCTGTCTGTCTGTTTATGTTTCTCTCAGACGGGCTGTACTGAAATGTAATTTTGTTGCGCTTCAGTGCAATGACGATAAAGCTGATTCTGATAGTTTGAATTAAATGTTTTTGTTTTCTGCTCTGTGTTTGTCCAGGCTAACAAGCCTCAGCAGGAACCGTGCGATGTTTGTATGAAATGTGGAGAAAATTCAACCGGATCTCACAGAAAACAAGCGAACAGCAGACGACTCCACATCAGAAGCTGTTGAAATTCTGGGCTCCAGATTTTTTTATGTAGCAATCTAAGCGGCTGAAATACCAACATGTAAAAATGTTGGAATGTATAAAGTTTGTGCTTTTATTCTTTTATTCTGCTTGTCATTGGACTTGGGTGTTTCCTGTCAGAGCAGAGCTGCAAAGCTCAGATGGCCTGGAGATACCTGCCACAAAAATCAGATAAGTTGGAGACGCTCACGACGGTTCTGCGGCTGATTTAATTTGTAATTGTTCATGTTTGAAACTCAAGTGAGGGCTTATAATAATAATCTTTACTTGAGGTAGGTCAACCGAGAACCAGTTCTCATTAACAAAGACGACCTGTTCAAGAGGCAGCAACACCTGTAGACATAAAACAGCAATGAGAAAATCAAAAATACATGAAACAAACCACATAAATCAATATTTTTAGAACATTTTATACAACATGAAAAGAAAAAACCTCATGCAAGGACAAAGAGAACGGTACAAAAGTTTTGAGACATGTTGGAGAATCTCAGTACATCAGCTTCTCACAGCCCAGTGAGAATGGACCTTTAAAGAGGGTTTGGCGACCTTTGAAACTAAACTGTGACTGATTGGAGACGAAATAGAGAATAAACTGTGAGACAATTAAAATTTACAGGAACGTGTGGACGTCACATTTTTACTAACACAAACGTGCCATAAATATCAACTCAGTGTGACTCCAAGTGAAAATGTTACTCGTTTAGATTTGAACAGTTTATTATTAAAACCACAAACCTAGAAGGAAACAAAGAAGCATCTGCTTATTCTTTTTCTTTCAGCTTTTCCCTCTTCAGGGATCAAGATCATGAGTCGTCCTCCATCTCACTCTGTCCTCTGCATCCTCTGTCCTCACTCCAACTATCTCCATGTCCTCTCTGTGTCCATATATCTGTTCTTTGTCTTTTTCCTGGCAGCTGCATCTGTAACATCCTTCTACTGGTATACCCACTGTCCCTCCTCTGGACATGTCCAAACCACTGTCCCTCCTCTGGACATGTCCAAACCACTGTCCCTCCTCTGGACATGTCCAAACCATCTCAGTCTCCTCTCTAACTTTATCTCCCAGTAATGTAACAGGTTTAATAATAAACCAAAACGACCAGCAAGAAGCTTGAGAGAGGGAATTATTCTATTTTAGCCACATTTTAATTAAAACCAAACCTGATGACTTCAGTAACTTTAAATAATTTTTTACCACTTAAAGCTTTCATGCACAAATATGACAAATAAAAATGTTTTTTTCAAAACTACTTAAACTACAATAGTCCCTCGCTTATCGCTGGGGTTATGTTCTGGGCGTTCTGCCTTCTTGCCCAGGAGGCCTCGTGGGCCGGTGGGCGGCACTCAGATTGACCGGTGAGTCTGGAGCTCCGGTTCTGGTCTGGTTCCTGGTTGGTTCCGTGTGACTCTCTGCTTCCGCTGGACACAGGAGTCACTACCAAACTTTTTTGGATCGGCTCAAAAACTTTCCTTCCATTTTGGCAGAAGGCAATGACTGGAAGCACTGTTGCTTCTGGGAAATGTAGTACTTTTGAGTGTAGGCTTATTGAGAGAAAACTACAAAATGGTGATGCATGTCCAAATTTTTTTTTGTTTTGTTTTGTTAACATTTTACTGTATCCCGTACCGTCCCAATCACCTGAGTAATATTAAAGTTGACAATCGTGTGTCGAGTACAATTTGTTTTTCTCGTGTCCAATCTTACTTTGAAAAACCGCGGAAGAGCGAGTCCGTAAAAGTCGAATTGCGAAGTAGCGAGGGACTGCTGTATGTCGCGTCCGCAGAGCAAGTTGATTACAAGCAACGTAGTAATAAGCCATAAAATCGACATGATAATCAGAACACACCATTTTATCTTTGCCAAATCCCAAGGCCAGCGACCCACTGGTAACAGTTCTGTGGCCCAGTTTTGGGTTGCGACTCACCAGTTGAGACTCTCTGGCTTAGACAATCCAACTGTAGAAGTTTGAAGCAAAAAGAAAGTGACTTTTGTTAGTTTTTATGAAGATTTAAAGCTTTTCATCCATAAATCTGGCCTTTTACATTAATCAGCCGTGCTGCACGTTTTGCTGTGAATGTCGACAGTAACGTTAAGTCCTGCCCAACGATTGCTCATCACCCTAACATCTAACTGTCTCAGTCATTTGGGATCCTCCTGAAAGATGCTGAAATCAGTAACTGTTTCACCATTTGTTGCTCTCGGCTCGAGCCCGTGTCGCGCCCGGCTGCTTCATGTGCACAGCTCTTAATTTACTGGTCATCGGGGTCTCTTCCTCTACTCGTGGCTCCTCCTCATCTCCCTGGGACTCTTCCAGCTATTTATTCCCATCACCAGGAGACAGCCTGCGCACAAAGGCAGCTCTGTGTCCCGAGGCGGTTTGAGAATAGAAATTCAGTCTGTTGAAAATGGAAACGCTGTTATTGACTGGGAGCAGCGAGGGATGCCAACGGCACGCACAAATTATCTGCCGGAAAGACGAAGGGGGGGATCTTAATGAAATATGGAAATGAATTATGTTATCTGGACTTTAACGAGGGGGGTTTGAATACTCTGTGTTGTTCTCCGCGGCATGGCTACTGGAAGAGTTTGACAAGATATTTGGTTTAAATTGGGCTGCATGATGCCAGCCAGTCGTTGCAATAAAAATCACAGTCACTCTGTCTGCCTGTCTGTCTGCCTGTCTGTCTGTGACTCCCATTCTCAAATCACTTTTCATGTCTGCAGGGTTCGGTGGGGGCTGTGTTCCGAAACGTTGTTCCGCACTAAAATAATTTGTTGTGAAGAGTGAGATGGTTTTTAATGGCATATCTGAGGTTGAAATAATGTCAGTGCAGGAGTGGGAAAGTGCCAGGTCGTAATAGGCGGTTTCGAAGGAATCCAGTCATGTCGCTTCACATTTATTCGCCCATTAACGTGACTAAAAAAGTCTGCAGGAATATAGAACAGCTGGATGAGAGATGTCACAAAGCTCCTCAGTCAGGATGTTAATAATACGTTTAGGTCCAGCTTTTGAAATTATTATTATTATCACCTGCTGACGAAAGGCTAAATGTTTGTGTCTGTTAGCAAAATATCTCATAATCCACTGGATGGATTTTTTTTTGGTAATCTTGCAAAAAAGTAATCTCTAGAGTACCTCTCCAACTGGTTAACTTTTGGAGTCAACCCACTTCAAGATGGCTGCCACAGCTTACTAAACATAAAATGCACATAAACAGCTGTAGCTCTGTCAGTTATACATATATTGATCTGAAATCTGGCGGAGTAGTCGTTGAGACTTATCTCCAACACTTCGTCTAAGCACCAACAGATCAGCAAATCCTTTGTTTAAAATTCTGCAATTAACATTTAGAAGTCAGCTCTGTGTGTCTGTTAACAAATTTTCTCATGAACCTCTGGATGGATTTTATTGAAACGTTTAGTAAATAGTCACTGGATGTGCAAGCGCTACTGGTTAACCTTTGGAGCAAATACAGTTCAAGATGGCCACAGCAGCCAACTGAGCTTGAAAAACACACACATGGCTGTAATTCATTCAGTTTTACCCATAACGTGCTCAGATTTGACATGGTAGTAGCTGTACTTCCACGCGTGCATGTTGTGACCAAAACGACTAGAACTTGGCACAAGATGATCTCCGTCTAAATCTGGCATGAAAGGCGGGTGATTTGCATCCTTTTCAAGGAGGCCTTTAATTTAGTGCAGTTAAATGATGGTTCCTTTAGAGAGGTTCTGTTTTCCCTTTTGTCGGCGCTCCTCGACGCCCAGCCTGGGTCGTAGGTGTAAGCGTCAGCTCTTTGTTCCCAGCCCCGGCTGCAGGCAGGTTGGGCAGGATTCTGAAGCAGCTCGCTGTTTCTGCCAGAGCCAGCTGGAGCGCCGCCAAGTACAGCAGGAGCTTTACTCCCCCTCTGCTTCATATTTACTTTAGCGCCTTTACAGGGCAACTCGTGCAAGACCAGACAGACAGACTGACACAGTTCTGTGTGTGTGTGTGTGTGTGTGTGTGTGTGTGTGTGTGTGTGTGTGTGTGTGTGTGTGTGTGTGTGCGCAGGCCTCTCGTTCCACCCCACCTTAACTAAACTGTAGTCCACACCTGGGCCCACT
>JARVGV010001030.1:6746679-6757855 GCA_031762435.1 Hypsolebias longignatus | reverse complement strand
GTTAAAGTCCTTCCGTGCACTGTGACTGTCACAATCCTTTTTTGGCAAGACACCGCCCACATTTCTGGGTTGTCAGCAGTGACGCATAATAGGTGCGACCTAAATAAAGGTGCGACCTGTTTATGGATTTTTTTCAAATTATTGGACAAAATTGGACAATGCGACTTATAGAAAGGAGCGACCTATCAGGCAGCAAATACTGTACAAATAATCTGTCTATATATACCCTCTAACAATATGTGAGCACATTTTGCCTCCTAAAATAACATTAAACCAATTTGCAACTCATTTATCAAATGTTTGCATTTAATTTTATGTTTAATTAGTAAATAAAAACCCAGGTTATTTTATTATCATCTACACAAACTAAGCTTTCAAGCCTGTTTGATTACAAGACGAGACAACATCAGCTTTTGAGTATATTGCTGATTATCAGCTGTTTTATCTGCTTATCTAAGTTTAGTGTAAAGATCCTCATTACGCGGAAATGTTTTTTTTGTTTGTTTGTTTTCTTTAAAATGTTGAACAGTTTGTTTATATATTTTACTGCAAAAGTCAAAATTGCTGACAGAGATCTCAAAGAGGCAAGAGAGAGAAAAGTCATTAACGTTCCAAAGTGCTCTTCATTTTGAGCTCGTAAAAGACGTATCCTTGTGTATAATCAAAAATGAGTAACGAGACATTAACATAAAGCAAAAGTTACATGAATTACTTTAAAAACTGCTTTAAATCACCAAGGAAATACCTGTGATGTCATTCCTGTCTACAGTTTTTTACAGCTTTATGTTCCCTCTGTGCATCAGGCGGAAGGCAAGTCGCCTCTCCCGAGCCTCCAGGTTCCTCCACAGGCAGAATTGGACCAGGAAGAGCTGGACTTCATGTTTGACGAGGAGATGGTGGAACAGCTGGCGCCCAGGAAGAATAAGTTCACAGACTGGTCGGACGAGGACGACTCCGACTACGAGTTGGACGACCAGGACGTCAACAAGATCCTGATTGTCACGCAGACTCCGCCGTACGTCCGCAAGCATCCCGGTGGTGACCGCACAGGAAGTCACGAGTCCAGGGCCAAGATCACAGCAGACCTGGCCAAAGCCATCAACGATGGGCTGTACTACTATGAGCAGGACCTGTGGAAGGGAGAGGAGCAGGTTGAGTTCAGCAAGGTGAGACCAGCATGCCTGAATGGTTCCATTAAATTTATTATAAATGTATATTTGACTTCATAAAATGAACAGTGCAAGGATGGCATGTTGTATATTTTTATTGCCCTCTGTAGAAGTGCCACCCTAATGGGGTGAAAGGGTTTGAGAACCCCCATGATCCTGAGGCTGTGTTGTTGGGTCATATGTTAGGGCCTCATTGAGCTCAGACTCTTATTAAGATCTTGGCTGGGCCCATCACAACAAAGCTACAGAATACTGTATCTCCTGTGACTTGTAAGGAGAGTAGTCACTAGAAGTATCACACGTAGCTTAGGTTCTTGAACCAAACTCCTGGAGAGGGACAAAAAATCTGGTGTAGGTAAAGTTTGGGAGACCAAAGAAAGAGAGACTTGTTTTGGGTGAGGAACTGTGGACCCAGACTGAATGAAATCATTAGAATATCAAGCAGAAGTTTTTTTGAGGGAGATGATCTGGTCTTAGAGAGCTGTCCCACAACATATTTCTGCTGTCTTGGTCTTATTGGCTGCAACTTTTCAAGACTAATTGACAAATGGCATTTGCAAGGGAGTCTTCAAAATGTCTTGAAATGTCCTCAAGGGTTCTCAGTTTCCTTGTGTAGGTTGCAGAGGTTCATGGTCTTGTTGCTGGAACTTTGAACGTTTGTCACAGGCGTCTTAAACCTGCCTCAAACCTGTTTCTGTAATTCTAGAGCCTTTTATAACAAACAAAAAAAAGGCTACAGCCCTTAATATTCATGTCGAAAAATCACACCAATGATGTTCCTGACAATGATTTAAAAACTGGTCCAAGTCTGGATTACATCATAAATGTTGGTGGTGGCGGCTGCTGAGGTGGGTCCAATGTGGTCAAGGAAATATGTTGTCTTCTTTTGGCTTTTCCGTCTTCTGGGGTTGCCACAACAAGTCATCCTCCTCCAACTCACTCTGTCCTCTGCATCCTCTGTCCTCACCCCAGCTACCTCCATGTCCTCTCTAACTGCATCCATAGATCTCCTCTTTGTCTTCTTCCTGGCAGCTGCATTTCTAACATCCTTCTACCAATATATCCACTGTCCCTCCTCTGGACATGTCCAAACCATCTCAGTCTGGCCTCCCTAACTTTATCTCCCAGTTGTTCAACATGTGCTGTACCTCTGATGATCTCATTCCTAATCTTATCCATCCTTGTCACTCCTAAGGAGAACCTCAGCATCTTCATTTCTGCCACTTCCAGTTATTTCTCGTCTTTTTCTCATGTTCATTGTCTCCAGACCACTTTTCCTTTGATGGTCAAGGAAATATGTGCAAGAGCAAAAATACAGTTAAAAAAGTGTCAAACTACTAGAATTTAGTGAGGATTCTTGCAATTTTGAGTTGTCAACAATTCTCCCAATAGTCCAGTGAGCTGCTGGTAACTGGGTCTGGTACTTGTATTGGTTCGTGTGAAAATTATTGCAAAGCTGAACATGTAGTGTAAATAGTAACCATCTGATGGAAGCGTGTAATAATAAGATGGCATTTGCTGGATCTTTGTTTCACATTTTTACCTCTCATCATTGGTAGGAGGTTTTAGTTTTTTTGTCTCGTTTGGGACTCAAAGGTTGTCATGAATGTCCCCGCATGTGAGAAATCCTGCACCTGAACACACAAGAACACAGAAAATAAACACACCAGGGCCAGCTGCGCAGCATTTTCCATGGTCATCCAACTGATGTTGGCGTGTAGAGTTCAAAGTCCGTTTGTCATGTCACTCTGGCAGTGTCAAGTCTTTGGACCGGCTTGTTGCGCTGTTATCAGTTCAAACCACCCACCTGATTATCTCTGACGGGAAATGGAGGAACGCCACGAAGAGTAAAACAGTGCAAAGTTAATGCAAATAAAAGATCATGAAGATTATTAAAGTTTTAAGGCTTCAGTCGCCTTAAACGCCACAGGTTTTTATATAAATATTTATTTTATATCGTTCTTTAAACAGGTTTTTACATAGACACTAAATACAAGTTTGACTGCTGTTCTTTGAGTAACGTGCACGTGTTTCTGTTCCCATGAAGGACGTGGAAAACTTCAAGAAGCTGAACGTCATCAGCAAAGATGAGTTTGACACCCTCACGCCTAAAGTGCCGGTCGATCCAAACCAGGAGGTCCCGCCTCCTCCCATGCCAGGTGGGGTTGTGGAGCTGTCATGTCCCACATTACTGTCATTTGTGACACGGGCTGCAAAATGAGCCTCATTTAGGAACTTTTCAAGACTTTGTTATTGTTATTTTCGAGTTCTCCATCACAGAAGCTTAACAAAGATCTGTAGTTAGTTTATTTATTGATTTATCTTCTGGAAACGAGCTAATTTTGTTGAAGAGAATGCCAGAAAACTTCTTTATTATTGGCAGGGAGGGGTGTCATTGTGAATTCCAGACCCACATTTCAAAAAGGGAATTCCCAAGTTTTACAGTGACTCAAACATTACACAAAGCCCCTTGGATGAGGGGCGAAACGTTTCTTTTTAACAAAAAAACGAAGTCCAGATGACATGATTCAACCTTTTTTGTTGTTATATACCTGGATGACTGAGAAAACAAACTTTGTGTTATTTCAAGTTATCATGCTCACAACATGCATGGATGAACGGGCAGATGAACATATTTCTAATTTCCCCTCTTCACTCCATGACAAGGGTCCATAAAGCCCAACTCTTCTCCGAGCTCCCCCCAGAAGATGAAGCCTAACTCTAAGGCTAAGCTCGGCCAAAGGAAGCTCGTTTCAACCTCTCGTGTTCAGGATTTCTTCTTCTTTACCTAAAGATATGGAGAAAAAAAAAACTGATCTTAAACTATAAAAAAAATGTTTTGTATATGTGATCAAAATGATTTATATTGTTTTAAACAGGAGACGAATCCAGAATTCTCAAATGACACAGATGTAGGTTTAACTGGTTAAAAGTAATAGTCTTTAACGATGGTTTCACCAAATGCTGTGAGAACTTTGTTCACTGTGTGACTTTATTTTTGCGTTCACTCATAATTACATACATGTTGTTTTTTCCTGTATAAAATTAAAACCCCATCTCAAATATTGTTTTAAGCAACTCCCCATTTCTCCTTCTGGATGCCACACGAGGAGGTTTTATCACATCCCTTTAAAGTTGTTATTTTGTTCTTTTTATTTTCCCACAAGAGCCATAATTTGTCCATTTTCAAACTAAGCCCTTTGTGTTTCAACATATTGCACTCATTTGCCAACATTTTACGAAGCTGTATTTGCCTTTCCGTTGCCCTTTCCCTCTACTTTATCTCCGTCTGCCCATCACTTCATCGGTCTCTTGCTTTCAGAGTTCCTCCATTATTCAACAATTCACCTTCAGCACCTTCCTCTCCTGCTGGCTCTCGCGCCAAATCTAGTTTGAGACTTTATTGTCCTTGAAATTACATTTGCAGCAGAGCAAGGCACATAGTACAGACAATAAACACCGTTTACCAGAACATACAGGACACACACAATGAAGTGGACTCCTAAGAATGTGGAGAAACAGGAAGTTGTTTGAATTGTTTGTCGTGACGAAGACGGGGGATATCTCATTAGCTCACCATTTGTCCCACAGGTTTTTCCAACACCTGTGCAGTGCACGTTTGAAACAAGGCTTCACCTCTTTGTCTAAGACGTTTTTTGGTTGATTTCCGCTGTGAAAACCAAAGCTTTCCTTTTGAAATACTTCTTGGCGATATGCTTCGCTCACTGTCTTTATCTTCCGTCTAAATCTGGAAATGTTCATTAGCTCGGGCAGTGCCATTCTTCAAATGCAGACTCACATGTGCACACACAATCGCAGACCATAAATCGCTGTCCCTATTATAGTTCTGCCAATAGAGACTCCATGCTGACTGCACAGCGTCTTTATACTTTGATGTATGTGAGGGGTCAGGCCTGGCGGGCGGGGACACTGACAGAATGAGGTTGGTAAATGAGCGAGAGAGAGACGTTAACGCAAGACTGGAAACACTAAAGATGGCGACCAAAGAAATATAGAACTTGAAGAAAGTCATTGCATCAGATGATGATATTTAATCTTTAAAGATCTTTTTGGAGCAGCGACACCAGGTTGTGTTTTTGTTTTAAAATTACCAATAACAGATTGATTATACCTTGAAGGAAGTCAATCATTAAATGCCTCGCGCTATTCACCTTAGAGGAAGTAAATCTACATTAGAATTGACAAACAATAAAACTCAACCCAACACACAATAAACTAAGTTGAAGAATTTCTGGGAACAACATAAGGAGAAATGACCATTAGGTATCTAATTAAAATGATTATTTAAAGAAACACACAAATCAATTATATTTTAGTGCATAAGGCTGTGGTTCTCAAACTGGGGTCCCTGGACCACCAGAGGTTCTTGAGGTGGCGCTTGAGGGTACACAAAAAAATTATTACTATTATATTTTTTACAAGCACATAGATGTTTCACAACCTGTTAAAAACACCAAAATGCAGGAACTCACACCTACTTTATTCAAAATTTTCTGGGGGAGGACCCCCCCCCCCCCCCGTACCCCGGCTATTTGCATTCCGGCATCAATCGGTTTACAAATTAAGCTACGTGGTTTGACTGCTGTTATGATCCTGTTCAGTGTTATGTAAAGAGTTTCCTGTAAGAAGTGGCGATACATTTATTACGTTCATTATGTGAATGGGTAAAGTTTTAAATTAGTTTTTGATGCTGTTGATTTTCTCAAAACTGTAATTTTTGGGCGTTGAAATTAAAAATTTTGTTAAGTAAGTGTGTCTTGAATGAAAAATATCCCACGTTTAAAGGTATAAACATTGTAGTAACACTGATAAAAGAAGGTTTTAAGTATATTTGTAACACAAATATTTCCATTTCATTAAAGAGACAAATTGAAGAAAATTATTTAATAAACATGAGACTTATAAGGGGGTCCCTGAACCCAAAAAGTTTGAGAACCCCTGTTCTAAGGTAAAATGATGACTATCAGTTGGTCCAAACCAAAAAAAACCCTCTTTGGACAGGAGGTGGATTTATAATTTACCCACACAAGGATTTAGACAATTTGTTGTTTTCGAAGTTGGATTTAAAGGATGTTAAAAATTCTGCCCAACTGTATCTTGTTAAGACAGAGATGAGGAAGAGATTTGATTAAATTTGCTTCAGATGAAACTAACAAAGAAACCCAAACTGCTTTTCTCTTGTCACCAGGCGAACACGGTACCACAGTACCAAAGCTGGGTGGCAGATTATCGAGTCCATCGGTCTGGGTTCCTGCAGAACACTAATCAGATCTGAGCAGAACTGCAAGAAGAGGAGGTTGGAGGTCCAAATCTCACTGAAAAACAGTGGTCAGCAGTAGTGGGAACTATGGAGAAGAGGGAGCTGAGCTGCAAGGAGAAGCTCTCTGTGTACTGGTTGGTCTATGTTCCTACCCTCACCTGGTCATGAACTCTGGGTAAAGACAAAAAAATACTTGATCGGAAATACAGGCGGTCAGGATGAGTTATCTCTAGAAGGTAGCTGGACTCTCCTTTAAATATAGGGTGAGAAGTTCAGTTATCCTGGAGAGACGGAGTACAGTCACTGCCCTCCCACATCGAGAGGAGTCAGCTGAGGTGGTTCAGACATCTGGTAAGGAGGTGTCCATGAAGCCTGGTTTTCTGGGCATGTCCAACTGGGAGGAGACCCTGGAGAAGACCCAGGTCACTCTGGAGAGTCTCTCAACTAGCCTGGGAACATGTTGGAGTCCTCCCAGAAGAGCTGGAAGAGGTGTCCCAGTGATTTCAACTACAGAACGAGAGGAAGATGATGGATGGATGGATGGATAGCCTAAAGTTTAAGCTGCATTTTTTGTTTGAATTGGTTGTTTGAATTGATTTGTTTAAGAAGGGGCAGATATGATAAGAATTTTTTTCTTCTTCTGCTGCGTTTCATTTTATGTCTTGTTTTTATTTTTTATTTTTTGTATTTTGAAATAGTCTTTGTGTTTTAAAATTTGAAATGAATAAATTAAATAAATAAATAAATAAATGCATTTTTAATTACAGAGGAGAAATGTGTGAAAACAAAATTACAAGAGTTATGAAACCATTTAGAGAAGTCAAGGTCAAGATCTGAAGCTCTCGACCTTGACTTCTCTAAATGGCAAATCTGTTGGAATCCTGGCAAAAACAAATGCTGACATGTTACTGTTTTTGATTTTCTACATCTGCCTTATAATCTGTCTGTTTAAGCAACTGTTGACATCTTTGCTTCATCTTGTTTAAAAAAAAAATCTGTATTTCTCTCTCATGATTGTCTATTATTGATTGTCCAGGGAAAATCTATTGCTGTATTGTTGTTGTTGTCATCATCCTTAGCTTGTAGCCAGGTCTCTCTTGTAAATGAGTCCTCGAGGCTCAATGAGATTAACCTGCCTAAATAAAGGTTGAATGAATGTCTAATTTTAATCAAAACTCTTTTCTGATGTGAGTTGAAAAAAAAATCTTTTTTTTCTTTAAAATGAACTTTTAGATGAATATTACAGTTTGATGGTTCACTAAACTGACTCAGTTGACAATTAGTGGGTTTGTGGGCTGCAGAAGATTAATGAACACCAAGATGTGGCCGTCCAAATGGATTTATAATAAAACCGAGCCCTGTTTCACGGCTTCTCTGGTCTGGCTTTTACTGTGATATACAACGCAATTACATATTCTTGCCCAAAGTCTTAAATAAAAAGGAATGGATCAGAGATCTGGTGTTTGAAAATGAAAAACTCTGATAGTTTAGCAGCTAGTGGCCAACTCAGAAAATGGAGCTGAAGCTCATCAAAGCTGCTGGTCTCGTGAGCTTTTAAGATAGTTCATAAAGTGCTGCGTGAGCAGACTGTCTGAGTCTGAACATCAACTTCTCTGAATGCAGCTGGATTACAGGCAACAATCTATAAATCTCTCTGAATGCATCATTGTTCATTTAACTCAAATTAAAAGTCTCCACTTCTTTTATTCTGCAGCTGCAGCTCAAACAACGAATCGTAAAGAAATTATAGAAAAAAAAAAAAGGACACAAGACCAAAAACTGCAGCTACTTTGTTGCAGATTAATATTGGTAACCATAAAAGAACAAATACATTTTTAATGCAAATGGAGCTAAACAGTAAAACAATGCAAAGTATACAGGATTTGCACTAATATGTAAACAATAAATACACACGGCAGCTTAAAGACGGTACAAAAAAAGAACAAATGAATAAGTGGATTTCCTAAAAAAGACAACATCAGCATCCTGTGACATCATGCTCTCCTCCTACGCTGTCTGCCAACAGAAAACTGCCAGCAGGGAGAGGGAGTGGCGACGCTCGGTAGTAAAATGTGATTTATGCGCTGTGTGGGCTGTGGATGCCTGCAGGAGAGAAAGAGGAGAATGAATGCAATAAATGGAAGAGAGGATGATACAAATATAACAAAATTCATTACGAAAGAATGATGAAGGCCAGGTAATTATAACAGAAAACCATTGGAAGGATGATAAACAACAGAAGATGAGGGGAAAATGTTGAATGGAAAACAAATGAGTAGATAATAGGAAAACGATAAAACAATAAGAAAACAGGTGCGCTACAGAGAGCAGGAGAGAAGAAAGAAGTCTGAAACAAATAGAGTTGAGAAGAATTGGAGGAAAAGAAAAAATAGGAGAATAACATGATGCAGTCTGAAGAAGGGAAAAAGGTTCAGGTGGAGAGAAACAGACCGGCCAAGTAGAAGTTTTGAGCTGATTGAAGACGAAAAGAGCTCAAAACAGACAACATGAGGCTGAGGAGGCAGGGAGGGCAGATGAGACACAGACTTGAGATGGAGGAACAGAAGAAAAGAAGATGTTAAAATCTGCAGGTCCAGAGAGGACAAATGTGTCAGAGCGGAGCTGAAGGTCAAACTGATGTTCTAAAGAAGGCGGAACAGAAACCACACCAAATAATCAGACAAAAAACAGTTACAATGAGGAGGAAAACAATTGTTTTCTTTACTCCAAAGTCCATGATCAATAATCCAGGTAAAAATTTAACAATGTTCAGTCAGGCCATCTGGACGGTTTCTTTCTTTCTTTTTTTTTTTTTCTGAGATGTTTCATCCTTCATCCAAAGGACTTCTTCAATCTGAGGAGACACCAAACAAATTGATTTCCACAAACAGCATACTCCGTAGTGAAAAAAACAAAACAGTTTGCTGGTGCTAAGATGGCCTCCAGGGCCCGCCCTTTCCCCCGTCCACTCCTTTGAGACAGTCATGCCAAAGTAGTTCAAAACACCCGTTTTCTTTACTGTGATCCTTCAAACATTGAGTGCGGGTCGGACCATGATAATGTGCTGGATGGGCGGGCCGGGTCGGTGTCGGGCTTTTAATTGCATCAGTGAATCAGCCGGGAGCCAATTATATGGCAACATGGCTTGCCATACTTTCTAATCATATGGCAACATGGCTTGCCATACTATCTAATCATATGGCACATGGCTTGCCATACTTTCTAATCATATAGCAACATGGCTTGCCATACTATCTAATCGTATGGCAACATGGCTTGCCATACTATCTAATCATATGGCACATGGCTTGTCATACTTTCTAATCATATGGCAACATGGCTTGACATACAATCTTATCATATGGCACATAGCTTGCCACATTTTCTAATCATATGGCCACATGGCTTGCCATACTATCTAATCATATGGCAATATGGCTTGCCATACTATCACCAGCTGCACACGATCATTTCACCATGAGCTGACAGGCCTTAAAAGAGGTCAAATAAAATTCAGAGCTTCAGATGGGACTTTACTGCCAGGAAGCGATCCATCACCCAAACAGACATTCATTCAGCCGCTGCACTCAGTGGACGTGTGCGCGGCCAATGACCCAAACAGGTGAGATTCCAAAGCAGACATGTTGACCAGGGTCCGTGCATGAATAATGCAGAATGCAGGCAGAAACAGGGTTAATGCACTTTGACGGCCATGAAAGGACAAACACCGTCTCAGCTCCAATTTTCTGCCCCTTTTATTCAGCTGTGCGTCCCCGACCATTAATAACTATAATAAACAGTCAAAGTTTAATAAGAAATGTTTTATTGGTGGTGGTGGTGGTGGGTGGGGGGGGGGGTCGGACATGTAATTACTGTTAATTTGTAGGGTCGGGCGGGATTTGATGATGGCTACGGGCCAGGTTGGATCCGATTTTTTTTGGGCCCAAATGCAACTCTAATGAGGTGCTCCATTTGTGTAGCTAACTTCAGAGGCAGATTAATCCCATTACACTCCCTCCTGAGGGTCATTAGGGTCTTAGATGTTTTGGTTAAACCTTCACGCATGTTAAAGCATACATGGCATGAACTAAACAACTCTTATGAGCCATGCAAAGAAAAACAAACAAAAATCTAATGACTCTCAGGAGGGAAGGGGCAAAATTAATGTGCATTTGAATTTAGCTGCACATATGGAACACCTCGAGACGTTTAAAGCTTAGAACTTCACTCTCCACAGTTTTTAATTGAAAAACGCCGTGGAGGGGAAGTGGAATGTCTTCAGCTGCAGAAGTCCAGTTGCTTTGGTTTATACTCAGGGTTTGTCTCTCTTATTGAAGTTATTTTAAAAACTTTAATTACTTTGTAATTTCCAGTGTGATCTTGGTCAAACGAGAGAGCCGCTGCAGAAGAACCAAAGACCACACGTGGGCCGCCATTTGAGAACATCAGCTTTAGACCGAGTTCAAAACACATCCAGTTTCTTTTACACAATAAAGGATTTACAAAAGAACAGGTTGAAGGTATGTAACTTTATTGTCCCCACGGGGAATAATAACTCCATAAAGCTGGCAGACAAAATCTTCGATCCGTCTGGTTGATTAAAGATGCTCCCTTTTCTCTTGCAGGCAGGAGCCCGACAATCAATTAGGTATTCATTCAACCTTTATTTAGGCAGGTTAATCCCATTGAGCCTCGAGGACTCATTTACAAGAGAGACCTGGTTTCA
>JARVGV010001030.1:6685735-6696073 GCA_031762435.1 Hypsolebias longignatus | reverse complement strand
AGGTGAAGTGATGCTCCCATCATGACCAGTGCCTCGTCATCAATGCAAGATCTTTGTGAAAAATTAATGCAACATGGATGGAAACAGATCTTGTGACATTGCAGAAGCTTATTGAAACAATGACACAGTGAATGCATGATGTAATCAAAGCTAAAAGCGGTCCAGTGAAATATTAGTGTGGCCTTTTTTTTTTTTTTTTGACCAGGCAGTGTATTTTCAGAGAATTTCATGAACATTTATTCAGAGCTTCGTGAAATAGTTTTGTAACACACAGATGTGGGACACAAACAATCATCGCCCGCCTTCGACTTTCATTTTAGGACGTCAAAATCAATATCCAGACCTGATCCAGCAGGGAAAAGGAGCTGAAGTGAGCTCTTCATTGTGTGCAACAAGGTGCTAAAACCTTTCAAGCGTATTGCCACGCAGCGATGTCATGTGCATACTAAACATAAAACTGATGTTGCAGAGTGACGGGCAGTCACAGGAATCATTTTTAAAACCGTGCACTTTGAGAAGAATCTAATTTAGAGATGTCACAGGTGATTCAGTGACATGAAACTGCACTCGGACGTCCGTCGGCATCTGAAGGCTTCATTTCCTGCGTTGTATGAAACAGGAAACCACAGTGGACGTTCAGGCGGCTCTGAAGGAAACAACAGCTTCTGTATGAAACAGGTTAAGAGTGTGACACAGGGCAGAGCCCAATTTTTCTCCATCCGTCAGATTCTTTCTGCTGCTTGCTTTTACTCTGAACTCGTCCCTCGCATCATTTTCATCTCCCTCCCTCGTCCCCCTGCTGCAACGCACGCAATAAACGCCTCTCTGCCTGCACGTCACACGGGCAGAAACACTCCCCACAGGCTCATGGAAAAAGACATGAGTTACTGTAGATGCTGAGCCAAAAGTGGGAGGGAAGGAGGAATATTGGAAGGAGGGGGAGGAATGAGGGACAGAGTAGAGGAGCTCAGGGACATCAGCCAAGTGTGACAGTATAGTCGTATATCTTGCTCCAGCCGCTAACTGTAGGCTCTGAGCTGAATACTGAGCGTGCCCACTGCAGAGCCTGAGGACACACTGGGGGGGGTGGTGGTGGTAGTGGGGGGCAGGACCAGCTCAGTCGCAGAGCAGGATGTTGGGATCTGATGAGGATCGGAACAGGGTCAAATTAAAATTGAAACTGATGCTAAATCGTAATATTTCTGTTAAAAAAAAAGTAATAAACTGCATCAATACTGCCTGCAGCCATGAAAGGGAGTACAGTGAGTTTATCTTATGAACAACTGACAGACTTCAATTAAACTTTCTGAAAGTAATTTTTTGCTGCGCTTCTACTACCGATTAACTTTTAGAGGTAACTTGGTTCAAACACCATTTGGAAAATTTGAAAGGCTTGAGGGCAGAGACAAAAAGCCTTTTCGGGATTAAAAATGGCCCAGGCCGCAAGAAAAACAGACCAAAAATAAATAAAAAAATAGATGGGATCCAAAATTGTAGAGCTCTGATTATTATTATTTTTTAAATACATAATTTTTCAAAAACATGGTTCTTACAGCTTCACAACAGAGAGAAATGGTTTTCATTTTAATCAACCACCACCAAGAAACAGAGCTCCCCCGGTTTTAAACTACCCAGCTTTTAAAACATTAGCCTGTACCATTTTTAATTAAGAGGGGTGGAGCCAACATTTACATTTTCTTTATGAAAATAACACACACTTAACTAAATTAAATCTCTAAGAGAAAGCAATAATTTTAAAACAATAGTTTAAACAATAATTTAATTTAAACAATTTAAAGCTGAACAACAACCAGAATCCTAAACATCTCCCTCCCTCTCAGTCACTGTGGCTTTTCCCAATGAGGCTGATTGAAAACACCAGTTCCTTGTCAGCATCGCTCAGGCGCGCTTCCATGGCAACGTATGACCCGGTGACCTCAAAGAGATGGAGCGAAATATCAGGACAACAAAATTGTTAAATTAAATTAATAATTTGATCACCAGGTTTAAGCCTTTCCCCAAATACAAACAAAAAATAAATGTACGCATTAAGTTAATTTAGATCGTAGAAATTACAGCACCTTTAGTGAGGGGGCGAATCCCTCACATTGATGTTAGCAACACATCCCAATAAAGTAGTTCCAGGTTTCATTTGTGAACCATCCTCTTCTTTTACCAACAGTTTCTAAACGTACCTAAGGAGACCAGTTATTGGAGGTTTTGGAGGACCAGAGGAGACTAGTTGTTGGAGGTTTTGGAGGACCTGAGGAGACCACTTGTTGGAGATTTTGGAGGACCAGAGGAGACCAGTTTTTGGAGGACCAGAGGAGACCAGTTTTTGGAGGACCAGAGGAGACCAGTTGTTAGAGGTTTTGGAGGACCAGAGGAGACCAGTTATTAGAGGTTTTGGAGGACCTAAGAAGACCAGTTATTGGAGGTTTTGGAGGACCAGAGGAGTCCAGTTGTTGGAGGTTTTGGAGGACCAGAGGAGACCAGTTGTTGGATGAGGTTTTGGAGGACCTGAGGAGACCAGTTGTTGGAGGAGGTTTTGGAGGACCAGAGGAGACCAGTTGTTGGAGGAGGTTTTGGAGGACCAGAGGAGACCAGTTGTTGGAGGTCCTGGGGAGACCAGACCAGTTGTTGGAGGTTTTGGAGGATCAGCTGGATGGGAGCAAATGTTCTAAAATCTCTAGATACTTTACTATAACAATGGAGCCTTTCCAGATTTGTAAGCTGACCATATCAGAGGTACTAATGCACCCCCATACCACCAGAGAAGCAGATTTATGAACTGATAATAGGCTGGATGGTATTTCTCTTCTTTAGTACAAAGGATCATCTGTGGTTTCCAAAAATAATTTCAGATTTGGATCTGGCTGAACACAGAACAATTCTTCACTACACCTCAGTCCAATTGAAATGATCCCTGGTCCAGAGAAGACGGCAGCAGTTCTGGATTGGGTTCACATCTGGCGTCTGCTTTGCCTGATAGAGATTTAAGCACCAACGTTTTAGACGTGTTGCTGCCATTAAAATCAAAACTACCCAAGTTTTTTCCACAAAATAATAACTTTTTGTAGCTTACACATTTTATCTTTTTAAAATATTATTTCATGAATAAAATATGGAGTTTAAGATTTGTAAAACCTTTCCTTTTTGTTTTGGTGGCATTTTACACAACCTATAATTTTCAGAATTCTGGTTGCACTTAGAAAATAATAGACATTCTGTTCAGTTGGACAATTGGACACTTATCTTTGTTTCCAAATAATCAATACAATTGACCGTTAAACTGTGAAACTCAAACTCACAGATGGTTTTTTAATGAAATTGGCAAAATAAGTTTGTCTTCATGTTGCCAGCAGCAAACAGCCTGTTCCAAAACTATGTTCTACAGAAAATATAGGAGGTCTGACAAGTTGGTGCATGAGAATGATTCACATTTATTATCTCGCCGTATAATGAAAGGCAATAAAGGCCATTTAAGTGCGCCTGTTAGCAAAATAACACTTAATGAAATTCTCAGATAGTGTTTACTAAACAACTGAGACACGCATGAAGTTTCAGGAAGTTTGTTGAAGCGTTTAGTTTCTCATACTTTTTTATGGGAACAGTTTGAAAACTTGTCTAAAAACATGCACAAACATGACATTAACCATCTGAATGTGTCATTAGTGAAGCAGCTGCGGCACATTAGCAGCGTCAGCAGAATCTGCTCGTCGTAACGTTTGCTGCAGTGTTGACAGGGTAAACACCATCAGCTCACCGGATTAGCAGCAGCTTCATTCATGAACTAGACCGTTTCCAGATCTGATCTCAGAAATGGATCAAAACTCAAAGAACAAAGTGTTATCACCAATAAAAAAAAAACAACACAATTACATAGTGGGGTAATTAAAATATCCCCTCTCATTGTTCAGTCATGAGAATCTTAATCTCACAAAGAATAAATTAAGCCCAGCATTCTCTTTTCACAGATCAGTAAGTTACTCTGCTCAGTAGAAGCCTTGTTGCTCTCTTGTAACGAGGTAGGATTTGGAGCCTTCGGCTGCTAATTACAGGTCTGATGCTCCTCCCATGATCCATGATGTGGAACATCCTGCATAATTAATTGGATAGTTTTATCGGTACAGTAACAGCTACTGGGCAATGACTGTAATCCTAACACATGATTTAACATGCACATCATCTCGAAAGTAGAAGAGCGAGAGCCATGCCGCTGAGACTTGGACACCTGAAGACAACGCCTTTACCTCCAGCATCAAGATGTAGTCTCAGTCAGGATGGCCACGTCCGTCCTGTTGTTTCAGAGTCATCATCTCACATCAGTGAAATCAGTAAAACATCTCAGTGTTTTCTCAGTTTGTTCTAAATGTTGATGCTGGCATCAAATATTCAGGGAAATCAATCAGGAACCAACGCAAACCCCTTTCACCCCAAAAATCATAAACTCATTTACCATATTTTGCTGTATATGTCACATTTTGTTGCATAAATTGGCATGCCCTGCGATTTATACGGCAAAGCAACTTATTTAAAACCCAAATTTGGCTGAGATCTGATTTACTTAATTCAAGGTAAATATTGAACACTACCATTTTCAGCTGCTAGAGGGCGCTCAAGTAATATGGCAAGCCCAGTGTCTCATTAATAGATAAAAGTGGCTATTAATGAGACACTTGTCTTGCCATACATTGCCATCTCTGTCTCGCTCCAGAACTCTTGGAGCAATCGACAAATCAGCTGCATTTCACTGAAATTGAGAAATGTAGCTGATTTGACCGTCAAAGAGCATTTATTAAGGAAAAATTCAACTGAGACGCACCTTTACTATAATGTCGTAGTTTCATTTTTTTCCATCATCAATATCCTCTTCTTGCTTTGTTTTAAATAATTACGTTTAGTTTGATTTCATTTTGATCATGATAGAAACGAAGACAAAACAGAAAATAATATTAAAAACAGTTTAACTATTGAAAATGATGCACTACTCACTTTTAAACAACTCAATATGTTGGAAATGAAGTAGGACAGAAAATAAACTTGTTAAATCGTAGCTTAATCAAAACTAGCAAAAAGTCAAATGTAAACAAATTAAAAGCTGCACATTTTGCAAATAATGCAAATTGCCCATCATCCTTCATGCCAGATGTGAAACTAAAATCATTTACTATTGCATCATTTTTTATTCTATAAAAGCCACTTTTGTGTTGGCTAAAGTGGATCATCTGTGGCAGCCATCTTGATATGGATCGTCTCCAATGATCAATGAGTTTTGAATAATGACTTTTAAGGAGTTTGACTCAAATCCGTCCAGTGGTTCATGAGACATTTTACTGAAAGTCAGACAGTAAGGCAGCCACAACTTAAAGCTGATTATTAATAGGCCTGTCATGAAAACAAATTTTGCTGGGTGATTAAATGTCTCAGAAATTATTGTGGTAAACGATAATATTGTTTGAAATTTGACAATAATTAGAAATTGTCAAATTTAAGAAGAAACAATACATTTTTGTGTGTAGTACCTTCTTTGGGCCACCGGATGGCAGTATAAGACTGTTTAAACGAAGGATGGATAGTGAGGGAGCGAGCAGCGTGTCTCTTTAAGAAAAATGTGAGCGAGGCCCTTTGACATGACATGGGCTGTTTCTCTTTCCTTTTTTCATTTCTCAAAATGGCGGATGCTCGGTGTGGTTTGAGTTCTTTAGCATAGCATTTTTCACACAAAGCTTTTAGTAAAAAAAAAAAAAAAAAATCATTAAACAAGTTAAATTTTTTACACAAAGGCACAGGTTTCAACTGTGATTTTTGGAGCAAGATGGAGGTTTTTTCCCCCGAGGTTGGCATGTTTGCATAGCTCATAGCTCAGCTTCTCAGTTTAGCTGCTGTTAACGATACAAAAATGTCATTTTGAACAGTTAAAGCGGATTTTAAAGAGAAAAGAGAAAGGGAGGGGTCAGTGAAGGACTCAGAAATGTAACCTTTTGTTATCCTGTGTCTTCAGTAGAGAGACACAAAGAAACTATCAAGCCGATAAATGAAAATGAGGTAGATAATTAAATCATTTAATCAAGCAATTAATTGATTTAATGTTTATTGTGACACGCCTAATTATTGATTGTGATTATCGATTGTGCCAGATGTCATGCTTATATCACCAAGTGAAAGATTGCGTAACAAATTCAGACCATCTGTCTGATCAACCTGAGGCTGCGTTTCCCCTTGCGTCCACGTCTCAGGAGGTTTGCTTCAGTCCCACGAACCTTCCACTTTCTAATAACTTTGGCATCTGTGGTCGGCGAACATGAAGCTGCTTGGTTTTGTAGCCTTTACCTTTAATCTGTAATGTTCTCTCTGAGCTCCTCAGCTCTGGTCTTTGTTTTCTCTGCTCAATGTTCAGCGTGGAGAACACAACCTAAGCAAACTGCTGTTTGTTCTTTTTTTAAATAGGTTGAATGGCTGATGATAAAAGGCTCCGAAATTTCTGTGATTCAAATTAAGTGCAACGTGACTACAATGCAAAGATTAATTGTGGTTGTAATATTTAGCTTAATTAAAGAAGTGTCTTTTCATTTACTTAAAATGGATGAATTTAGTGAAAGAGGCAAAAGATAACGTGGATTTGACGGTTTGGATCGTGGAAACACCCTCCTTAATGTACGGGGGGCTGGTGGGGGGTGTTTTATAAACACCGCCCTGCAAGAGCTGCAGAGGCAAACATGACACTGATTAATGACTCAGGAACCAATTAGCTCCCCAGCACTGACGTTTGTCCCGTTTGCTTTGTGGCGCTCAGATGATCAAACGCCACGGAAGTCACTTTGAAATGAAAACGAGGCACCTCAGGAAGAAGGAGCGAAGCTGATGGAGACGTCGTGTCAAAACACAGTTGACGTCTCTGCCCGTCACATGATCCGCGCTGTCGTCTGCTGTTACGCTCAGGGTTTCCTTCAGTTACCTCATTATGCAGGGAGCAGATGGCAAACTCCGAACGGATCGGGAGCTTACACCCAGAGCGAACGCACTCCGAGAAGAAAAAGACGAGGAAAAGGAAGTAAAGGGTCCCTTCCTGGCTGCTTCAAGGGACTCCGAATGTGATGTCACTGCTAATCCCATCAGGAAGACGCAGCTAAATCTGCTGCTCTGGGCCTCAGTCACACAGATCGGTCTTGGCAGCAGCGTGGAAGGGATAGGCCTATAAATAGGACAGCCAAGGAGCAGCCCGTGGTGCTGTCAATGGGGACCGGGTGGCAGACTATTCCCCTTCAAGGGGTGTGGTCGTGAGGAGAAAGGAGAGGATTCCCCGTGTGACTCAACGCCAAAATACTTGTTCCCAATGTCAAGCGCTCGCTGTGACACGTTTGGGTAGAGCAGCCAGTAGGCAACGCAGCAGAGGACACGCTCGAACACAACACGGGAGGGCTGTGACTTTGTGGACTGAGCTGCAGGTCAGAGGACAGTTTCATATCAGGTTACAGTCCGCTCGTCTTCAAGCTTGTACGATGAGCAAATCAGGGCGAAAACATCGTCAGCGGAGCCACGTTTTCATTTAAAGTCATCAGACGGAGGAGAAATTCACAAGGAGCTTAGACCATTAACAGAATTAGAGAGGCTGTGAATTTTAGATGGTATAAATTCATCTCCTGAGTTCAGGAAAAGGTGCTCGTGGATTTGCAGAAGTGTCTGTGTGCGACAGGTGTGGTGTTTTTAGGTTTTCCATTTGAACGAGGAAACAGAATTATAAGAAACTGTCTACTACAACAGTTTGTGATGTTTAATACTTTCATTAGAAATGTCTTTTTTTTCCACCATAAGATTTTCACTGCACAAATCAGATCATTATCAGGGACTGCCATTGTAATGCAGAGCAGTGCATTGCCTTGTCTCCATGCACATGCATGGAAGGCATCTATTAATACAGGTTTCTTTCTTTATTTTTCTTCCATCTCCTTTAATGCAGCCCAAACTGCAACGTGTACCTCCCACAAAAGTTACATCAGAACGACCAGCTTGATCTCGAGAAAGGATCTATTACTTTTATTGGCAATTGTAGTTACCGTGGTGACGTATTTTGCTAACAAATAGGCCACATTACTCCATAGAAAATTAATGGGAAAACACTCCTCACACTACCTGCTGCTGTCAAGTCACATGACCTGAGTGTAGATGTCCTTGAAGAAAACAGAAACTCACTGTTGGACTTGTTTGAAACTCACAGAAAGTAATCATTGGATAAATGTCTAGAACTAATTAACATATGGAGCCATTTTGAGTCAAGATGGCTACCCCAGCAGCCTGGCAGCCCCCCCTCAAAGTTTCTCTAGGAACTTTCTAGTTAAACGTTTGTTGTTGTGAGAGTCTGTGTCCTGTCGTGTCATTTCTTTAGGTTCTTGTGTTTGTGTACTCGTGTTCCTGCCTCCTCCGGTGTTTCTTCCATCATGTTGTCAGCTCAGCTGTTCCCAGTCACCCCGGTGTTCATCATTGTCTCGTTAGCGTTCCTTTAAGTTCAACGTCTTTATGTTTCCTCCCTGTTCGTGGATTGTGCTTCCCGTAGCCATCATGTTCTGTCTTCCTCTGTGTCTCCCAGCTCCTGTGATCTCCTTCTGAGTTTTCCATTGTCTTGGGTTCAACATACCACAGAACACAACTGTCAGTTCAACAGTTCAGTTAAAAACAAGTTTGTTTTTATAAATAAATAAATAAAAAATCTGAACTGCAGTCCTCATGTTATTTATTAATTATGTATTATTTAACCAGGCAAATCCCATTGAGATCTCTTTTGCAAGGAAGGCCTGAAGGCAGCCTATGCATGTTTTTGGTCTGTGGGAGGAAACCGGAGTACCCGGAGACAACCCACGCAAGCACGAGAAGAACATGTAAACTCCACACAGAAAGACCCCAGGTCCTACCGGGAGTTGAACCCAGGACCTTCTTGATGTTCATTCCACCTTTATTTAGGCAGGTTAATCCCATTGAGCCCCGAGGACTCATTTACGAGACCTGGTTTCAACAAAGAATGATGACAACAGCGACGACAATAGACAATCATAAGAGAGGCATAAAGATTTTTTTAACACGTTAAAACAAAGATGTCAAAGTAGCAAAACGGACGGATTAAAAGCCAAAGGTAGAAAATCACAAACAGGAACATGTCTGCATTGGTTTTTGCCAGGATTCCACAGCTAGCTGTTAGCTAAGATGTCTTAGTTATAACTGTTATCAGTGGCAGCCATCTTGAATTGGGCTGCAAATGCATGATAACCCACATTTCATGGCATCAGGTGATAATGCTGCACTAAAAATCGAGCCTATCTCCAGATAAGATAATAGCTGTAGGTCATTGACGTAATCAGTAACTACTTTGCTGTTGCTCCACAAAACTGTTGCTGCAGCATGACCTTCTGAATCCACAGAACCATCACGGGCATGAGGCGGTGTGATGCCGCTTATGCAGATTCTCCAACGTGCGTCAGAGAAGTGGAGAAAAATGAGCTGTGGTGTTTGCAGGAGCTTAAAGAGGACTCGCGGTCCCGTCCTCTTTTACACGGCAGTGACACATGAATCAAATGCTCAATGGGATGTGCACTTGTGGAGTCATGTGACTGAGGAAACTTCAGGGATTATGTTCCTCCCTGACAAAGTTGCACACAGCTGTCAGATTACAACACCCGCGCTGGAAAATGTCTCTAATCCAGGAGCATATCAGTAACTCACAGTAGTGTGAAACGTGCTGCGCTTTTGGCTCGGCATCAGTTGGAAGTGTTTAAATAAAGAAAAGGTTGCTCGTTCAAGAACCGTGGATCACATGACCCACTTGTATACACGGGCCTGCTTGGCTTTTTGTTCCGCCCGTTCACCTCCAACCTGAATAACGTGGTCAGTAACTTCAATATATTTTTAAAAAAAGCCTCTGTTTTTGAAAAATTCTTGCAGCTGTGTTCTGACCACACATTGAGAAGGTTGCAGGTTCAACTCCAGGCTGTAGCCTTTGTTACATGCTCTTCCTGTGCATCTGTGGGTTTTTTCTCCAGCTGCTCTGTTTTTTCCAACAGCCACCATGCCTGCACATGCACGTTAGTTTAATCAGTCTCTCTAAATGGGTCTGAGGTGTGTGTGGCTGTTTCTCTATGGTCCTGTGATGGACAGCTGACCAGTTCATGGTGTCCCCGTCCGGTCCCCCAGTGAAGACGGGGACCAGATTCCTGCATCCCGAACAGGAACAGGAGGGTAAAGCTGAAGGATGGATGAAATTTATCTTAATATCTGCAACAATGGCTGGATTATAGCTGACAAATCAGACAGACACCCCCCCCCCCCCCACACACACACACACACGTG
>JARVGV010001030.1:6583453-6597283 GCA_031762435.1 Hypsolebias longignatus | reverse complement strand
TATATATACACAATATATATATACAGTATATATACAGTATATATATATATATACTGTATGTATATACATATACATACAGTATATGTATATACATACAGTTAGGAGTGAGATTATGCATCAAGTGGAGGAGTTGTATCGCTGAGCTGTATGGCAAAGCTCTCTGTTTACCAGTCGGTCCACATTCCTTTCCTCATATGTGGTCATGATCTCAGGGTAGTTATCAAAATGCAGTACCTCAGATAAAGGCAGTTGAGAGTTGACTGCAAGGAAGCTGGACTGTGTTTTAGAAATAGGAAGACAAGTTCAGTTATCCATGAGAGACCACTGCTCCTCCACATCCAAAGGAGCCAGTTGAGCTGGTTCAGGCATCTGTTAACAATGACCCCTGGATACCTCCCTAGGGTGCTGTTCTGGACATGTCCAACTGGGAAGAGACATGGACTTGCTGAAGATACTCTGTCTCTTGACTTGTCTGGGGACACCTTTGATTCCTCCCAGAAGAACTGGAAAAGTTGGCTGGGGGAAGAGCTGTCAGGACCTCCCTGCTCAAGCTGTTTCCCACGAGACCAGACTCCATAAAAAAAAAAAAAAAGATGATGGATGGATAAGCACTGCATAATGGTGATAGCCTGAGAGCAAAAACACAAGTTTGAACCCAAGTTTATAAAAATCGGGAAGCAGCTGCTCTACATGCTCCATTGAGCATGTGCATTAGAGTTCAGTTAAAGGTCCCACATTATGAATCAGCAGCTCAAACCTGACAGTCTAAAGACTATAATGTGGTGAAGTTTGGCATGTTGGATATGTGGGAAAATGGTGGAAGAAACCTCTTAGTGTCAAAATATTATCCTCTGAACTAAAGAGTCTCTAACTTGATGTTTATTATCACTCCTGGCTCAGAGACATTGCTGTCTAATCATCAGCTCTGCAAAAATAAATAAACAAATAAATAGTGTTGAGACCATTTGAGAGAAGCCTACAGTAGTGTTTGTGCAAAATTAATCTTTAATGGATTTGATTCTTCCCACTTTTCTCCTTTAATGTTCTTTGTGTTATGTCTACTCCTCTTGTTACAGAAGAAGATGAATTACCTTGAACAATGCAGGGTATTGCGTCCGGAAACACATTTGAACAGATATTTAGTCTGCCCTGAGAGAATTAACAAGTTTGTGTCTTTGTCCAAATTTGCTGACTCACTTTAAAATGCTTATTTTATTTTGTTGTGTGCACTCCGGTGCTGTGGGAGCAAACTGAGTATTAGCTTGTTTAAAGACACAATTTTCAACTTACTCTCCATACACAAAGGCATCGAGAAAAACAAATGACTATCTTACCTAGTTTGTGTTGTTATAATCTAGCCACACATTTTCTTCCTAAATAAACTTTGTATTTGTTTTACTTTCTTTATAGATGTATTTCTTTTTTCTTTTTTTTAAAAATAAAACGGCATCACAACTTATTTCATACGTCTAATGTTTTATTCCCTCTCTTCATAAAATGGTGGCTACCGCTCTCTTGGGTTGGATGAGAAAACCCCCAGAACTGGAAGCCCAGAAGGAGATGGGGCTCATCTCATCTTGTCACACAGGGACCATATTTCTATTCTAGTCAAAGACAGAGGCAGAGCCTCAGGATTCTTTCACGTCCTCCAGTGTCAAACTTCAAACTGTCACTGTCTCCTCCTCAGACAGAGGAGGAGGTTGAACTAAGCTGTGAAGCAGATGGAAGCTAGATCAAACCCAATATAAAGAGACCTTCTCACATTCACACAGTGAGGTGAAGCCGCTGCAGTGCTTTGTAATGTTCTCTGAGCTTTTGCCTGCTTACCTTCATCCTTTCAAACCTTTTCCAATTTTGAGAAAGCATGTGTGTGATTTATGCAGGTGGGAACCCTCCAGTCGGCACAAACCTTTAATTAGAGTGGTTTGTATGATTAAACAGTGTGTTTTCTCTTTGCTTTGCATTTGTTTCTCACATAATCTGGTTAGAGCTTTAGATAGACTGTAGTTTTGTTCAGAAAGATTTAATTTTGATCTTTCATAAATAGATTCATTCTGAGGGGAGTATTTTTGTTGCTTTGAGTTCGGAGCTGAGATAGGGGCAGGTTTGCAGTGTTTGTAATGTTCTTTCTTGTTGTTACTTCAACAATTCATACAGTACTTTACAATGGATGATGACCTAATTGTGGTGTAAAATAATCTGTCATAATGTGAATGGTCTTTGGAGGGCCTTGGCGCAGTCTTTTGTATTGTATAAGGACTGCATGATAGAGTGTGATAGATAAATCATGATGCAACAAAGTTCAGTCAGGTCATTTGGACGGCGTCTTTTTTTGTTGAGACATTTCGTCCTTCATCCAAAGGACTTCATCAGTCCGAGGTGCCACAAACAGCAAAATCATATAGTGAACCAACCAGTTTATTGGTGATAAGATGGTTTCTGGGGCCCACCCTCACCACTGTCAACTCCTCCGAGGCAGCCATAGCCAAAGTGGTTCACAACATCAAAGTTTATGCTCAATAGTCCAGGTACAAAATCCAACACAGTTCAGTCAGGTCATCTGGACAGTTTTTTATTTTTTTATTTTTTTTTAAAGATGTTTCATCCATCATCCGAAGGACTTCATCATGATAACACCCACTATGACAAACCATGATGGTTTATCATGAGTGGGTAGAGAATGTTGGAGTGCACTAACTGCATTTCCATGAAGTTTCAGCATGGTCCATTGTCAGAAATCAAAGCAGAACTGGCCTCTCATCAAATCTTCAACCATGATTGTGACAATGTCATGGAAACAGCAGCCTAATGTAGACACAAGATGTGTGGTGGTGATCTTTCTGCACAGAGTTGCATCCTGGTGGGGTTTAAAAGACAATCCAGGGTGTGTGCACAGAGCATGGTGAGGGCGCACAACAACATAATCCAGATGCAGAAAATAGCAGGAAAAATCTGTTTGGTGAAAACTAAGAGCATAGGATGCATCATGACTCTTTTCATTCTTAAGGAGGTGTTTTAAGTGACTTAGCCACTCACTGATAAGTCAGGGTGACTGTAGTTGTACAGCATCAACTGTGACAGAGCTTCACTTTACAACTTTTAAAGCTCTCATCAGATGGTATTATTCATGCCATCCAGAAGCCGATTATTGTTAAACTGACTTCTTTCATCAGCTTATCAATAATTCACAGGAGTTACAGGAAGGACACGTTTAGGCTTTTTACATGTGATAAAGGAATTTTAGGACTCTTCTAATCAGCATGAACAAATGTAATCGTTTATGTAGCTGCAGATATATTTTTATTTTTGGAGCAGGTGACTTTTTCCGAATTTTGCTGCCTCAGGAATATCACCGCTAAAATGACAAAATAAGAATAAAAACGTTCCTCAGCCTGATCGCTGTTTGATTCATGGTGGAGGCAGGACATCTATCGAAACATGGAGGCAACATAATCAGCAGGCAAACTACTGAACATGAGGGCATGAAAGACTTTCAACCAGTCTTAACCTACAAGTAGTACTAGTCCCAACACTGTTGTAGGACGTGTTCCAGTTTGACCTCCAGCTGTGAATTTTGTTAATCATCTCAACACAAAACTGAAAAAAAAAAAATAAAATAAAATCTACACCTTTCCAGCCCAGATAAGGTAATGTATAAACATAGGCAAATGGTAGTTCAATATGGAAAATAATAAAAGCAAAGCCAATATTTAATCTCTCATAAAAAGCTACTGCAGATTTAGTGTTGTCATATTGAAAAAAAGCCTTTTGCTGCATCCCTCTCTGTTGCTTTCAAAAAAATAAAAAAAATTTAAAAAAAGCAGGACAGTCATTTTTTTTTTTTTGTTTGTTTTTGTTTTGTTTTAACTCTCCTGAGGAAAATGGCATGCTACCAGGGAGCCTCAGAGTTGAACATGCAAGTTCAATCTGCAATATTGAAACTATCTGCTGCTAATAATAAAAACAAAGTGATCTCTTGTTGGATAAAAGCTAAAGTTAAGTTTGGATTTGCTCCATGCTCCCCTCTGAAACGTCTATCACGACACATGGAAACACAACGGTCGTATTTGGATACATTTACAAACTGCAGCTGTTTAAGCACCCAGCACATATTCATAGTGTATATCTCCATTTGATGCTGCAGCTGCCTTTCAAACTTTTTCCCATGTGTAACGTGTTCTGCTGTGCTGGCTTCTGACCACACTCCGGCTAACTGTGGCCATTTTTAAAAACATCTAAATGTGTGTTCAAAAAATATGTGAGCAGAGTAAACTTCTACCAAAGAAACATTATTATTATTATTATTATTATTAAGAAATGACAATTTTTTTTCACTTTAAATGGGCTTCATGGCTGTAGTAAATCCCAGAGAGATGCAAATGTGCTCTGATCTGTCAATAAAGTCATCATGTGGGGAGGCAGATGGGAGCTGTGGCTGTGATTTTTACTCTGGATCAAAACAACAAGAATATGTGCTCTGGCGCTGTCCAGCAGAAGGTCCAGACAAAATAAGCCCTGCATGTCTCTTCACACACTGACAGCGGTCATCTCTCAAACAGCACACCGCTGCCTGCTGACACAAATCAAGCATGCCTAATTTTAATCAGCTGCACATGAAGGCAAGCCAATCCTCACCCTGCTGGGCAAATGGGAATTTGACTTTCACTGCAAACCTGTCACTTTACTGTTTATTCTCATTCTTCAATTTGACTTAATTAAAGTATAGTTTATGTTGGCTAATGTGGAGCATCTTGAATTGGATTCAGTCCTGAAGTTAATTATACATGTATGTGAAATAATTACTTCCTCTAAGTTTAACTGAAATACACCCAGTGGTTGATGAAATACAGTAAACCCTTGCTACTTCAGCGTACACTCTTTTGCAGTTTTTCAATGTAAGAGTGCACATGTCAAACAATTGTAAACTTTAATATTATTCACGTGATTGGGACGGTACTGGATAAAATGTTAATGGGGGTGGACGGGAGTGGGAACCAACCAATAAGACAAAAACAAAACACAAAACTTCTTCAGACAGGCGCCACCATTTTGTTGCTTTCTTTCAATAAGACTACACTGTGACACGTCATAAAAACTACAATGCCCAGAAGCCAACAGTGCTTCCTATCAAGCTCTGCCGTCAGGAGTGTCGAACCCAAGTGCAGGAAAATGACAAGGAGGCTCGAGGTAAAGGATCAAAACATTTATTCTCCAAAAAACAAAATCAAAAGGCTGACAGGGCAGCCACTTACTGGTGCAGAGAACAGATCAGGGCAGACAGGACGGGAGGCAGACCAAGACACCATTGAAGGACTATCCGGAGACAAAGCCAAGACAGAAAAGAGCTGAATATATACACACAAACACTGATTAGAACAACAACAGCCACCTCTGGTGATTAACACAAGACACAGATGAGACAGGGTCTGAACACAAGCGGGGAAAACACAGAGCTGAATCAGAAAACATAAGAAGACAGACAGAAACAGGACAAAAACCCAGAAAGCCTACAGTATCCCCCACTCAAGGGATGGCTCCTGACATCCCAAGGATAAGCTACATCCCACGTGGGTGGGAAGCAGGACAAAAGAGGACAGAGCAGGACGAGTAGACACAGGACCAAAAGAACAAAAAAAAAAAAACGACAGGAAAACCTGGGAAATACTAAAAACAACCAAACGATAGGACCCCCAACTCAGAGTCAAGGTGGACGGTCAGGAGACCGTTCAGGGCAGGTCCACTGTTCAGGAGGATGCCAGGTGACCGTCCGCAATGAGGCAGGAGATCAGGGGGTGGCCTGGAAACCATCCACCCTCAGGCCAAAGCTCCGGCAGGCAGCCCGGGGATCGTCCATCTCAGGGTCGCGCAGGTGTCCATCTGTGCCATCCTGGACTCAGGCAGAGAAGGACCTTTTGGGCGGACCAGGAGCGAGGACCTCTTTGGGTGGACCAGGAGCGAGGACCTCTGACAAGCCAGGGCAAAGATCTTCAGCGGTCAACTCCAGATCTTCTGTGGATGAGTCCTGATCTTCTGCGGACAAAACATGGATGTAGACCTCAGGTGGGCCAGGATCTTTGGTGGACAAAACAGGGACGTAGACCTCAGGTGGGCCGGGATCTTCGGCGGATGAAACAGGGACAAAGACATCAGCCGAAGAGCCAGGAACATGAGCCGAAGAGCCAGGAGCGTGGAACTTGAGCAGACCAGGAGCATGGACCTCGAGCAGACCAGGAGCGAAGACTGCAGATGAGCCGGGGTCCAGATCTGCAGCAGATGGTGGAGTCAGGGCTGCAGGAACAGGTGATGGAGTCAGGGCTGCAGAAACAGGTGATGGAGGCTGGGCTGCAGCTGGAGAACCAGGGACCAGAGACGGGGCTGCATCTGGCAGACCAGAGACGAGACTGCAGCTGGGGAACCAGGGACCAAAGACGGGACAGCAGCAGGAGATAGGACCAGAGCTGCAGCAGGTAGTGGTGGAGTCAGAGCTGCAGCAGATGGTGGAGGGGTCAGAGCTGCTGCAGGTGGTGAAGGAGTCAGAAGATCTGCAGCCGTGAACCCATCAGGAGGACTGGAGCGAGGACTTTCCACCTGAGCCAGTCTTTGCCGTAATGTATTTTGGGGTTTAAAAGCCACTGGGATGTTATGATTAGAAAATAAACGTCTCAATTTCTCTGAAACTCCCGCAACATACGGAACGACCACTGGTCTGGGTTTGGGTTCCTACTTTTCACCTGATGGCTGCCAACCCAAACCCAGACCAGCTACGTTTGGCTGTCGGCATCAAACTGGGTCATCCACTATGATAAGGTGCTATTTATAAGACTGAGCCGAATATAGCACCTTAGACAAGAAGTCTTTCGGAGGAAAGACGAAACGTTTCTGCAATTTTTTTTTTTTTGTTTCGTTTTCTTTTGTTTTTTGAATGTCCAGAGGACCCGACAACTTTTTAGGCTATAAGGACAAACTGAAAATCTGAGCTCAGTTGGACTGAAGTTGTTTTTTATTATGCCAGCTTGTTGTTATTATTGTTTTGGTGAACTGTATTATTGAATTATATATATTTTTTCTACTAAATAATAATTGTCTTTGCTCATTCCCACCTCCAGCCAATTAATTTCACCTTACCTTGATTTTTCATGTACTCTTGCCGAACCTAGAAGCTGGTCTATAACTTTTGAGTTATTCTATTTATTTACTGAGTCAGGGGTTACATAAGGGTCTGTAATGACATTCTGCTAGCGAATGACTCTGGTCAGTCTGTGATCCTGGTACTCCTTGACCTTACCGCAACATTCGGCACTGTTGATCATAGCATCCTTATGTCATGGCTAAAACACTGGGTTGAGATTACAGGTGCGGTGCTAGAATGGTTCCATTCATATCTGAGTGACAGGAGTTTTTGTGTTAATTTTGGCAGTCATTTATCTGCTTCTGTCCCTCTTTCCTATGGGGTCCCGCAAGGCTCCATTCTTGGACTCCTTCTGTTCTCATTGTATCTGCTCCCCTTGGGGTCTATCCCAAGGAAACATGGTATTTCGTTTCACAGTTATGCTGATGATTCTCTGATTTATCTGCCCTTAAAACCTAACAGTTCCTGCTCCATTTGCCCGTTGCTAAAATGTCTTGATGACATCACAACTTGGATGGCTTCAAACTTCTTGAGTTTTAACAATCAGAAAACTGAGGTCATTGTGTTTAACCCTAGTTCTGCAATTGTCACTGATCCTGGAAACCTGCACTCCCTTCAGCTGCATCTAAAGCAGTCTGTTACTAATCTCGGGATAGTGTTAAGACTCGGACTTTAAGTTTAATAAATAGATCAACTCTGTTCTACAAAAAAGCTTCTTTCAGCTAAGACAAATAGCAAAGCTTAAGTCCGTTCTGTCCAGATCTGACTTTGAAAAATTTGTCCACGCATTCATTACAACCCAGCTGGACTACTGTAACTCACTTTATGTTGGTGTCAGTCAGGCATCGCTTTCATGTATCCAGCTCATACAAAACGCTGCAGCTCTGCTCTTAATAGGAACTCGCAGGTTTGAGCACATTTCACCGGTTCTGGCCTCCCTTCACTGGCTTCCTGTGCGTGTCAGAATCAATTTTAAGTGCATTAATGGCCTCGCACCCTCATACCTGTTCGACCTTCTTCATCCTCATGCTCCTTCTCGGGCTTTGAGATCATCAGACCAGCTGCTTTTGGTGGTACCAAAAACCAGGTTGAAGCTCTGAGGAGATCAGGCATTTTCAGTCGTGGGCCCTAAACTCTGGAACAATCTGCCCATCAACATTTGACAGGCCACCTCAGTCTCCGCTTTTAAAACTCTCCTAAAAACACACCTATACTCATTGACATTTAACACAGGGTGATAGGATTTAGATTTAGCATTTCATTGATTCTGATTGTGTTTATGCTTTTTGTTTTATTCCTATTCAACACACGGTCATCTGATCTGATTTAGTATTTCATTCTTTCTGACCGAGTTGATGCTTTTTTGTTATTATTCCTTGACTTTTGACACAGGGTGATCAGATATAGTATTTCATAGTTTATATTTATGTTTTGTGTTTTATATTTTATTCCATGTGCTGTAAATATATCTTGTTACTTTTTATTTGACGCTGTGATCTTTTTGTTAAGCACTTTGGTAACCATTTCTGTTTTAAATGTGCTATATATACAATACAATACAATACAATACAACTTTATTTATAAAGCACTTTAAAACAACACCGTTGGCCAAAGTACTGTACACTAACACAAACAAGCAT
Organism: Hypsolebias longignatus; assembly: GCA_031762435.1. Taxonomy (NCBI): domain Eukaryota; kingdom Metazoa; phylum Chordata; class Actinopteri; order Cyprinodontiformes; family Rivulidae; genus Hypsolebias; species Hypsolebias longignatus. The sequence continues at coordinate 6,588,514 of JARVGV010001030.1, read as the reverse complement.
AAAACTATAAACTCAACAAATACCATAAAAGTGATGAACGACCAGACCAAAACAGCAAACAGTAAAAACAATAAAACAAATAACTTACAAACAGTAAAACCAACATGTCAAGCTGTGTTAAAAGCCAAAGAGAAAAAATGTGTCTTCAGAGCAGCTTTATAAACAGGAAGTTTATATAAATAAATCTGACTTGACTTGACTTAGGTTAATCCCATTGAGCCTCAGGGACTAATTTACAAGAGAGACCTGAAAATGTGTTGTAAATTTGTGTTCGACTTGTCTGCTGCAGAGTTCTACGAGGAGATCCTGTCTTTGGCTTTCGGCCTCACCTGTCAAACCATCTCCCCTCAGATGTGGCAGCTCCTGGGTATCCTGAATGAGGTCTTCCAGCATGACTGTTTTGACTACTTCACAGGTATCTTGCACAAAGATTAGATTTTTTTGTGTCTCTATCTCCACAAAGTTTATCGTAATTGTCGGTTTATAGAGTGCACACGAATGTAAGCCACGCACACAAAATACATGTTAAAACAAAATTTGTGTATACTGTATGTAAGCCGTGCCAGTGCATAAGCCGCAGGTGATCATGTTGTAACTTGAGTGGCAGTGTGCTGCTCTTGTTTTAAGTAGGAATCAACCACCAGATGGTGTTTTATATACAGGTAGTCCTTGGTTTACGGCGTCATTGGTTTACGGCATTTTGCATTTACGGCACCGCCCCCAGTGACGTCATTGCGCCGTACGTTGCCTTTTTTATGCAGCATTTTATTAATTTTTTTCATTTTTTTAGGGTATTTTGTTAGCTAACTGCTTGGAAACACATTTAAACACATTAAAATGGCCGTTCGAAGTTGTTTTACATTGAAAAAACGTGTTTAAAAAGACGTGACCGATCGCTGTTTTAGTTTCGGTTTCGTTTACGGCCAAAAATCCGCGTTTACGGCCGCACGTGCAAGCAGTTCCAGTTTAAGTCTAAATCGGTTTCCGGCCGGGCTGTAGGAACGGATCTCGGCCGGAAACAGGGGACTACCTGTACAAAAATCCTTCCAGTGATCTGTGACCTTCCAGCAGAGCAATGAGTCTGAGCGCCCTGCTGAAGCAACACTTCACTGATTCAAGGAGAAGCAGTTAAAGATCCTGGAACCAGGACCAGTCAAAGCCAAGACCTCAGTCCAGCTGAGAGTCTCTGGTTCGATTGAAATAATCTTGAATCCAAGCAGCACCCTTGAAGGAGCTGCAGCAGTTTGGACATGAAGACAAGTCCAAAACTCCAGAGGTTTGATGGACCAAGACCCTTGAGATAGACCTAAAGAGACTTGGTGTGTATGTGTGTGTGTAGTGGTGGTTGTGGTGGGGGAAGTCTACATACAACACATCAGTTTTCAGTCTTGTATATTTTTTATTAGCCTGTCAAAAGATGGATGTATCATGGTATATCTCAACTTTCTCGTGCCCCATGTACAACTTCCGGTCGGCTCAATGAGACTTCATTCAGATATGCATCAGCGACAGACAGAATAATATTTTCTTCGCCCCCAGCTCTAAGGTGTAGGTTTTTATCTAAATACCCAGATAGTCATGAGTGAAAGGAGCATCTCCAAGACACAGTAATAATTAAACAGTGTTTATTTACAAAGTGAGTAGACTGGAACCCTGGAGAGCAAGGACAACAGTTAATGTGGTGATAGGATTCTGTTGAGGGCGGTTCTGATAATAGTATTTTGCTTAATGTGGAAGAAAATGGTTTTCTCAAAGGAATGAGGGTCCAATAATTCCAGTACTTGTTCGAGGAGGTCCCAGAGGGGTTGCAAAGATCAGTGGGCAAGTGGCGGAAGGCGGGGAGCAACTGGAGAGACCACTAGGAAGTTCACAATGGAGAAAAAGGAGGTCCAGGACTCAGGAGGAGCACAGGAGTAGAGGCTGTAACGTGCAGAAGCGAGGTGTTAGTCTTCACAAAACTCTAGGAACATAAATGTGGCCAGGACCACAACTAAAGTAGATAACGCACCAGCGTCAAGGAGAAGTCATCACTGCCATTTATACCCCTACAGCTCATTGGAGTAATGGTCTGCAGGTGTGAGCCTGTTGGTGCCATCTGGTGTAGAAGGTTAGGGTTAGGGTTAGGGTTAGCCTGCCTTCAAAATAACATTGGACATGACACACAACTGTCTGACTGATGAATGAGCCACACGATCGGCATGGAATCTTTATTTAAAATCAATTATTTTAAATTATTTAGCGCCTGCTGCACTTTTGTGCAGCCCATACTGCGGGATAAGCTTCCTGCTGCAGCTGATCAGCTGTTCTCCGTGCAGAGCGGAGAAGTGGGCGTGGCCAAGAACGCTTGCAGGTGTTAAAGAGCAGAGGAGGCAGAGAGCTGAAATCATGACATGCTGTGCTCTTTTAGAGCGTTTAGAGTTTAGAAACACTGTAGAATATTACAAGTGTGGGAAGGGTTTGAAACGACTTAATGTACATATATTTATATATATAAATAAACTACTATTTACTATTTGTACTACTATTTCTACTTGGCTGTTTTTCACTTATCGTGGGGCTTCAGGGTACAGCTCCCCCACGATAAAAGAGAGACTACTGTACTGCTGTATAATAGTTTGTTGACAGGCGTCTAATGTGCCTCTTGTTAGACGTTTTAAAATGTTTTTTCTCAACATAGTTATTCTGAAGTATTCTGTAGAATTGTTGTTTAAAAAATCAAATTAAATTCCAGATTGTGACGCAACGAAACAACAATGACCAACTGGGGTGAATACTGTCATGAGCCACTGTACAGAAAGGTATAATTCTGGTAAAAACATGGTTGTGTACTAGCGTTCCTCAGAGTTAACAGACGGCAGGGCTGGGTTGAGTTGTGTTCTGGGTTGTGTAGAGTTTCTGCTGATCAGAGCAGCAGTGCACCGTTTGTCTTTGCTCTGTGTACTTGCTGGAACTTTCTAGACAAATCCAATAAATCCAATAAGCCACCAATCTTCTGTGACACATCAGGCGGAGTCTGTTGTCGAGCTCTAACTTTCCTGGAGTGAACAAGGGAGGGCTCATCACTGCAGAACAATGAATCATTCGGCCTCAAACTTCCAGTTCCTTGACATCAGCGGGTTGGCATTTCTCTGATATAAATCAGCTCCTGCGCAGGATAAAAGTTCCCTCTCTGTGCTAAATGATGTGGCCCGTTTGAGAAAGGTCGAAGCTTTACATCTCAGAGGGTCATTCAGACGAGCTCCGTTTTACCCAAGCGACTTCAAATTAATTACACCCATTAAAGTATGAAACGGAGTCTCGTCTCACGTTTGAGGATCATTTGTTAGTTTTGAGGTTGATGCTGGAGTGAAACATTGGAGAGGACAGAGTCTATTAATCTGTTGTTTTAAAAGATTCCACCTGAAAACAGTTGTTTGTTACGAACGCCAATCAAGGCAGGAATCCTAATGAAGCCGGTTTGACATGTAGTCTTTGCATCTTCCCCACCCTCCTCTTCCTCTTTACGCTGTTGGTCTCGTGCATCTCCTTTAGTGCATTTTGCTATCTTCTTTAAGCTCCTGTTGATAGAGCCGCATTGCTACCCTCCTCTTCATCTCAGTGCATCACCTCTTCGCTCCCGCCCGCTGCAGTATGGCAATAGATTCTGTACAGGCTCGTTGCATCCCCTCCTTCCTGCTGTTGCCTTCACAGTATGTTGCCCCCCTCCTCCCCCCCGTCCCCCCTAAGCCTCCCCCTCTGCCACACACTCACCCTCGCTGAGTGTTGGCAGCAGTGCGACACCTTAGATAATCGAGCCTTGCTGTCTTGTTTGCTCCTTGATAGAAGAAGCAGTTGTTTTCCTTAACGAGGACAAACAACGTGTAGTTGGTAAGGTGGTGTTAGTATATGCTGTGTTTAATTCTGATCTTTTTTTTATTAGACCCCAAAGGCTCCAAAAATGAAGCTACTCACAAGAAAGGTACTTTCCTTTTTCTTTTTTTAAATTTATTTCCTGTTTATTTATTTTTCTTCTTTTCTTTCCCTGGCCATCTATTTGTGTTCGACAGCCACTCGTTCAGTGATGGGGCAGTTTCCAAGTGTTATGAAAATAAGGAAACGTTGGGAAATGCCAGAGAATGTGTTACTGAAGGTTGTTTGAACTGAACTGTGTGGCAGCCACGGACCAAAGAAATGAAGCTTTCAACTCGTGCCCTTTGGTTTTGTTTTTATACCAGTAGGTGTGCAATTTTACTGGACTTTTCAATAATTGTTTTGGTTACAAATGTTACGTAGAGGTGTAGCTCAAGAAACTAGAATATCGTGAAAAAGTTCAATTACTTTACTTAATTGTTTCAGAATGTGAAGCTCATTTATTACATAGATTCATTGCACATTAATGTGAAATACTTCCAGCCATTATTTCTTGTAATGATTATGATGATTATGATTATTGTGATGATTATGGTTTACAGATAATAAATAAATAAAAAACTAGGGATGCACGATATTACCGGACGATATTAGTATTAAAGTTAAACATCAGACATCGGCCATTCCATCAAAAATAACTCACCGATATAAAACAAGCTGTTTTTGTTTGAAAACCCAGTGACAAGGACGTCTGCAGCACCAGCACAACGTGATGACATCACACACGTCTACCTTATTTCACGGCGGAGAGGAAAATTCAAAATGTCGGCGGTGTGGAAGTTTTTTTTTTTCTTTTTTCTTCCCGTTAGTGAGGATATTGGAAATATTTTTACTACAATTACAGATGCTCAGAGTTGTCGTTTTTGATATTGCACCTTTTTATTGTGTCAAGAATGAACTAAATATATTGCTATGAACTAAATTAACTTCACAACGAGTAAAATCAGGAGCATTATTGTTTGTTTTTTACACATCCACAAGGAGGAAAACATATGAAAATAAATGCACGGGAATAAATAAATAATCAAACAAATAAAGCTAAGGCACTAAATACATCCATTCTGTATTCTGCATTTGTTTTGTTAAAAACTCGGGATCGCAAGGGAATCGGCAAAAATGTCAATAAAGACAGGACACAAGGCTTAAACTGCT
>JARVGV010001030.1:6511732-6525002 GCA_031762435.1 Hypsolebias longignatus | reverse complement strand
ACACACATTCCAAGGAGTTTATCAGTTAAAAAAGGTTAATTTTGGGTTTAGTTCCTCTTTAAGTCCGAGTTGCCGTAAGTCGAGGGCGCCTTAATTCGTGGACTACCTGTGTATATATAATTAATTAATTAATTAATTAATTAATTTATTTATTTATTTATTTATTTATTTATTTATTTTCTATATGTGTAAAGTCCACCTTTCAGCTTTGCTAACAATTGTCACACAGCCCTGGCATCCTGTTTGTCTCTCGGCTGTCCTGTTTGGATCCTTCTCCTTGAGGCTCACTGAACAACAGCAGATCTTTTATTTACAGGAAAACAATTCTTTCATATTAATGTCCTGCACCTTAACAAACTAAACAACAGCCGGAGCCTCTCGGTTCCATAACAGGCACTTTTTCTTTGCCGTTCCTTCGATGTCTGCCTCATTATTTCAACCTGTAGCCGTTTCCCAGTCGTCTTTAAAAGACTTTCACTCTGAGTTCAGTCAAAGATTCTGATTCAGACAATAAACATATACGGGAGACGGAAGACGGGCTGGGGTTATAAATGGCGGGGGGGTTTCCTTCAATGCGGCGGTGGGTTAATGAAGCTCATCCAGTGCAGAGAACAGAGGGTGCTGGTCGCACATTTATCAGCAGCTTCTTGTTTCCTGCTGCTGCTGGACTGAAGCTGCGACTGACGTTTCCTGTAGTCGTGTTCCTGGAACAGCTGAAAACAATGAGCCAACCACGTTGTGTTCTTGATGCTTCAGCGAGGCCGACATAAACCCTTTAATGACGCTTTACACCCCCACCTCCATCAGTCTGCCTCCTTCTCATCTCATGTCTGGGCGTGCGGCCCTGCCGCTCCTCTGTGGCTGATCGTGTGTGCGATGGCATGCTTGTGTGTGAGTTAGCGTGGCGGGTTGAGTGTGCACTCAGCTCACTGCTTCCTAATCAAGCATTAAGAGCGAATTAAGGTGTCGTTTTCCTCAGATTTATTAGCTGCGGTCTGTTGTGACTCTGAGAAACAAGGAGCTACGTCCAACTCTCTCCGACTGTTTTCTTTTACGCACACATGCAGAAACCCTTGTTTGAAATACTAATTACAGTTTGTGCTGCATTGCAGGGGGCTTTTGTTCTCGGGCTCACGTGATGTCGGGAGCATGAAAAAGTTCCTGACAGCCAAACGCATGAAGGACCTAATCCTCTCCCTTCTGCTTCACTTTTCCGGCTCCTAAATAATCAATTAGGGCCCAGAACACACCCCAGTGCAACACGCTTTAATGAGGAAATGCTATTCCTTTCTTTCCCAAGCAGACAGTATTTCCTGCTTTTTTTTATGTCTGATTTGTTTTGGATAAAATATGAAATGCCACCAGCACAACTACATCTGATACAGCCTGGTTTTAGACAGTTTTTTTTTTATTTTTTTATTTGATGCATATTTTAAGCAGCATGTTGAGACATTTACATCAATTTAGTTAGATTAACTTTAAAAATGGTTGTAAACATGTAATTCTTGAAGACAGCTTTCAGTTTTTAGACATAAATTGCAAAGCAACACAAACAGGAAGTTCCAGTTCTGGTACAGAACCAGTCCTTTTTCAACACCAGTTATTTCTGCACTGACTGCCGAGGTCAAGGTGGTGTCCATTTCGTTTCTGTGAAATTATAAACAACAAGGTCAATGAAGGGATTTACAAAATGGCTAAAGCAAAAAAAATAATAAAAAAAAGCCATCAATCAAATAAATAATAAAATCACATAAAAAACAACAAATGCAAGAAAAGTAAACCTAAAACAAACTAAATCAAAGAAATGCCACAAAGTAAAAGTCTGAACTCGAAATAAAAAGCAGAATGACGAGGCGAGTCTGGGGCCGCTACATTAAAAATCCCAATCTGTGCTGAAATTTAGCCTCCAGCTGCTCTAAAACATCTGGCTGGAAGGTCTATGTGCAGTTTTAGGATTATTAAACTGAAAAGTATAGATCAGATAAATAATTTAAAACATTAAAGGTTGAAAAATAATATTAAAACCAGGACGGAGATGAACAGGCAGCCGAGGTGAACCTGGGGGGATGTTGTCGGACCTTCTGGGAGCTCGGGAGCATTTTGGACTGTCTGCAGGCGATCGGGTGAAGATAGTTCAAGTCATCATGTAAGGATCTGCTGTCGTCCAGGCCAATCTAGAAAACTTGGATCAGAGGTTTGAAGTTTTTTTATTTTTTTATTTTTTGTACAATAATTGTCTGTTTGGAACAAAATATTGTGTCAATAGTTCTCTGTCACTAAAGCTCAGTGCTTGTGATGCTTGAAGTGGCATTTTTGGTTTGGTTTTAAAAATCTCATGTTTTTTGCTCGTACTCAACATCTGTGTTTCTCTTGCTTGTCGAGGTTGAATCTGATTTGTTTAAAAAAACTTTTTTTTTTTTTTTTTTTATCTGATTTTTTTCAGGACCAAATCAGGTCTTAAAACGGCCCTGTTTACAAATCGTCCTTATTTTAGTGAAACCACATAATTTCTGTTGAATTTCAGCTGTTCACACGACAACGACAACAGCGGTTGTTTTTCTCTGCAACTGAAGCTTCTTTGTTTTTTTCTTTATTTTTACAGACATGAGAATTTTAATACATATTTATATTTTACCTGAGCTTGAGGGACCTTCTGTACAAATCTGACGTGTCTCAAGTTTATTCGCACATGTATACTGTTTTTTTTCCCACTCAGTGACACTTCCTGTTTTCAATTCCTGTCCAATAAACACCTTACAGACTCTCTGAAGTCTCTGTCCCATCTATCAGACACACATTAGCTGTCATCTCTTTCCACTGAGTATATGACCCATAATCAGCACCAAGCCACACATAATCTCACAAAGGCTGTGAAAATATTGATTATTGCCTTGGTAATTTAGCACATTATCAGGTTTTTAGATTGCTCCACTAAGAGCCAGGGTTGCTCTGACCTATTAAGTTACTCTTTTGCTCATTATTAATTATTTTATGATCCCCACAAACACTCAAATAATGTGAACTATAATTTAACTTCAGTTACCTGAGCAAGAACCTTTTTGATGTTTTGTTTGTCATTGAAGGCCTCATTAAAAATTAGTCACTATTTTCCTACTGACAGCAGACAGTGTCATGGTTTGATTTTAACGCTGGCAGTCCTTGAAAATATATTTATCAGCATATGGCCACATCTAACTTTATATGATCTATTTTCCATAATTCATAATTAAACCTTATACAGTATTCAACCATTCATATTTCCCACCATTTATCATCAACGGTTATTTTATTCCTAACAGAATACCCGGCATTAGTATGAAATCAGGCACGCACACAGCCACTGCAGTCCATAGTTTTCCATTGTGGGTATATGAACAGTAACAATGGTGGATAGCAGAGTGCTGTTTGTGCTGATCACCCTTTTTAACCTATAGGAGTGACTAACCTCATCCTCGATCTAAACAAACGTCTGCCTATTCACCATTTTGGATGTAACTGTTTTCATGCTTTAGACTGAACTGTCTTCACATGTGCACGAGTCGTTGAAGTACAGAAATCACAGCGCCATCTAGTGACCTGGCATGAAACTACAGCAGATTTAACGACCACCATCACAGTGGAAATGCAACTTTTTTTTTAATTGTTCACATGTAAAGAGAGCCTGAGACATGACACACATGTTCATAGTGCAGTGTGAGGTTCACTACCACACACACACACACACACACACACACACACCCTTTAACGAGATATAGGCCCTGCTGGATTATTTCAATCTTCTTATCAGACTAAAAATATGGACAGCACTTAAAAGCTCTGAAGTGTATCACAGCAATAAATCAACCTCGTCGACTTCTCCTCCACCGACTCTTTTCTTCATCTCTCGTTCCTCCTGTCCTTTTACATCTTCATCCATTTCTCTCTCCCAGTTTTTTCCGGCACTTTCCTCTGATTTTCCCAGACTGTCTGCTGTTTCTTCTTTCCTCTCCGCTGTTTTAGGGTTAACTTTAACTGATGGAGCTGCCCTCCATTGATCGTCTTTGATTAAATGGATTGCTGGCCATCCTGCTCTTTGGCTATCTTGCGGTTTATTATGAGACCCAGTGTGCTCATTACATTACAGGCAGAGACTGAAGGACATTTGTTACTGTTGCTACAGTACTGCAATGTAAATAGGCCCGCTGCAGCGTGTGTCCATTCAATTATTCTTGTAGATATTTTCAGTGCATGCATATTTTTTGTACAAAACTTTTACTTTTGCAGAAAAGTTTTTTTTTTTGCTTGCCAGTTTAACACAAAACATGCTCTTTTGAAATGAAGACAAGACAGGACAAGATCCAAGTATGAAGTCAAGAACTACGTATGATTCAGCGGAGAAAGAAGGAAAATATGGGCCACAGATAATCAACTCGATGGGACTCAAGTGTGAACTGAAGCAACAGAAAGCTAAACCGCCTGGCATGTACTGAGGAGATATTACAAAATAAAACAGGAACCCAGGTTCATTTAATCAGAATAAATGGAAATGAATAGACTCAAGAACCTACAGAATTTTTAAAAAGGGGAAAATTAACTGAGAAATTTTCAAAAAGCATCCAAACTGTGATAAATTGTTTACCGAGTATTAAGAAGTGATCGGTAGATGTTTTGTACTTATTTAGAGTCTTTCTAGTGAAACAGGCCCTTTACAACACGATCTGTGCCTTTATTTTGTGAGGTTTGCGGAGGACTGGACCAAAGTTTAGATAAGACTCAGAGGCTTGAAGGTAAATATGAAATGGCACAAGAAGACTGGGAAACAGAAATAAAGATATTAAATAAACAACAATGAAGTACAAAAACACAAATGGATAAGGATCTAAACTAACAACAGAACCCACAAGACAGGAAAATAAAAAATAAACCATAAAAGGAATTCAGAGATGAACTAAAACGACTAAATAAAATCACGGACAGATATTTACCCACACACAGCTCTTTATAATACCTCTACAAAGATCATCTGAATACACTGTAAATAAATTAATTCATTAATTTTAATAACTTCTTCTGAGCCTGATCCGTGCCTCAGATCACCTACATGCACTGATGGGGCTCACATTGGAAGCAAAGAAGGGTTCAGGACTTGCCCCAGGGACACTTTGGCATGTCACTGCATACTGGTGGAATTGAACCTCTACCTCTCATTGAAGCCACAGCCACCTTAAGTGTCGTAGCTCAGTGGTCAGTGCTGAAAACCTGAAGTTTCTTGTTCAAGCCCAGATTGTGTCAGTAAGGACATCCAGAGTGAAACAATTTCTGAAGCTGTCCGTTGCATTTTCTTCAACTTTGACTTTGGAAGCACCATGAGCAGGGCTCAGTTTGGGCCGGATCCTGCCAGAACAGGATCTGTGAGCACTCTTATTTTGACAGGGTGCATTCCGTTAATTGTTTGTTTGGATCCGGTTCTCAGGCTCACTAATAATAATGTTATGGACAAATTTGACTGCCTTGAACCAATTAAACCTATATTGGATATGCAGTCTGAAAATAATTACATAAACACTCATTTTAAACACAACAGCCACTTACGAGCTCCTTAATATCACATTAGAGCTGCCCCTTCAAGTATTTTCGCTTCTACCCTTAAAAAAAAAGTTCCACCCCTAAACGTTCAGTCATGGGCAATTTAAATAAAATCACAAAAATATAATTAAATAGCACATCTAAATCGCAAATCACTTTTATGGTTTAAGTGGGTCATTAATAAAATTTTGATTACTTATTAAAAATAGGAGAGAAACGTTTGGGTAATCATGTGACATACATCACATTTCAAAACAACTGCACAAATTTGTCTGCATAACCAATCAAAATGTCGAAAAGACAATCCAATTTACTTTCATTTAAAAAAATAATTGTACAACTAAACAACTGAGCATTGAAACACATGGTGGCAGTGGAGCTAGTACTAGATGTGTTGGGGGGGAGGGGTAGGATGCTTGGGAGAAGCAGGGTGTGCTCTATTCACACAGGGAGAGCTGTTGGTCATGTTGCTCTCTAAACCAGTTATTGAATCAAGTGTTTACTTAACGTAAATGTTTAACAACCTGTTAAAATACACCAGACTGCAGGAAGTGGCATCTTCTTTATTAAACATTTTCTGGGGGAGGACCCCCACCCCTTCCAGCCCTCACATGCGTTCTGGTTTAAAAGTTAAGCCCTGCCTGTGAGGATGTTGTTTGCTGTGAGATGAAACGGTTTGAACGACTTAAGATGCTGCCTGAAGGAGTTTGTACAAAAAACTTCTGTTTAGTTCCTGTTGAAACAAATTTTGTGGGAATGAAAAGTTTTTAAACACATTCTTTATTGTGAGCTGCTTTTTACACTCGAATCATTCAGATTTGATTATTGTGGTTTTGATTCTGTCTTGGTTTTTGTTTTGGATTGTCCTGTTTTCATTTAATTTTAAACTTGTCATCGTTGCCTTTGCTCCTGCTAGTTTCACTCACAGCCGATCGTTACGTGTCTCGCCTGTTTCGGGGTAAGGACTCCTGTTGTATTTCAAATTTCTAAAAGCCCAGACTGTTCCCTTTTGACAGTTTGAGACAGAAGTTGAGGATGTTTCGAGGAACAGCCATGGGATTCAGAGGTTAAAGGTCAAGCGTTTAAACAGAAATGCACATTACGCTTTGACAGACGGTGTTTTCGAGCTGTGTAAAGAGCCGGTTGAGCTTCTGGCTCAGGATGGGATCACAGACTGACTCCATGTTCACATCAGAGCTCTGAGCTGCTTCGTCTTCTTCGACAGATCCTGACTCTGGAGTATTTTAGGTCAAACTTTAGAGGCTGTTGAGTAAAATGTGGATCAGGAGAAGGAGGGGATATTCCTGACTTTGTTCCCCATGCAAGCTGAGCGACAACAACCAAGCAGCAGTTCACGGGTCACAGCTTCAGGATCACTCTGGCAGTCTGCAGCACAGAGACGCACACATTACCGTGTTTCCACAGCAACACACACTCTACGGTACGGTGGCCCGACAACAGAACGCACAAAGAAAAAATAAACAAGAAAATGGAAAAAATGGTGGAACAGACTTGTTGCAGTTGTGGATTTGTTCATAAACAAACACAGTTCCCACATACCTCGGTGTTCGACAGAAGTGAGCATTGAATTTGTTTCTCTGCACTGTTAACTAAATATCTCAAAATCCTGTGGACGGATCTAATTGAAACTCTCAGAAAGTAATCGTTGGATAAACAAGATGGCTGCCACAGCTGGTTTACTTTTCCCAACACAGATCAGCTTTAATCTGCTCAAAGTTGAAGATAAGATTAATCCTCGGCACGCAGAGGGCGTCCTCACGTGGCTGTGGTGGCCATCTTGAATTTAAACTAGAGATGCATGATATTATCGGCATGGTATCGGTATCGACCGATATTAGCGATAAAGTTAAATATCGGACATCAGCCATTCCAAAAAAAAAAAGATAAAAAAGGCACTGTTTTTTTTTTTTTTTTTTTATATTATTATATATTTATATAGTGTTACGTCATTTTCAGCCCCCTTTTTGGCATCTGCATTTGGTAGCAAGCCAAATTGACAAAGACCGTGCAGAATAATGTATTTTAATTCCAGAGCAGAAAAAGTGATGTAGCCTCTGTAAGTAGGTCTAGGGGAAAATATAGGTATTAGTATCGGTAATGAGTCAAATAAGTTTTAACAAATCGGCATATTGGCCAAGAATCCAATGTTGTGCATCCCTAATTCAAACAGCCTTTATTTGTTTGGTTTTACAGCTAAAACAACAACAACAAAAAAAAAAAAAACTTAATGGCACAATTTTCCTAAAATAGTTCAAACAACAAAACATTCTATTTTTTTTTTTCTGATGAATATGTCATAAGAATAAAACCATTTTATTTAAAATATACAACGTCTTGAAGTTGGTTTGTTTTTTTTTTTGTTGCTTTTTTACGTCTAGACATTTTAACCCTCCTGCTGCCCTTGGGTCAAAATAACCCGAGGCTTCGGTTTTAAAATGTTCCTCGTGCGTCGATTTGACCCAAAGGCAGCAGGAAGGTTAATTATTCTCTGATTTTCTGCTCCTGGTTTGCACTTTGACTCTTTGCTGCTGCTGAACAAAGATGATATTTTGTCTCGGAGCTGTAAATGTCAGACTTCATCCTTGGTTTATCCTCCCATATTTTTTATATATTTTTTTTTTACTTTTATTACCTTTTTTGTGTAATTTACCTCTGGGTTTTTATGTCCCTGTCTGTCTTGAGATAATGTGCCCTTTCAGAAGAAAATAATGAAGAAATCAGAAACGCTCTTTACTGCTAATGAAAGTGTGTCGGGGCAGTTGTTTCTTTTTCCCTGCCGTCAGCTTTATCTGCATCATTTCTGCAAATGAAATCATTAGCAGATGGGGCGTCTGTTGTTAAACAGCTCACATAATGGGACAAAAAAATGGACTCCATTCATTTAAAACCAAATGTCGTAGAATTTGTAAATAACTGTGACCAGTAAGCACCAGGAAGATGCAGCCAGTCAATATTATGTCTGACTCTGTATTCATATATCATGAAAAATGTCTGTTCATTGTACATTCAATCATTTAACAGAGACTTTTAGAACTAACTCAAAGTCTCTTTCACCACTTCCCCTCTATATTTAAACCTAATTACTGTTTAAACTAATGGTAAATATCGTTAAATGTGTTTACTTCCTTTTGTTGTGTCAGACTTATAGCTTACGTTGTTTCAGGTTCCACTCTCATTAACCAAGACTTTTAATAAGTTTCGCCCGTTGAGTGGCTGCATAATGAGATTAATTACATCCTAATGAACTGCAGACTCAAGGACCTCAATTTATTAATTATTATAATAATTATCATGTCAACACTGGAGACTATAGCTAATGTGGGCCTCAGAGATAGAAGAGGTGCTGTTTCCAACGTAAAACACAACCACAGGTTATTTTGTTATTTAAAGTCATGATCAGTCACAGTTCACCGCATCATCCACACATGCTGCTTAGAGATCTGTCATGGAAAGAAGAAGCCATCCAGAACTGCTGCTGTCTTCTCTGGACCAAAGCTTGTTTAAAACAGACAGACTGAGTCAAAGTGGAGAACTGTTCTGTGGTCAGACGGATCTAAATCTGTTCTGTTAGGAAACTACAAATGTCACATCCTCTGTACTGAAGAGGAGAGCCAGCCTTTTATCAGCTCACAGTTCAAAAGTCTGCCTCGCTGATGGTGTAAGGGTGCATTAGTTCCTCTGACATGGAGATCCAGCCTGTTATTAGCTCACAGTTCAAAAGCCTGCCTCTATGATTGTATAAGGGTGCATTAGTGCCTCTGACATGGAGATCCAGCCTGTTATCAGCTCACAGTTCAAAAGTCTGCCTCGCTGATGGTGTAAGGGTGCATTATTGCCTCTGACATGGAGATTCAGCCTGTTATCAGTTCACAGTTCAAAAGCCTGCCTCGATGATTGTATAAGGGTGCATTAATGCCTCTGGCATGGAGATCCAGTCTGTTATCAGCTCACAGTTCAAAAGGCTGACTCACTGATGGTATAAGGGTGCATTAGTGCCTGATATAAACAGCGTACACATCTGTAAAGGCTCTGTCAGTGCAGAAACGTGTCTACAGGGTTTTAGATCAACTCTTTCTATTCAATGTTTTTCGTTGTTTTATGTTTTATTTAGATTTTACACGACAACCCAACTTCTTCAGGATTGGAGTTGTAGACTTAAACAGCTGCAAGGATGAGCAGCCAGCATTTATATTTGATTAAAAACTGCAGCTGAGGCAGAAATCAATTCATTCATCGTTTGTTGGTACATTTGTGGCTCAGATACTGGGTCTGTGTGTCACCAGTATGACATAAACTTATTTGACATAAAGCAACGTTTGAGTGTTTACCTACAGGTGAAGGATTTAAAACAGATATTGAGCTGATTCCAGCAGTCCGGCCTGGTGATCATTAAAGCCAATGAGGGTTCACGGTTTTATAAAAACAGCTTCTTCAGGTTGATAAAGACACCCGGAGTGTGTTTCAACCTCCCAGTGGATCAAATTACCAGCAGGTGCAAAGCCACAGCTGGAGACAGCAGAGATGTCTGTATGTCCTGACTAGAAGATGCTCCTGCAGCTCAGTGTGCTCAGGAGACGTCGACTAAACTCAGCCCTTAAAAACAGACATTTTACCACAGATTCAAACTGACGAGAGGCTCCTCGTTTCTTTCTTTTCCTTTCTTTCCTGTTTGAAACGCACTTCACAAAATGTTCCTCGTACACAAAGTAACTCTCTGTCCTCCACCCTCTTCAGGTAAATTCACATGCATTGAGGCTCGTTTTCACCTGGAGCGTCAGATGGGTTACTACCTGATCCAGATGTACATCCCCTCGCTGCTTATCGTCATCTTGTCCTGGGTCTCCTTCTGGATCAACATGGACGCCGCGCCGGCCCGGGTCGGTCTGGGCATCACCACGGTGCTGACCATGACCACGCAGAGCTCCGGTTCCAGAGCTTCACTGCCCAAGGTGATGAACGACCGAACACCGTTACACTGATGGGTCAAACCGTTATGAAATGTAAAATTAAAAACTGGACAAACATTTCCTATAAAATGTTGAGGTTATAGATGTTTGGGGAGGAGACAAGCAGAGCAGACACAAAACATGAAATCTAGGAAGGAAAATGCCCAGACACAGGAGGAATGAAAAGACTTTAAAGAGAACTGCTGACGTGACAGAATGAGAAACACCTGGGGTGGTTAGATGTACAGACAGGTGAGACAGGAGCTGAACAAGGAGGTGAACACAGGGAGGTGCATGAAAACAAAGAAAAGGGAACAGAAACCAGAAATCCAACACAATCATTACAATTTGAAAGTTTTTTGAATTTCTCTCGTGGTTTATGATATTTTGCTAACAGTCAAATGCACACAGACATGAGAAGAAACATTATCACCCGCCTTTCTCCTGCTGATGTGGGTGATAGAGTCAAGGAAAAGACAAGAAGCAAATAGCTTTAACACACACACACAGGTTTTGTTGACATTAGAGGCCTCGTGCACTGAAATGTGATCAAGTGATCCCTCTGCAATGACGAAGAGCTTTGTTTACAATTCATTGTCAAGAAGACGTGTAGCTGCTAAACTTTAAAGGCCACAAATCACTTTAATTAGAAAGAAAATGGTAATATAAAATAAAAAAGATGTAATTTAAGACCACAGTTTTTATTTTCCTGTTCTTAACGGCGTTGTTCAACTGCAGCAGGACATTCACAAAAAGCTGGACGGTTTCATTTAATTAGCGCTCGGTTTGTCCTCGACGAACAGTCCTTCACGGACGGCATCCTTTTGTAGCTCCTGAATGGAGACACACGTGGCTCGCAAACAAATTTTTAAATTAGATCCCATCCGAAAGCGTTGTGTCTGATTTGTTTGTGTTCAAATCCAGAATTTATTATCTGATGTTTGTGTCTTTGTCCAAAAATTGTAAATGGGCTTTTTATTTTTCTACGTTTGCATTCAAGCTCTTATAAAATAATAGATTAATAATAGAGAAGCTGAGCTGAGCGTGTTCTTCAAGGTTTTAGATTTAATTCAAACGAGAATGAATCATTTAACTGCAAACGGTCCGTTTTCCTCTCAGGAATCAAACTGAGACCGAAGAGCAGAGGTGTCGCAGTCGACCAAAGACAAATGTTTTCACTGCGAAGATGCTCGGTCATCCCGGCGTTTGCAGAAAAGAGCCAAAGTCGTAGTTTAATTGGCTTTCAAACGGCTGCTTGTGGGTTTTCTCCGAGTGTGACGGAGGAAGGATCTCCTCTCAGGATGTAATCAGTGTGGAGATGGAGGCTTGTAACGACAAGATGGGTGAATAATGTTCCTTGGCAGGAAGATAACAATCAGACAATGATCCAGACGGACTTCGTTTAGTGTTGATTATCTGAACAGTTCTGACCCGGTCCATCTACAGCACTTCTTTTTATTCAGTCAGAGTTTCTTTACTGTCATTAGCACCCCACGTGGTACATGTGGTGGAACGAGATTATGTACTCAGGGTTCCAGTTACATCCAGCAATAAAATGTAAACAAAAAATAGTATTAAGATCTAAGATATGAACTAATAAAAACATGAGTTAAAAATATGCTAAACACTAATAGCATAAAAACAATACACTTAGATAATTAATTATTATTATTAGGGTGAAAACTGAAGTGAAGGCACAGCTTTTGTTTTACAGAATATTTGTAGACACAGTCTCCCTACATTAAACAGCTCAAATTGGTTTTGGTAAAAAATAATAATAATAATTGTTAGAAAAGGTAAAAGGTGCACAGGTAACTCGAAGAAGTCACATTAGCATCAGGAAAACTCTGCGTTTGTAAAATCTCGGGATATAAATTCGAAGCAGAGTCTCCAAACAGCCGTGGGACGTTTCTGAACTGTCCGGGCCGAATGTTCGGACGAGCGGTGAGTTAGTCAAAAACTTGGGGTTTTAAGAAAATGGATGCATTCGAACAAATCTTTAAAACTTAAGAATGTAACGATCTGGCCGTGGTTTGAACCCAAAATTCAGGGAGGACTCTGAGAACTCAGGTTAAGAGTAAAAGTTACTTAATAAAAATAAGCAAAATTGCTGGCGTGGCAGCAGCAACTTGAATGAACAGTGAGAGGAAAACTAAGGAAGACGAGATCAGGACGTGGAGCAGAACAGGAACATGAGACAGACTTTTATACACACACTAACGACAGACAAATGACAAACAGATGGGAGAGACAACAGGTGGTGGTAGAAGCTAATTACATGAGGGAGCCATAGCTGGGACACACGATGAAGACACACACAAGGATCAGGAAAGGAAATAAAGACGAGTAACACACAAGGAAAACAGGCAAAAGGACAGATTATGTCAAAGAATTAGGCAAACGGGACATTAGATGGGGAGCAAGAAGTGAAAGGTAACTAAATGGAGGACCTGAGGAACTCCACAGCAGAGAGTCAGTTTATGTTTTACAAAATACACAAAGAAAAAAAAATGTGCGGGCATTAAAAATAAAAGAAACAGCTTTTACGTTTGCTTGCAGGCATCCAGGAGGCTTTCAACACATGCAAGAAGGTCCTCTAGCCAGATGAGACAGAAACTAACCGTTTGCAGCATCAATGAAAACTCAAACACATTTCAAACACAGTACGCATACCGTGAGAACCGATCAACAGAGGATGCCATCTCCTCTGTGGTCCACACTGCTCTCACCCACCTGGA
>JARVGV010001030.1:6481963-6498097 GCA_031762435.1 Hypsolebias longignatus | reverse complement strand
ACAAAGTTCATGCTCAATCATCCAGGTACCAAATCCAATAATTCTCAGTCAGGTCATCTGGACAGTTTCTTTTTTTTTCATGTCACATCTGTTTATTACAAATTGGT
Source organism: Hypsolebias longignatus (assembly GCA_031762435.1). Lineage (NCBI taxonomy): Eukaryota > Metazoa > Chordata > Actinopteri > Cyprinodontiformes > Rivulidae > Hypsolebias > Hypsolebias longignatus. The sequence goes on along the minus strand of JARVGV010001030.1, from coordinate 6,497,990 downwards.
CGGGAGCTTAAACAGTCCAAAATACCAACCTACTCTCAAAATTCAAAAGTAAACAAATAAATGAAAGTAGCGTTAAAGGAATGCGTATGACTCGCACCCTTTCACGCCGGAGTTTTAAACTAAAATCTGAAAAATTACAATTTTGCATGATCTGTTTGTCGAGGATGACTCTCGGCTACTACCGCATCAGATTTTAACTCAATTTCCATAAAACTGTCCAAACTATAGCCATTCTGTGTTAGCGAATGGCAGCCATCTTGAATCTGGTAGTTGTTTTACCCCATAATTACTCTCTGAGTTTCATTAGAGGCCAGTTGGTGGTTCATAATATACAAGTATATTACTCACAGACAAATAAAAATTATTATATTTTGTTGTTTTGTCTTTGTTTGCTTTTATCCTCATTTTCCATTTGACCATGAAATTGAGTCGTTCCGTTATTGCTGATTGCAGCTGGAGCTAATAAACACCCATCACTACAGCAGAGTCATTTGAATTGGAGATGAATGTTAATGTAGCGTTTCCCTCTGCAGGGAGAAGCCAGAGGTTAGTGAGTATTTGGAGAATCGGATCATTCTGAACAAAGCTTGAACTTCAGAAGTGTGGGGACTCAACCCTCACTGACAGAAGTACTGATCCAGTTCACCACTGGTGAGGTACCCCCAGAGGAAACAGATGATCTGATACTGTTGCTGTTTTCAGGTCAGATCATCAAATTGATTTTTTTAGAGACTTTAAGAAAGTCAAATTGCGGCATTTGCAGGAAAGACACAAATTCTGTCAGATATTGGCTGAAACTGTTTTTTTATTTTTTATTTTATTTTATTTATTTATTGTTTTTTTTGCTGAATTGGCTAAAAAGATTGGTGGAGTGATGGCGCAGATGTTAGAGAAGGTGGGCCTGTTGATTGGAAGGCCACAGGTTCAACTCCACAGACAGACAACATCAAAATATGGGTGTAAAAGGTGAAGCACCCACATCTGTCTCCAGCCTCAATTGCCCTTGAGCAAGGCCCTTAACCCCCACCATCTGCGCCGCATAGAGGGTTGTGGTAGCTCGGTGGTCTGTGGTTGCGTCAGGAAGGGCGTATGGTGTAAAACCAAGTCTTCATGCGAGTTAGTTCGCTGTGACGACCCCTGAAGAAGGGAACAGCCGAAAGAAGAAAAATGGACTAAAAAGAGATAACTCAAAGACGACTAACCGAACACAAACGTCTCACGGTGACTCGAGCTCACAAAGTTAGCAGAAGCTACTTGAGATTATCGCAGCACATTTCTGAAACTATCAGAGAAGATTCCTGAGACTATCCCAGCATGTTCCTAAAAGTATCACAGGACACTTCCGGACTAAAACAGGACATTTCTGAGACATTTTGCAGGACACTTCTAAGACTTATCACAGGATATTTCTTGAAACTATCGCTGGATATTTCTGGAGACTACATCAGGACGTCTGAGACCTTTTGCAAGACGTTATACAGAGACCACCATAGAAAGTTCCTTGAAACAGGTCTCTCTTGTAAATGAGTCCTCGAGGCTCAATGGGATTAACCTGCCTAAATAAATAAAGGTAGAATGAAAAAAAAAAAACTTGCACACAGGCCTATCACAATAAACTAAGCTATGAGCTAAGCTAACAGGCCAACCTTTGGTTAAAAAAAAAATCTGTCTTGTCGCAGCTTCAAAATTCACGGTTGAAACCCGTGCCTTTGTGTAAAACGTTTTTTTTTTCCTCTGCAAAAGAAGCTGAGAACTTGTTTACTGATTTTTTAATTAAAAGCTTTGCATAAAAAATGTTAAAGAGCTCAAACCACATTGAGCGTCCGCCATTTTGAGAACCGAAAAAAGGAAAGAGAGACAGCCCATGTCACGTCAAGGGGCCTCCCTCCCATTTTTCTTAGAGACACGCTGCTCGCTCCCTCACTATCCATCCTTCGGTTCAGACGGTCTTTACTACCATCCAGTGGTCAAAAAAGGTACTACAGTACACTAAAAAAAAATTACCAACATTTCTTCTTAAATTTGACGATAAGTACTAATTATTGTCAAATTTCAAACAATATTATCGTTTATCGCAATAATTTCTGAGACAATCAATCACTCTGAGGCCTTTTGCAAGACGTTGCAGAGACCATCATAGAAAGTTCTTTGAAACACTTGCACAGCAAAACTGCTCCTGGCAAAGTCTGGCTTTGTGAGACTTTTGTGCGATGCTCATACAATATGCTCGCGCTTCTTTAAAGCTCGAACTCGGTGAGGCTGCACCTGAAATTTGTCTCATTTTCCCCACAGTTTTTGGTCACCAAACTTTCTCCAACATTTTCACCCAAGGGAACTTCTGTCTTTCCACATGTATGTTTTCCATGAGCGTTACACGGCTACAGTTGTTTTTCTGTAACTGTTCAGTGATTGTAGGATTCGTTAGATCAGAGCGATGTTCGTCCAGAGAGAATTGTTTACGGCTGTTACGGCAGCAACGGTTCGGCTTAGTTAGCCGGATGTCTCTGTAATCTGAGTGAACAATGTTCCTGAGGGTTTTATGGCTTTAATGCAACTGTTTGACTGCCTGGGAAGTGCACTTTGCAGCACTGGGTGCTCCGGGGGAAAGCAGAAGGACAGACATCTTAGTATATGATTTCTAGAAGTTGGAGCTGGGTTATGTTGGAGGGGGCTGTCAGGACAGATGAAATGTGTCTGATTCTGACTGTTTGCTTGAGTTTGGCAGATATGTAATTCAGAGTTCATGCTTCAGTGCTGCTGTCCCTCCGCTGACATAAATCCACTGCTGCACTTCAGTACGTATTTCAGTGTCGAACGCCGAGCCTGTCGCTGAGACGCAGGTAGCTGCAGCAGGAAAGGTAGTCCGCATTGTGCTGATGTCGGTGCTTTCCACCCCCCAGTGCTTCATTGATTTGTTAGTGACATCGATAGTCCAGAGAGAGAGAAGGACCGGAGGCAGTCGGACCGAGGCTGTCCGCTTCAGAGGCTCGTCTAATTAGAGAGACAGAGACAGGAGGGCATCAACCTGCAGATGCTGCTGCCCTGAGAGAGCAGAGACACATCCCCCCCTGCTGGGGCAGCGACGTAACTGAGATCAGATCAATGACTCTGCTCCTCCCTGACAGATCGGCCCGCCTGGCAGCTCCCCTCGCCTTCAAGCTCTCCAGACAGGAAAACGGAGATCTTTAGAAATCAAAGAAACGTTACTGGCTCCCCAATCCATTCCAGCCACAGCTGTCTAGTACAGTTTTATTATTCAGTTCACGACACAGAAGGCAAACAAGCATTTTTAGGACGTATTGTTGAGGACTGATCCATTCTTTACTACAATCATTCACGTCAGATGAGTCATTAGAAGCTAGCCTGCAGCCCAAAGGCCACATATCGTCCTGGGTTACTGTGAAAACATAAAAAGAATATACGGAAAATCATATTTCATTTATCCTGGAGGCAACGAGCTGCTGAAGCTCGACGAGTCCTCTCTTTGACTTTCTCCTCTCCGACACGAGGAGATGGAGAAAAAAAACGAGAACAACCTTGAGATGCTTCCTCCCCTGCAGCCGGCTCTGTTTTCAGCTCACTCAGCCCTCTGGGACAAGGGCTGTCCATTTACAGAAGTGGTCAGTGGGTGGTAACCCCCCACCCCCTAAACCACAGGCAACCTCCACATGTTTGACAATGACACTGTCTCGTTAGCAAATCTCCCTTCCTGATTGATCCCCCTATAATCAGCTCGTTAGCTGTGATCAGGTCATTTTAGGCAGGAGAGGCTCTACGTGCTGGTCGGCTCGAACTGCCTTGATCTCGGGATGTTCAGCAGCTTTCAGAACAAAGGCAGATAAGAGAGCGCAGAGATTAAGAGGCCTGTGGAGCAGCGGGCGTGATCTGGTTCTCCGCAGGCAGAAACCAACCTTCAGACTGACAGGTCGGCACTCAAGTGGCGTGCACCACTTCCGACGAGTCCGAATTAAACAAAGAGATGTTTAATCCCTGCAGAGAGTTTTGATACAGTCGGGCATCTCTCCACTGCACACCCCGTCTTTAATAAAACTCAACAAAGACAGATGACCGCTCAGATTTTAGAGTTAATGTTTGCATTTACCAGTAGCACCCAGTAAAGTCTCAAAATCCCCTGAGATTGGAAACGAACATAAGAATTGTTTTATCTTTCTGTGTTTTTGAAAAGTTAAAGCATCGTGTTGGACAGGAGGTGATCCAGGCTTCATGCAGGATGAAATTATAAAATTACTTTTAAAATACATTTTATCATCCAAAACGTCGTTTTTAACTACATTTTTTCATAACAGAATATTGTTTCCATGTGCGGGTGAAATTAACATCTTAGTCCACTAGTTCATGACCGGTAGGATTAAAACAAGCAACACACTCAGATAATCCACTGATTTGACTGTTTGTGGTAAACGGCACTAAAGTCTCCATAAAAAGTTTGGATCTGGTCAACAAATGCCCAAATAAAACATTTATTAAAATAAATCACAGAAAGTTGCTGCATTAAGGTAGAGTTCATGAAGATAAATCAAAACGTCAATTTACGTTGTGTTTTGTTCCACAGTTCTGACTGGACTGTTGGAAAAGCAGTCAACGAATAACGTTTGTGAAAGAGTCTCCAAAATGTCTCAAAGTGTTCACAAGTTTGTTTTTATTCCTCATGTGAAACGCAGAGAATCGTCGACTTGTCCTTTAAAGTGGCTGACGCTCATCCGGTCTTAATTTTTTAAGAAATTTGTCATAAAACACGCAATTTCACCCATTCTGTCACATAGTTGTAATATTTTCTTATGAAATTGGCCGAAGTGAAACAGGAAGTGACATCAAAGGGGAACTCCCTAGTCTTTGTTTATAAAAACAATATTTTTGGGACTGTCTGATAGTGACTCAAAATAATCTGAAGAAACATCAGCTTCTTCTCTACAGTCTGTGTCGATGCTCTGTTTACATGCAGACCTTCCCCTTTGACATCACTTCCTGTTACTGCGCATGAGAACATCTCAACTGTTCATCTCAGCACAGTGATTTTTTTTATTTATTTTTATTTTGCAATACGTTAATAATATTATCTTTCCAGAAATGCATTCATATTTACTACAAAAAATATGATGTGGAGCATCGTTCCGGCTCAGCAGCTGCATGAGAGCGAGACGTTAACACAGTCTGGTGTTAAAAAGAAGCAGAGCTGAAGATGAGTTTCTAAATTTTATACCAAAAAAAATGATCCGAAAAGTTTTCTGATAAAAATCCAGAGCTGCAACACGAGCGTTTGTAATCACGTTAAGCCCTGAAGCATCGCAGGACATCGTCAGATTTCACAGCTTCGGTGACCTTTGTCAAACTAATTCAGTTTGTCTCGACACTAAACAGTATGAGCTTTAATAACTGAGGCTAATTAGCTTAATCCGTTGTAAGTTCCAGTGGATTCTGCTGAGTCATTAATACAGAACACAGCACACGTGTCAAAAAATGGGAATAAATCCTGTGTATGTTCGTAAAGGGGAACAAAATCATAAACCGCTGCACAGTTTTTAATAAAACTCCAAAAACAGTAATTTTATGGGTTCTAAAACATCAATTTTCTGTAACGGCTTTGTTTTTGTGAGTCACGGGGAGCAGGTGTTGATCGCCAGCCATCGTCGAGAGGTACCAAACCACCGTGCAGTCAATCTGATCAAAGATGGCTGCCAACCCCGGCGGACCTTCACAAACACAAAAATGGCTGCAGCTCCGTCAGTTTTAGAGATTCGAAGCTAAACATTAGTGTGGTGGTAGCTGAAAGTCACAACCTACTGTAAACTGAAAATTAGTTTAAAAAAATAATATTTTATATACGTTATATTTTATCATATTAGTTTTCTTTACAGCAGCTAAATGTATTTGTCTTTACAGTCGTTTGGGGTACATTAATTCATAGATAAATAAATATTTGTCTCATATATAGATGGTTAATTTATCATTACATTACAAATTTCAAAGATAAATTTGTGTCCAAATAGAAACTGTCACGAGTTTGTTTACGTCATGGAACAGCCAAAGTGAATAAAAGCAGGTTTAGCTTAGCAGCCATGTTGTTTACCTACACAGACCACAGCGGGCGTAACGTGGGTCAATCACGACTCAAGCTTCTGCCTGGTTTGGGTCAGCTGAGCACTTCATTTACCGCAATGTCTGGACAATCGAGCACATTTGAAAATAAGCCGCGCCCACAAATAATAAATGAATAAATCGTACCGCGCTTGTGTATAATGTCAAGGATTTCTAATTGTCATTCACATATCACGTGGTACATGTGGTGGAACGAAATTGGGTACGCAGGGTCCATTGTATAAGATATAAGTATAACATGAAATATTTACATGAAAAGTTTTTTTTTTTTTTTACTTTTAAGTAAATAAGTACTGTACCGGTAACATATAGGCCTGTTATGATGAACAATAAATAAATTAATCATATGATAAATGAAAAGTATCAACCTCATTTTCATTTATCGGCTTTATTGCTTCTTCCTGTCTCCCTCTTTCTACTGAAGACACTGGATGACAAAAAGCTCAGCTCTGGTGCTCTTCACTGACCCTGCCCTTTATCTTTCCTCTTTAAAATCCATTTTAACCGTTCACAATCACATTTTTGGATCGTTAAAAGAAGCTAAGCTACGAGCTAAGCTAACAGGCCAACCTCAGGGGAAAATCCTCCGTTTTGTTGAAGCTCCAAAATTCACGGTTGAAACTTGTGCCTTTGTGTAAAAAGTTGTTTTTCTTGGCAAAAAGAAGCTGAGAACTTGTTTACTGATTTTTTTTTTTATTAAAAGTTTTATGTGAAAAATGCTAAAGAGCTCAAACCACACTGAGTGTCCGCCATTTTGAAAACCGAATAAAGAAACTAGAAACAGCCCATGTCACGTCAAGGGGGCTTCCTCCCATTTTTTGTAAAGAGACACACCGCTCGCTCACTCCCTCACTATCCATCCTTCAGTTCAGTCTTATAGCCATCAATGGTCAAAAAAGGTACTACATGCAAAACAAATTAACCTACATTTCTTCTTAAATTTGACAATAATTACTAATTATTGACAAATTTCAATCAATATTATCGTTTATCACAATAATTTCTGAGACAATTAATCGCCCAGTAAAATTTGTTATCGTGACAGGCCTATTAACATACACATATGTACAGTGAATGTTTTGGGGGGATTTTTCTGAACAATACCTGTAACATGGCTGGTTAAAAAATAAATAAATAAAAAATAGCGGTACGGTAGCCTACCAGAAAAAGTCATTAATCACCATCTTCATCTTCCTCCTGTGCGCTAAAACTGCTAAAGTCGTCTTCGTCAGTGTCAGATTTGAACAGCCTCAATGACTTCATCACACACGTCCTCCATCTCCCCTTTGTTGTCGCTCTCAACGTCATTTTCCTCTCAAAGCAAATTCACACTTGAGCTCGTGCTGTCCTCTTCACCACGCAGCAGTCCAACCTTTGGAAACCCGTTGATGACAGAGGATGTTTTTACACTGCTCCACGCTGTCAGGTTCCACTGGCACACTTGAGTAAAAGTTACTCTTTGCATGCGGTTTTAGCCAAACTTACGTGCAGCAGCTCTGTTCCCTTCTTTGACAGTCAGATCATCGCCTTTGACTTAAAAGCTGCATCAAATGCATTTTTTGTGTGTTTTCCATTATGAGTATGTGTGCATGAAGCGCAAAATAAGTGATCTGAAGAACTTAGTGTGAGTGTGTTTGATTTACGGTAATTCAACATTTCATTAGTTCAATTTTTTACCTTTATTTATACAGGTAGTCTCATTAAGTCACAAGGACTCACCCCCAAGAGACATGTGTTGGGCAGCAGCTATGTGAGCGTCTGGGTGTGACGAAGCTAAATGTTTTAGTGGCATGGAGCTCGTTAGCCTGTCAAAAATAAATAAATCCATAAATTAGCTACAGCAGTGTATAAGCCGCAGGGTTCAAAGCCTGTGAAATAAGTAGCAGCTTATAGTCCAGAAATTACGGTAAATGGATTACGGGCCTTCATTTCAGAATCGTGCAGAAAATGGATCTGAAAAATCAAAAGAGTAAACTCTTTTAAATCACTCTGTTGATAAAGTTCAGGTTAATTGGTTTTGTGTTTGATTTCATAATTTGTAAAGATTACTTTTAAAAAATATACTGTATAGATAGAGTCGTTGATTTTTGATGTTGATGGACAAAGATAAAGTAAGTCAGTAAGATTTAAAAAAAAATGTCACCAAAAAAAAAGAGGAGGTTTGTTTGTGCAACAGGAGTCGGTTAGTTCACCAATTAAATCAGATCTGGGACCAGATCTGCAGAATCCAATCACAAATATTGGTCCAGATGGACCTCAAGTTTATTCTTGTGACCCGTTGAAGCCAGAACCATCAGAGTCTGAGAAATTGTTCTATTTGAGCCAAAATACTTTTAGTTTTAGTTTGACCTGCAAACAAAAGAGAACATTTTTTTTAAACCGTCGTTAAACATTCCTGTCAGCGGCGCAGGATCCACTCACCTCTGACGGATCGGTCCCGACGCCTCCTAAAAAGCCTCAATGGGCCCTAATGGAGCCAGGAGGCGGAGGAGAGACGAGAGGGACGTTGGAGGACAGTTTGAGATGAATCTGCCCGAAAATACATCAGCACAGGCAAATTTAGAATATATTTACTTTTTCACCGCTTGCCTGGAAATCATGTGTCCAGAAGGGGAGGTGGAGGTGGGGGAGGGGGCTCCTCCATCAGGAGAGACTGATGCTGGTGTTAGTTGGAGCTGGCGTGTCTTCTGAGTGGGGTTTGATGCAAACACAGGGCTGTAAAACAAGTAATACGTGCAGAGGAGACGGTGACATCGTTCGCCTTCTGCTTCCTGCTAATCTGTCAGATTAATCACACGAGCAGCAGCGAAATGATTCAATCCTGATGGATGACTGAGGTTCTCCTGCTCTCTGCTCCTTCATTTCCTGTCCCACCTCAGATACTTTAGCTTCTTTGTCATCTCCCTTTGCCTTTGGTTAATCCGAGTCTTTCGTCTTATCGTCTTATCGTCTTCACGTCCACGTCTTTTATTTATTTTATTTTCTTACCCTGTACATTTTGAAACAAAGCAGCTGGACTTGCTTTCGGTAAAAGATGTTTGGTGTCTCTTCCATGGAGCGTTATCAGTTTAAAAGCGGAGAGTGTGGATTTCCACGAAAGCACCGACTGAGCAGCTAAACCAACACGCAGATTAATGGACTCCCCTCCTTCCTGAGGGTCATTAGTCTTTAACTAGTTTGAACATCTTTCAATTCTATAAAGTTTAAAACCTTCACCTATTTTCAAACTTTCTTTGTACTAAAAAGAGTCTTAAAGTCTTAAAGTATTCATATAGAAGTACAACAAGTATTCATATAGAAGTACAACATGTATTCATATAGAAGTACAACATGTATTCATATAGAAGTACAACATGTATTCATATAGAAGTACAACGTGTACAAAAACTACAGTTTAAACTGAGCTCCAGATGTTTAGTGGAGAAAACAGGAGAACTGAGCATTAAATTAGCCTCATGTCCACATCATTTTTATCCATCCCTCCATCTCTCTGTTCATCCGTATGTCCATCCTTCCATCCATCCGTTCATCCATCCTTACATACATCCATTTGTCCATCCGTTCGTCCGTCCATCCATCCTTACATCTGTCCATCCAACTGTCCAACCGTCCATCCATACATCTGTTCAGCCGTCCGTACATACATCCCTCTGTCTGTCCTTCCATCCATCTGTCCATCCAACATTTCTATCTGTCTATCTGTCCATCTACCCTTACGTCCATCCATCTGTCCATCTTTCCGTCCATCTGTCTGTCCATCCATCCATTTGTCTGTCCCTCCTGTCCATCTCTCCATCCATACATCTGTTCATCCGTCCATACATAAGTACATCTGTCCGTCCCTCCATCATCCAGCCTTCCTTACATCTGTCCAGCCTACTGTTCATATTTCCATCCATCTGTCCATCAATCTGTCCATCAGTTCATCCATCCAGCCATCCCTTCATCCATCCATCTGTCCTAATCATCCATCAGTTCATCCATCCATCTCTTTATCCATCCCTCTGTCCATTCATCCATCCATCCGTCCATCAGTTCATCCATCCACCCCTTCATCCATCCATCTGTCCATCTCTTCATCCATCTGTTCATCCATCCATCTCTTTATCCATCCCTCTGTTCATCATCCATCCGTCTATCAGTTCATCCATGCATCCCTTTATCCATCCATCTGTCCATCTCTTCATCCATCCATCCACCCCTTCATCCATCCATCTGTCCATCTCTTTATCCATCCATCCATCCTTTCATCTGGTTGGTTCAGATGGAACAGAGGATTTTTATTTTCAGATCATGACTCACCTGAGCCTTTCCAAAGCCTCCCCCCTCCCCCCAGCAGCTTCTGCAGGCTTTCTCCTACCCTCCTGATTGTTCTCCCTCACCTCCTCCTCCACCTCCTTCCTCGGGTTCCTCTCATTGTGCCTCCTCCTCACGTCCCTCCACCCTCCACATTAATCACATGGCAGGGAGAATAAAGCCGAGCATCTGTAATAGTTTAGCAGCGTCACTGAAGGACGGGCAGAGGTCGGCGAGCATCGTAGGCACCCTGGGTACTCTGTGTTCATATGAACGTAATGAATGGCTTGGTGTGGACGTAAGGACAGAACGGGGACACTGGGCACTAAAAATGGATCACTACCATAGGGTTTAGCACACATGCATGTAGTTGCTCGTATCTATACGTTCACTAATGAAAACTCCTTCTGTCACAAACAAAGAAGCAAAATAATTCTGCATTTCATTAATTTCATTAAAAACCGTTGTATCTTTTGGAAAGTGACCGCTTTGCTTTCTCTCTGCTTCTGGATGTTGGAGGCTGGGTGTACTGGAGTATTGGGCTGTCCTTTTTTATTAGTGGGTTGATTTGTTGTCGCTGCAGAGGTTTGGTATGACTGAAGCTCGCCTGCTGCCAGCAGCTCCCGACTGAAGCTGCGTTCCTGCTGTTCAGATTACGATGATCATGTTTCTTTAATCTGAAGGGGAAAAATGGCTGCAAATATTTTCCAAATGTGACTCAAGTTGCCTTCGAGCATGAATGTTCCTCTTTTATCAAGAATTCAGACTTTTACAAAAGGCAACATTGAATTATCTGAAGGCTTTTATATTTGTGAAAACGCTGAGTCAGCATTCACACTTTGTCTTCCTCATTCTTTAGTCTGTTTATTCCTAAATTTATTCCAAATTTATTGTTATTTTACCCATTAATAAATCAAAATCCTCATTTAGACAGCTATGACTTTATGTTGTAGTAACATTAACACGTTAACTGTTCAACTACAGTATTTTACTTTTTTTAATCCAAAGATAATATGTAAAAAAATAAAAAATAAAAAAAAATCAGTTCTTTTTAAAAATGTTCATGTTAAAATCTGTTTTGGTGTACGTACCCCAATTTTGTCTTTCCGTGCTTCTTTTAGCTTTTAGCTACTATGTGGCTGATTTTAGCATTTAGCATCAGTTAGGCTAAATGCTACAGTCAGTAAAAACATAGCTTTTAGTTATGTTTTTGATGACTGTACTTTTTAAGTGACTCCTTTACTAAATCAAAATTTATGTATTTTTTGTTTATTTTATCTGTTAATCGCTTTTCTTAATATAGCTTTTAGCTGTGGTTTAGCTATATTTATTATTTAGCAAATGTTTTAATTGTAGCTTTTAGCAACAATTTAGCCAAGTTTACCTTTTAGCTACATTTTGCTCATTTTTTATGTTAGCTAATGTTCTGCTCATTTTGGCTTTTAGCAAAAGTTTTGCTAGTTTTATATTTTACAAAGTGTCTTGCTATTGTTAGCTTTAGCCAATCTACTTACTATCAACCAAGATTTTGCTACATTTTAGGATAGGTTTCCATTTTGATTTAGCCTTTATTTTTCTAATTTAATTTTTAATAATTCACGTAACAGCATTAGTATTCCCACTGGGTTTTGACAGAAGCAGCCGTTTGTCTTGTTTTAATTTAAGACGCGATGTTTAACGGCTGCACCGGGTTCATTTTCCTGTTTCAGTTTTCCGCTCGCTGCTCGTGTCGGTGTTTGTGTCGGCGCCTTGCAGCCAGATAAGGAAGTCAACGTGTCTGATTTAATGAAAAGGCAGCGTGACAAATCAGATAAGCTGTGCGGTTTCTCACTCTCGTTGGGTGAAAGTGTCACGCACGTGGCGTCACCCTGAGTGCGGCTCACGTCAATCAGTCCAAGTGTCCAACTGCATCACATCACCTCTTCTCTCCACTGATGAACACAATGAACCGCTCTGTGCCCAGCTTCAGCTTTTATTTGTTTGTTCTCAGTCAAATGAGCCACAGAGGGGAGTCGGATATTTAAACCGTAAGAATGTAAAGGTTTAAATAAACATCTCCATAATTAGACCTGAATGCAGCAATGCACAGAGCTTTGGTCTTTGTGTAACCTTTAGAACAGGGGTGTCCAAAGTGTGGCCCGGTGGCCATTTGTGGCCCTTGGAGTGATTTTGTGCAGCCCACAGTTTAAGAATGGTGTCATTTTGGCCCGTAGGCTTCAGAGATTGATGCAGATGCAGACCTTTTGCAAATTTAATGGTGATTTTCTTTTTGTTTTACATAATTATTAGGTTTAACAGCAAAACAGATAAAAAATTTAAAAATAAAACACCTCAAAATGTTGTATTAAGTTTAATACAATCTTTTGGTAATAAATCAATAAAGTCATATAAATTAAATTTAAAAAGTAAAATAATAAAAGGTTATTGTTTATGAAGCTTTTAATGTTTTGGATTACAACAGTTTAGAACACCTTCTCCACCAGAGTTACTCAGTTTTGTCCTTTCTCCAAAATATTGTTCACGTTTTTATGTTGTGCTGTGTTTGTTTGTTTTTTATCACTAAAAATATGCACGCTTTTTATTATTATTATTATTATTATTATAATATGTTTTTTATTCACTTTTTTGTGGCTCGTGACGCCTTTCATCTTAAAAGTTTTGGCCCACATATGAAAATGTTTGGACACACTGCTTTAGAATAAACTATTAGGGTGACGAGCAACCCTATGTCCGTCGCCTGCTGTCAGAAGGCTAAAAGAGGGTGATGATGTTTGTTTTTGTATCTGTGTAGTTTATAATATCTCCTGAACCACTAAACAGATTATGATGAAACATTCAGGAAGTAATCACAGGATCTACATATAAGCCAGGGGTTAAAGACCAAGCATTTTCAGCATCCCAGTATTGACCTAGAACAGGTTTTAAGTCTTGAAAATTAACACCTCAGAAAATTTATTTTAGGTCTTGCTTCACGTAAACATTAATTTTTCTAACATGCTTAGCTGTTGTTAGTTATTCTATGCTTCCAAAAAAAATATGTTTTGTAGAGAGGTAGGCGGAAGCTCCACATTCTGAGTGCACAGTTCCACAAATACAACGTGGCAGTTTCTGTAAAACTGTTCCTGCTTGCTTCAGTTCAAACAACTAGATAAGACGAGGACATTTGATCTAGTAATAAATGTGCTTAATATAAATATCTACAACTCATTAACAATTGGAGTCAGCCTAATTCAAGATGGACTCCTTTAGCCAACTCAAAAAGAGACATAACTCGGACATTTTTACACGTATTGATAGGCCGTTCACGATTAAAAAAAATTTGCTGGGCGATTGTCTCAAAAAAAATTGCGATAAACGATAGCATTGTTCGAAATCTGACAATAATTAGTAATTATTGTCAGATTTAAGAAGAAATGGTTTATTTGTTTTTCATGTAGTACCTTTTTTTCAGCCACTGGGTGGCAGTATAAGACTGTTTGAAGCAAAGGATGGATAGGGAGCGAATGAGCAGCGTGTCTCTTTAAGAAAAATGGGAGGGAAGCCTCTTGACATGACATCGGCTGTTTTTCCTTCCTTTATTCGGTTCTCAAAATGGCGTACGCTCGTTGCGGTTTGACCTCTGTAGCATAGCATTTTTCACACAAAGCTTTTTTTTTTTTAATCAGTAAACAAGTTCTCAGCTTCTTTTTTGCAGAGAAAAACAAATAAATGAAAATGAGGTGGATAATTTTCATTTATCATGAGATTAATTGATTTATTGTTTATCGCGACAGGCCTAGTTATTGAGCTAAACTTTGATGGGTTAGTAGTAGATGACAGCACATACTCTGAGTGCTAACAGGTGTGTTTGTGCAGAAATGTATTTTGTCCAAATGAATTAAACTCCACTGAAGAATAAATTAATTTAAAACCCTGGAATGAAAGACGGCGGGCGATATGCATTCCTTCACGTGGTGCTAGGCCTTTAAACTCTTTATGGTCTGATTTTTGCTGAGTCATGCTTGACTTTAAACATGAAGCAGAGGTGATACACGCAGAAAATAAGATGAAGTTTCTGGTTTAAATCAGTTCCTGTTGAACTCTGAACGTGTTTTTCTGTTGCAGGAGGAGGACCCGAGCGATGGACGCTTCGGCTTCCCCGGCTACGGCATGGGCCCCGCCTGCCTGCAGACCAAGGACGGCATGGCCATTAAGGGCAACAACAACAACGCCCCGACCTCGGCCCCTCCCGAGAAGAGCATTGAGGAGATGAAGAAGCTGTTCATCAGTCGGGCCAAGCGCATCGACACGGTGTCCCGGGTGGCCTTCCCTCTCGTCTTCCTCATTTTTAACATTTTCTACTGGATCACTTACAAGATCATCCGCAGCGAGGACATCCACAAGCAGTAGTCGAGAAAAATAATGAGACATCAGAAGCAGGTATTGGCGCCCCCTTTTTTCCAGTCATGCTTTTTGTCCTCCTCTTTCGCTCTTTTTCTCCTTTTTTTCGTGGAGGATTTGCTGTTTTTTTGTGTCTCCATGAAAAAAAAAAACTGACCTTTTTGTTTGATGCACTAATTATTTTCCCTTCCTGAATCCCAGCCCCCTTTTTCTGCCTCCAGAATAACCCCGACCAGTGCAATAGCAATGCAGTAAAATGCATGAAATATGAATGTGGCAATATATTAAAGAGGAACCAGACTCTCATAGGCCCACCCGAACGAACTGTTAGGGACTGAACGGACCTGAACACCACGAGAAGATCCTGTATTTGATTTTAGCTTTTTTTGTGTGGAGACAGATATATTATTATATATGAAAATATGATATAGGTATGGGGTGGGGGTTTGCAAGAAGCATACAGCAGTGTATTATACTTATATTTATCAGAAAATATAAACTTTGTCTCCAGATACGGACATCTGGATTGAAGGATGTTTCTCTAAAAGATATAAAAAAGGAAGAAATTGCAGGAAGGAAGGCGTATCAGTGCTTCCACTAAACAAATCGATGCAAAGATCACGCGTTCTATATATCTAGATTTGCTTCAAGCGTGTACTGCAAAGCGCTCGTCAAAGCTTTCCCTCCCTCCTGCTGCCAACGCCACAAAAACTGCAGAGACACTTGAAGTTTGTCGCTGCCGCTCGAGGAGAAAAGGAAAAAATAAAATGAAGAAATGACTGCAGTGCTGAAGAATATCTGTGTTCAACGTCTGTCAGTCTTCAATTATTTCACATTTCTTTTTTAGGTACTATAATGAATTTATGTGCCAACTAAAAACATGTCATGTGGGACTCTTCAGCTCATCTGGAGGGAGGGTGAGCAGTTTGATGTCTTTTGGGGGGTTTGTCCATTAGACAGTTGGGGTTTTTGTTTGTTTGTTTGTTTGTTTGAGTCCATCAGCAGAAGAAAGACCGGCTCGATCCTTGACGGAGTAAAAAAAATTGAAAAGTACTTTTGTTCACTTTATTTGCTGTGCTGACTAAAACATGTTGACGTATTTGTAGAGCTTTGACCCTGCCTCAGTGTGACCCATCCTGTTCCCGTCGTGTCATTGATTATGCAGACGATAACATGAACTATACCTCCATGTCATTCACTGCATCAAGCTGTAAACCTCATGCCATGACCCACA
>JARVGV010001030.1:6474463-6479463 GCA_031762435.1 Hypsolebias longignatus | reverse complement strand
AATCTTCCTAATACAACGTGTTGATTTTGAAGCGACATGAAGCATGCAGATGCATTTCATTTAAAACCCCTGAAAACAGTATACAGTATAAATCTTTTCCAGGTTTTATCACAATTGTTTAGAGCAGATGTAGCTACTTATTGGGGAAAAATACCTAAATAAATAAATGAGCTTTAATAATTGCTTTGGCAAAATCCAGACTCAGGCTATATTTAAAAAATAAACTAAAGGTTTGCATGAAAACAGAATAATCTCCAATTTTTTTTTTTTACATTTCGTCATTAACTTCCATGAAACTGTAGCATAGCAAGCTTATGTAGCTAATTTTGTGTAATAATAATACAGTATAATATAATCATGTCTCTGTCAACAACAACAAATAAATCTGTTAATGTTTTATGAGTCAAAATGTTGAAACGTTTTTGTCTCTTGCAAATTCGTCTGCACGACAATAAATTACAAGAGCTGATTAGCGTCAAGGCTAGGTTTCAAAACTGCATTGATGCTGTTAGCATGAAGCAGCGTCTCCCAACTATCTGCCTGATCAAAATTAATGTTGCGCCCCTTTTAAATGCGCTGCTGTCTGACAGCTAAATAATATTTCATATATAGCCTGGTTGTGAGTGTCACTACATGATCTGTTCCGGGACAATAAATAAATAAATAAATTGTACCGGGACGGCAGGACCAGACGCATGATCTGAACAGTGCCCCTGTACTCAGGGCGCTGGAGTGGTGCGCCCAGAATCTTCCTGTATCTTGTAACAAAGAGGCGCTAACTGCGCATGTACAACTTTTAATGAGAGTCTATGGGCTAAGATTCTTGCACCCCCAGGCCAGAAATATGTCACCAATCAATATTTTTGAAAGAAACAACTCGTCATTAACTATAAAATATTTATCTTACACAACTAAAATATATATATATTTTTTTTTTTTAATTGTATTGTTTCGTTTTTATTTAATTTTTTTAAGTCTTCAGTGTAATTTGGTGAGTGGTTTGAGTGGTGGGTGGTGCCCTAGCACTCCTTATTGATGAGCCGCCACTGGCCTGAAGTAGCTTAACCTACATAAGAAAATGTTTCCTAATTGTATTAAAGAATTCAGGAATCAAAGCCAAAAACACATTATACTGGTAAAGTACCTGTATATAAAATATAAATTGAAAAAGAAAATAGTCACAAAAGCTACAATCTATTTAGTCTTCTAGTGCTACTTCCTGTTAGCATTTCTCCTATTGGACCAAATAAAAGTAACTCAAAAATAATTTTTAAAAGATGTTGCAAAATGTGCCAATTCTTTTAGTTAACACATGAAAATAAAGATAAGACAAAAGGAGGCATTATATTTCACGTGCCTCACTAAAACCTATAGTGCATCTATTTTTGTATTTGTTAGACCAAATTATTCTCGTCGTTTGTGATTTTTTTCTTCCATGCTGAAACCACCCAAAAGCTCTTACAGGCGTACAAACGCGATCCCTGTTTAAAATGTTACAAGCGTGTTGCACGTGTTGAATTTGTGATGATTAAACTAAAGGACAGAAAGTCCCAAATTTTAAAGGCAAACCCAGTGCAATAAACCCTGATGCATGCTCAATAATCCAGGCCCAGTGCAATAAATGTCTGAAGATAAAACTAATTCACCTGAACGTGGTAATGCCACAAAGTATATATTTTTAGTAAGTAAAGAAAGCCCTTTTATGTAGTTCCATTGCAAACATCTGAGTAAATTGCTGCATAACACTTAAATTAAGGTCTAAAATGCTAAAAAAAAAAAAAAATAGCCAAAAAATTCTTAAAATCAGCTTATTCTCTATCTCATTCCTAGTTATAAGTCAAATTTTCTTAAATGAAGCATTCAAAATTCTTAAAATCGGATTAATGCAGGGGGCATAACACTCATTCTAAGGAAATATTTCTTAGAAAAAGCAATCTTTTCTTGTAAGAAGTGCAATTTTCTTTAATTTTAGACAGTTTAGTTTGGTTTAAAGGCACGCAGCAGTTACATTCAACAGTTTTAAGAATTTTAGCCAAGCAACTTTTGCTTATCCCATTGGCCGAATTTCTTTCACAAAATAAGAAAATTCGGTCGCATTTAGGAATCTTTGGCATAATTCACACAGTGCTTTTTTTGCATAATTCAGTTTTTAAACAGAAACCTGATCCACGGAGCTCCTTCGGGGGCACAGAACCACCTTGGAGTGTCTGTGTTTGTACGGATGCCTCCTCTGATCCAAAACCTGAGCGGCTCGGTCTAATTGGGACGACTCGTTTTTCCCTCTTGTGCCATAAAAACGCTGAAGCTAGCAGCCGTTCTGTCTGAGCCAGCAGCCATCATCCACACATATCTTCTCGTGCCATATGGGGTTGAATATGCAACATAAACAAGGACCTACAAGCATATCGTGCATTCATTCAACCACCATTCCACATGATTCACGAGCCCGTCCTCTGCTGTGTATCGTCGTCATTTTAAAGCTGCCACTGGCCTGATTTTACTGTATTAATCTTTTATTATAGTGTACGGGTTTAAAGGGCATATGAAACAAACTGGGCTTATATCAAGCGATTTGATGAAACAAAGAAAAGAGATGATTATCTTTTATTCTTGGGTTTAAAAGAAGCATGGTTTGATATTTTCATGAAGAATGACACTTTTTGTTTGTTTGACCTGTACGTTATTGTGTTTATTGTACAATCTGACGTTCCCAGGGAAGAGGACAAATACGACGACCCCGATCTGCTGTGAACTTTAAAGAATAATTTGTTCGTTGATCTTTGCAAAAGTTGGAATGGCCTTAATTTTGTTGCTTTACTTGCTTCCATTGTGTATTGGGCACAAAGTGCGCCTGTTTATTTTTGCTTAATCTATGACGCTTATATTCTGAACGTGCACATTGAGGCAAGATGAAAAATTTTACGCAAATCCATTTTATTTTTCATTAATCTGAGAAACGATATTTTGCATGACGATGAATAAAATGGCAGATATTTTGGCTTGTACAAAAACAAAAAAAGTGAAGCGATTTGAAGAGAATAAAAAAAAGAATGTACCATTTCTGCTGTATCTGTATATATCTGAGTATTTATTGAATTATGTCATATTACTAATTCTATTAACAATTAAAGGTTTTCTGGACAAAAATCTCTTTACCTGTTTTTGAACATTGTCAAGATTGTTGGAGTTGGATCTTCTGCTTTCTGTTACTCAACTCAAGGATCTGTGTAATCATTAAAGAAAAAGTCTCATTAAAAATTGCAAATAAACTTTGTGCGACTTTTCTTCATCGATGTGAACTTCAACAAAACAAACCGTGTTAATTTATCTGTAAAAAGTTACAGTAAGGTGCAGCAAACCTGAATTTAAAATGCATTTTTTTTTAATTCAGGTTATAATTCTATTAAAATGCTCCACATTAAAGTAGTTAAATAGGAAAACGGTTTCATACTTCATATAGTATATTACCGTATATTCCGGACTATAAGTCACACTTTTTTCATAGTTTGACCAGTCCTGTGATGTATAGTCTGAAGCGATTTATTTACCTTTTTGTCCCTATTCGTGACACAATTTTTGACTGATGTGTTAAATGTTCATTCATGCTAACGAATCAAAGAATAAACATTACCATTTGCAGCCACGAGAGGGCCTTCTAGGCTAGTATTTTTCAAATGACGGCCCGTGGGCTGGAAATGGCCCGTGGGTGATTATTTCAGTACACGTCACTTCATTATTTTTTGTTCTGGGTCAAGTGGAGGAGTTCAAGTATCTCGGGGTTTTGTTCACAAGTGAGAGAAGAACGGAGCGTGAGACTGACAGATGGATTGGTGCAGCGTCTGCAGTATTGTGGACTCTGTGCCGGTCTGTTGTGGTGAAGAGGGAGCTGAGCTGTAAGGCAAAGCTCTCTGTTTACCGGTCGGTCTACGTTCCTACCCTCACCTGTGGTCACGAGCTCTGGTTAGTGACTGAAAGAACGAGATCATGGACACAGGAGGTTGAAATGCGTTTCCTCTGCAGGGTAGCTGGACTCTCCCTCAGAGACGGGGTGAGAAGTTCAGTTATCAGGAGAGACTCCTAGTAGAACTGCTCCTCCACATTGAGAGGAGCCCGTTGAGGTGGTTCGGGCATCTGGTAAGGATGCTCCCTTGGTGCCTCCCTAGAGAGGTGCTTCGGGCATGTCTGACTGGGAGGAGACCACGGGGAAGATCCAGGACATGCTGGAGAGATTACATCTCATGGTTGGCCTGGGAACACCTTGGGGTCTTCAAGAAGAGGAGGCTGTGGAAAGAGACATCTGGGCCTCCCTGTTCAAGCTGCTGCCCCCAAGACCCAACTTCGGAATAAGTGGAAGATGATGGATGGATGGGTTTTGGGTTCTGTTTGTTGCATTTAAATGATTCAATGCAATAAAAATCAATAAATTTAAAAGGTAACCATCATTGTAAACGTTGGTTTATTTACATAATGATTTTATTTAATTAATAATAAATACAAATAAATTGCTGAATGTCCGGCCCTCGAGCTGTGGGCTTTCAGAAACTGTGGCCCTTTGTCATGGCCGAAACTGATGCCGACGTCTTCTTCAAAGGTTGATCAAACAGCCCCGCCGATGCCAACGAGCAGAGAACCTGCTGTCATGAATCCAAACGTCTCCAGCGTCCTCCTGAGACGCATCAGCTGATCTCAGCCGGACATGAGGGCTCTCCAGGGCCCTGTCGTTTTGTTGAAAAGATTTTGTCGATTGCGTTGAAAGTCCAGCTCACCAGATCCATAGTCGTATTTTTTGTTCGGGAGGTGTGTACCTTCAAACACACCAAGAGCAGAGCAGGGGGAAGGAGAACGTGGGGAGGGACAGCAGGAGCGTCCACCTTGACCGAGAGCCCGAGTAGGAATTTTTTTTTTAATTAAACATTGATTTGATTTTTTTGATTTGATGTTTATTTATTCATTTTAAAAAGGAACAATACAAAACAGTTTCATTAGATACAAGAATACAA
>JARVGV010001030.1:6416243-6428544 GCA_031762435.1 Hypsolebias longignatus | reverse complement strand
TGTATATATACTGTATGTATACCTGTATATATACCTGTATATATACTGTATATATACTGTATATAAAAATAAAGGACTACTTACAACTTGTAGTACTATCCTACGTCACAATTTTTCACTTATCGGGGGGCTTCAGAGTACGGATCCTCCTCAAAAAACGAGGAACTACTGTATTTACTTTACATTTTGACCATAAATTCTAATCAAAGTCACAGTTTCATCCCAGGACAGGATGATAAAGTTCCTTCGAACAGCGGGGACATATACAGCAGAGTCTCCCGGTTGGACCTGAAGCCGCAGGATCGACGGGATGTTTGCGCTCGCCACTCAGACAGCACATTTCACTGACTGCCTGTTTGTTTTGGCCTGCTGGACAGGATGTGACAGCCATAACTGAACCCCATCCCACAAGCCCGGAGAGAAATACAGACATTTACTAGATATTTATATTATTTTATGAGCCAGCTGAGGACAGCGTGTTAAAACCTAAATATACCAGCGTAGCTCAGCTATATTTGACCTGACGCTGAGGTTTGGGCCAAATTTCTCTCAAGAGATGCAGTGTTGGAAGCTCCATCCAAATCCATCTATAATTCATGACTAAAAGTAAATGGACCTGAGAACATACTGTCCATGTTTGATCGCTAAACTTGAGGTGAACTCTTCAGCTGGTAATACCTGCAGCAGAGAAAAGCACCGGCTGCCGTCCTTGGAGAACTCCTAAATGCTCGCTGCCTTAATGACATCATTGCAGACATCTCTTGCATTTTTATTTGACAATCTTTTATTAAGTGGGAGGCAGTACAGGTTCAAAAAGGCTAATACTGTACTAGAAACTATTTATCTAACACTCAGCCCTCTTTATCTCTAGATGATGACCCCATACGTTCTCTGTTGATGTGAAGTGTGAAAGCAGCTATGACCCTGTGATGCTCTTATTGTTCACTAATTTTTTTTCCTTTCCTGTTTATGAAAGACGCTCCTGCACCATCAGAAGGCTTGACATGCCACCCTGGCACAACTCTCAGACAGCATTAAGATCTGTCCATTTCATTCCTCTTGATCTGGAGTAAGATCTTTGGGGCAGCAGCTTGAGCATGGAGATCCAGACATCTCTTTCCACAGCCTCCTCTTCCAGCTCTTCTTGGGAAGACTCCAATGTTCCCAGGTCAATAAAAAGACAAAGTCTCTCTAGTGAGTCCTGGGTCTTCAGTCTCCTCCCAGCTGGACATGCCCAGAACACCTCCCTAGGCATCCATGTCACATCCTTACCAAACACTCGAACCACCTCAACTGGCTCCTCATGTGGAGGAGTTGTGGCTCTACTTCAAATCTATCCTGGATATTCTCACCCTGCCTCCCTGCAGAGAAAACTCATTTTGGTGCTTGTATCTGTGATGTCATCTTTTCGGTCACTGCCTAAAGTTCACGACCGTAGGTGAGGGTACGAACCTGGACTGACCGGTGAACAGAGTTTTGTAGCTACAAAATCACGACACCCGAGCACATCCAAACAAACGTCGTGGCTGTTCTCCGTTCATTTCACGACCTTGCTGGCATGGCAAGTCCTGCTTCTGGTTGAAGAGACATAACCATAGGAACCCCTTCACCCACATCCGTCTCACTCTTTACCCCAACTAAAATTAGCTATATCCTTACATTGTACTGTTTTCACACAAAAGAAAGTGTCTGAATTATTATATTTTTAAAGATAACAGTGTCTCTCATCATAGTGACAGAGGCGCCACGGATGCCTCGAATCTTTCTCACTTCTGTTGTAGGCGTCTCCGACCTGTCTCGAGACGTGTTTTGACGCCTGCACTGGAAATTTTCTCAGAGAGGAAACTTATTCATGTCAAATAGAACAAATCACAACTCTCGTGTAGAGTCAAACTCCACCAGGCCACTGCAGCTTCTGACAGAAAAGTGAGGAAAGTGTCAGAAACACTAAAGCAGAACATTTGTGTGTGTGGGAGGTTAATACGAGGGTCTCGGTGACAGTAACTCTTTATCTGAGCAGTTTGTGCTGAGAACAATGAGTCTCTGTTTGCCTCAGTGGTTGGTTCAGACCGAGACCAGCAGGGACGCTTGTTCTTCAGCAGCATCTGTTTAGTTGTTGGCAGCACCACTCAGTAAACCAACCTGTTCTGATTGACAGCTGAGGGTTTATCTAAATAATTATGGCTGGATTTTCACACGACATCACAATAAATTTAGGACTCTCGTACAGATAAACTTGTTTCTCTTTCCGTTTTTCATGGGACAGTGTTCGGGAGTTTTTGGTCAAAGCTTATGAATGTTTTTAACTACTATGGCTGAGAAAGATAACTCTGCCCATGAACCATATGTTTGGGGTTAGGAGCTGCTGGATGAGGAGGTGGATGAGGCTGCAGGAGTAGCTGGCACTCCAAGGACGCCTTCGAGTCTGTGATCTCGGCTGAACTGATAAGTGTATAAAAACGAGCTGCACACGCTGCTCATGGCAGATTCTCGTGCCTGGTCTTCATGTCTGTATATAACCTGTCCTGAAAACCTGTGCTTGCAAGTAAAATAATGTTTAAAAATCTCCTCCTGCTGTCGAGTGTGGCTCCTTTTGATTAAAGCGAGATTATTTTTCTCCACTCAACATGGTGCACATTTAAACCTGACTTCAGAGTAAACATTGTCCTCTCGGCCTCCTCACTGTCGAGACTTTGATCACCTCTTTGGTGTCCATCAAACTCCATCAGCCCGAGTCGCAGCAGCAAAAAAAAAAAAAAAGGATTTTCCGTCTCTTCTGACCTTCCTGGTGAAATTACACTGGTTGTAACAAAAGTGATGATGTGTCTTTGATTAAAAAAACATGCCAAGGGATTAAATCTTCCAGTTTTTAATACATGTTGAGTAACTTTGCTCAGGGGGGTTGAGAAACTGAAATGAAATAGCTGAAATTTACATGTTCCTGCTTTTATGGCTTCATCTTTGCACAAACATCTAAATATTTGGAAATCAGAAGCTTGAGATAAAGTCCTACTCACAATTACAGTTCCAAGTGTTAATCACGTTCATAAAATACAGTGATTATGTTTTTATTTTATGTTTACATTTGGGCGTTAACAAAAATCACAAACAAACCAGTCAAAGAAACACGAGTACATGGATGATCAGCGGTTGATGATGTCACGCCAGTGATCGGGCACAGGCAGGAGTGTTGCGCTCATTGCGTTCTTCCTCTCTTCGCTCTTCTAAAACAAGTAACGGAGCTCCCATTACCTTGTCAAAGTCCTCAATCTACAAAGTATCTCAAACAGTTTGAGCTTTTTATCTTCTGTCTGAGAAGGTTCTCGCTCCTTGGCTCCCTCAGCTCAAACAGAAGCTGCAGCTTCACGTACAAAAGTCTCCTCATTGTTTAGAAAATCCAAACACGCTCAATTGAACAGATCTCTCATTTCTCATGACTCACTCTCGCTGTGTCTCTATTGCTGCAGAATCTCCTTCAATTTCTGCACATTTTTCTTCTTCCTGCAGATTTTTTTGATGATTGACAAATAACTTCTGGCCTCCGTCAGAAAGGAGGTGTGTGATGTTGTTGCTTGTTCAACAGGGGTGGGGGATGGAGGTGTTTACTCCATGAGACAGCTCGTTCTTACTGCTGCCTCCAGCCTTGAGCGATAGAAAGCTAGCGGTCAAATCAAAACACTTTACACACTTTGCAACACAACCTGTGCCCTCATTTACCTCCACACACACACATTCACACAACACTACATCTCTACAAAGATAATCAGAACAAATCATTCTAAAAAGAGACTAATCTGTGCTTTTAGATCATTCATACACCTATGGGACACACATCGGAGGCAATGAGGGTATCAGTGGAACAGCTTGAGTTACTTTGTTGCTACTGGAATCGAATCCCCGGCTCTCCCAATGGAGGACGACTGCTCTAACCACTCATCCACAGCCTCGCAAGGACAGATTTTCAGTACAGGTTACACAGATGTACACGAAGACCAGTCACGAGAATCTGCCACGGGCAGCATGTGCAGCTTGTGTCTATACACTTATCAGTTCAGCCGAGCGCACATCAGACGTCCTTGGAGTGCCAGCTGCTCCTGCAGCCTCACCCAGCAGCTTTCTACTAACCTCAAACATATGGTTCATGGGCAGAGTTATCGTTCTCAGCCATGGTAATTAAAACATCCATAAACATGATTGAACCCTGGTGTGACGTCACGCCCGCGGCTGTTTCTGGATAAACAGCTTGAAATTGTCACAGAAAGTAAGCTTTTAAAACAATACTTTCAATGTTTGCCACCAAACATAAGGATTTATCATATTTGGACATGTAATATGAAAAAAATGCTGAGTACAGTATTGAACTTTAATGAAACACTAAAAACCTTCAGGGCAGCGTGCACTAATTCAGCATGTTGCACAGAATCCAAACACTTGTTTTTCACCAGCTCACGTGCTGGGGTTCAACTGAGCTAAAATAGTTTTAGTCCCTTGAAATCTCAGCAGTTGATCATGTCCAAATATGTCCATCTTACCAGAGGAAACATTCTGTAACTTGCTGATAAAACTGCAACAGCTTCACCTCAAATTCATCCTTTTTCTCTCCGAGCCGTCGATGTGATCTACAGGAGAAAAAGACCCAAACCTGAAAGAAAGTCCTGCATTTTTATAAAAATAAGCTGAAAGATGTAGATCACACAGCGCCTCCTGGTGGTTGAAGACTGGATGGTTCTTGAACTCATATTAAATCAATAATGACCAAATGTTCACATTGTTTGCTACTATTAATGGTAAGAAGTATTTATTTACAGAAAGTATCTGCTCATTTATAAGACAATAAAAATTGTAGGCCCAGATATTCATATTTCTGTACAGCTGCTCATAAAATGATCCAAACCAGTGATCATCAACAACTTGATTTATTTCTGTGACTTTTTAATGTGAATATATATACAGTATATATTATCCCTTGAATAAAAATACAGAAAAACTGTAGTAATTTCTACTTTTGATGTGACCTTCTGATATAATAACCATCTTTTCATTGGCTAATTGATTTATTTATTTTGATTAGTGTTTAATTAGAGGTTTTCATATGATCATTGAGTCAGTTCAGTTGCATTAAAAGAACTAAACATCTGTTCCCTGCACCGAATGACAAATCGAAGAACTTTTACATTCATAATGCATTTTAAGACGTCTACGGTCAAAAAAAGAACAGAAGGTTAAATGTGAAGCAGAATTTATTAATTTTCTTAAGTGTAGAGAACACAAAGACAGACGGTGGACCTGAAAGAACAGAAAACATGGGCTGTGATTAAAAACAACCCAAAACTAAATTATAAAACGGTTGTTTGTCAGTAAATGAGAGTAACACTGTTTATATTTCATTTATAATCAGCAGATGGTCCCTAAACAGAAGACAGACATCATAGTTCTCCTCGTGGAGCACGAAGCTTTGAAGGATTGTTTCAGTAGAACTGAACCGGGCTTCAGGCAAACTTCATACTTGAACACATGATTTATAAAAAAAAAATAAAATAAAATAAAAAAAAGGCTAAACATTCAACATCAATGTATTGCAGCTTGAAGTGGGATTGTTTTCAAAGACAAAAACACATTTTTCATAAAAAAAAAATAAAAAATAAAATGGTCAAAACTTCAGACTGCACATCCTGAATTTATAAATTTAGGACCAAAAAAAATCTGTCACTGAGGGCAAAACGTGAAATAAGTAATGCAGCAAATGTGAAAAGGAAGCAATTTAAAATTTTTTTTTTTTTTACCGGAAAGCATCAAAATTAAATTGAATAGAAAGAATGTAGACACATTTATAAAGGTCAAGCACGTTAAAATCAATCACCCACTTCTCCTTATTGGACAAAAAGAATCAGATGAGACACGTCTTACTGGGAGGAAGAGAAAATATAGAATCTGATGTTTAAAGGCTAATTGAAATGTGAGCTCCACTCCGAGACAGATTGCATCCATGGGGTGGTTTTACTTTCTGCTCATCCATGTAATATGGAAGGAGCTGTCACCTTTGCGGGCTCTTTCTGGGCTGGTGATTAACTTCCAGTTCACCTCTTCACTTTACAGCTAAACTTCCCTGAAAGAAAACAGTTACTCGTTTAATGGTTTCTCATATACTCTCAAACCATTTCTGACATAAAAAAATAAAGTTACATCCTCTTATTAAACAAGCCATGAATGAACCTGTGTGTTTAGCTAGCAGGGGACAGAACTGGACTTTAAGACTTTTATCACCTGTTGTACACAAAGCAGATTCCTTCATTTAGTGCCGTTGTACTTGACGGGCTTTCCAGTTTTCTTCAGCGTCTCTGTGAGAAACTCCACATCCTTGTCAGACTCAATCCAAACCAGATTATTTGGCTGATCGATCTCAAACTTTACATCTGGAGGAAACAAGAGGAGAAACATTGTTGGTCATGTGACGTGCCTCACCTGAGATGACAAATCTGATGACAGATTTGTGTGTTAAGTTTTAGTTCTGGGTCTGAGGCAAAGCTAAATCCACAAAGTTAGAGAAAATCTGAAGGAAGAGATTTTCTTTAGTTTGTAACGGTAAAGTTCAGACTGTGTGACTGAAAAAAAGTAAAAGTGAAACCTTTTATTGACTGAGCAAAGTGAAAGCAAAACTAGGAGTCGGAACAGAATCAGGTGACCCGAGACTCAGAGCCAAGAAGTCCTAGGTTGGCTGTGATGGAAACTACTTTTAAACAGATTTTAAAAAGCATTTTACTTATTTTATTGAGACAAGATATAACTGAATATGAACGCTGAGGTTTTAGCCGGGATAAGAAATCAGGTGAAAATTATATTGTCTTTAGGATTTCAATCAAAATGTTCAGCTCACAATTAAATAAAGTTACCCATAAACTACATATAAATTTATTTTTACAAGTAAATAAGTACACATTCTGTACATTTTGAATAATTTTAGAACTTACCTCATATTTATCAATAACTTTGGAATGATATAACTATAAATCTCAGTTGTGCACAGTGTACCCAATGAGACAACAATTAATGAAATTGTTGAATAAATTTGTGATAATCAGTAGTTTGCATTGCTTTGACAACGTTAATTAACGCATTATGACATCTTTATTGTTGGCAGCGGCAGTAAAATACTAAGTTTTTGCTCGTCTTCTGATGGTTGGTGATAAAACAACTTCCTGTCTTGTACACCTCTGTCATCCTCCTCGTCCTCATCTGTTCTGATGCTGTTTCCTTACATCAGGGGTGCCCAATACTGGTCCTTGAGGGTCACCATCCTATACGTTATAGAGGTTTTCTTGCTCCAACACACCTGATTCAATGGTTGAATTACCTTTTCATGTTCTGCTGGAACCTTTTAATCACCCATTATTAAAAACAGTTGTGTTGGAGCAGAGAAACTTCTAAAATATGCAGGTTTGTGTATCGAGAACAAGGATTAGACACCCCTGCCTTACACAAACTTATTTTTCCTCTCAACTCTGTTCATAAACACTTGAAGCAAACAAAAAAAATTAATTGAAATTTTAATAATGATTTGGTTAATTTAAACACAGCGTTACATGCTGGTATTTGCTATTTTTAATCTGTTGTAACTGAATTTCCCAGATAAAGCTCATCTTGCATAGCTAAAATAATTGGTAAAAGTGTGTCAAATAAATATTTAAAGGGCATGAACAACCGGCAATGGTTTTATCAAACAAATAAGAATGAAGAAGTTTATTCCTCATGACAGCCAGTAAAATCAACAGAGGATTATCAAAGCAAACAGGACAGAAAGAAAGTGTCTGTTTTACCTCCCAGCTTGTTGAGGACTCTGGTAAGAGCGTCTGAACATCCAGTACATTTCATCTCCACCTCAAACTCGTGCCTCTGTTACAAACAGACGTCGCTGTTTATTATAAAGGTAAATTGGAGGACTAGATCACCTATGTGCAGAAATGCTTTCATGAGCCTGGAGTCAAAGCAATCGCAAATTTTAATATAACTACCCTTTTTAATACAGAAACGTCTTCACCAACTTGTAATT
Source organism: Hypsolebias longignatus (assembly GCA_031762435.1). Classification (NCBI taxonomy): domain Eukaryota; kingdom Metazoa; phylum Chordata; class Actinopteri; order Cyprinodontiformes; family Rivulidae; genus Hypsolebias; species Hypsolebias longignatus. The sequence continues at coordinate 6,420,497 of JARVGV010001030.1, read as the reverse complement.
ATTAATCATTTACCAGAATCATGGCCTACTATGACTCATAGTATGAGTTTTCAGTTATGCCTGAACAGACATACAGTCGTGCCTGAAGGCTTAGCTAAATGCTATCGCTAAGTACTTTAGCTAAACTTTAACAAATACAACAAAAAATGAATTGTGAAAAACTCACAGGCATGTTTCCAGTGACGTGTCGGACTTGGCGATAAGACCAGCTGTGAACTTTTGTTTTAAACTGACACTGAAAATCGCAGAAGTCACACAGAAATCTAAAAAAAAATGTCACTTTTTTCCTAGCTGACCACTATAAAAGCCACAATTCTATTTCCGGTTAGAATAAAATTCCCGAGTACAGTAATTTAAAAAAAATGTTTGGGCATATTATTTATTAGCCCCAAATATTAGTTACATATTTATTAGCAATACGTAACTACATGTATACGTAAATAAAATATAAATCGAATAAAATTTGTAAAATTCATGCGACAGCATATTTTGAAAAACTTATGACCGGATGTTAGTCTGTCATGAACGCCACAATGTACAGAGGCAACAGAGGCATCGAGCCTGCTGAGACATTTATTTTGACCCACATGTCTAAAAATCATGAAAGAAAAACAAGCCAATATTTCAAACGTCAAAAAAAAGTGTCACGATTCCTTGCGATCATTTATTTTTTTCGTAGAATTTCTCCTGTTTTAATCTGGAAATGTACTGGGTGCGTCATTTTGGACGTCCCGGTGTTCAAATCAAGCGCTTCCAAATCGGCACTTCCTGTTTGTCAAAATAAAAACCTAACTGAGCAAAATGTTTAACAAAATGCACCGTTAGCACATACCTACTGTCAGTGTTCCGGCACGCTCTTCCGTGTCCCCGACTCTCCATTTATTAATTTAACTAGCTTGCCAGCTCTCTCAACTAGCTAGCTAGCAACCTATCAGCGGGTTTGATCCGTCTCTATGGCAACACAACGTCGAACGTGCTCTGTCGGGTCATGTGACCACACGCTCTGGCTCCCGTGAAGGCGAACTGTCTGTTTTGCTAGTCTCAATCCGTGCCGAGTCGTCGTCCGGGCTGCCGCTCTTTGCTGGTTCCTGATATGACTACGATACGAAAATAAGAGGTTTGCGGTCACGTCGCCCGGATAAAGGTGTGGGTAGAGGGGAGGACAGACAGCGAGGTAAGCTGGAGCTTTGCGGGCCGAGCTGCCACAGACGGAGAGGATGGCATCGGAACCTGCAGCTAACATTGCTAATTCAGTCTTCGTGCTCAATTTGACTTAATTTATTTTATCTAGCATTAATGTTATAATTAGCCCAGCGCAATAAATCACGAGCTGACGCTCCAAAGCATCTCTGACAGCTTTCATCTCGGTTTCATGTCCACTTTGACAACCTGCACGACTCCCTGCCAGACATGACCGCCGGTGATAAAACTGCTCATCTGCAAAGAAAAAAAGTTCATTTAAACTCAACCAGAACCAGGACGGACAGGTTGGGTTTGGCACTTGGAAACATGCAGCTTTCCATTTACTGACATTTAAGAGTTTTTAATGCAAAATCATTTGAGGTAACTTGAGATTACTTGTATACATTTAGGACTACTCAGTCTGTTTACAAAAACCTCAATAACATGGCTTTTATTAAAAAGTACAGCATCTGTTTGACGTGCAAAATGCAAGGGATTTGCAAGGTCCAGTCTCAGATGTGATTATTGGGTTTTATCATGAACATCGATAGCAGAAGATAAAGATGAGTTGTATGCAAAATAAATAAACGTGTTTCTGTTAATCAGGATGTTGAGTAAAACAATCAGATTGCAGGGTATAACTGCATGTCTACAGAGACATCTATAGTTTTATTTAGTAGACATAAGGATATTTTTCTCTAATTATTTTTCATATAAAACATCTTGTCAGTAAGTTGGGAAGTTTAGCTTGAAGATGATTCACTTCAGTTCTTAGGAGCAGACATGGCAGAAAGAGGACACCAGATTAGTTCAGTTCTTCTGAGTCACAAGACGCAGCAGAAAGTGCTGATGAAACGACTTGTACACACACACACACACACACACGTTACACTGTAGTTATTGTGTGAGTCACTGTGTTGCTACTGAAAATGAAAAATGAAATACAAGAGTCTGTTCAGTTTTCCTTCAAAAGAGCCCCATCTTAACCGTTAAGTGTTTTTATATCATGTAAAAGCAGAATATATTCCCAATTAGGATGCTTTTAAAACAGTTTGCCGGTCTGGACCATTCAACACCTAACAAACTTTTCTAAAAAGATTTAAACTTAAAGTTACATTTTTATTAAATGGAATCAAGCAGTGATGTTTATCTCCAGGCTTTTTATTTTAAAGATCAGTGACAGAAAAATTATTACGGTACTAAACAGCTTTTTTTCTGGTTGCAATTTATTTGTCCGGTAAAATCAAAACAAGACGTAAATCACTTAACTCGGCTGCATTAAAACAAGATGAACTTCCTTTAAAGTTGTCATGGATAAAGTTTGCCTCTGGATACAGATGTATCATGTGCACAAATTAGCTGAAACAAACAACAACATTTTGAGCAGTCCAGCAAGTTTTAATCACTGGCCATGTGCTGATCATCTATTATAATGTTTATTTTGTATTTGTCTGGTGGAGATAAATTCTTCCCGATAAATTACATTTAAAAATCTGCTTTTTTTTTTGTGGTTTTGCGTATTTTTTTGGGGAAAAATATATTTTAATTGCAATAGTTTGAAGGTTCTTTGGTCTAACATTATTTCACCATCTGTCATGTCAGGTAATCTATTATATTGATCAGTAATTTGTTTTTAATACATGATATTGAAGCAGAAAGAAAATCCAAAACTCATTAAATTGACCATCTTTCGTGGTCTCCTTCAAAATTCAGTTTTGAGTTTAGACTCGTCCAAAATCATTTGTGTGATTTCACGTTTCTCCGTCTTAACGTGTTTCAGCACTTCTTAGAAAAATTGATTGTCATTACATTGTCATAGCATTTCTTTTAAATTATAGATAATTATTTGGGGCTGTTAAAAATGCTTCTTTAGACTTCCAAAAACAATAAATCATGTTTTGCAAGTTTACCAGTTTCATGCAGTTTTCACAGTTGACTCTTCACAGCAAACACTGTTCTTTTAAATTTCGTACTTCCTTTTTTATTTTATTTTATTTTTTATTATTATTATTATTTTTTAAGAGCTAGACCTGCTGCTGCATCACAGAACTCCTCTGTCTCTCCTCAGTTGGAGCCGTCAATGCCGAACTCTCCGACTTCTCTACTTTAGAATTTGTAAAGCTGAGAGAGACGTCAGCCAGCCGCCCGAAAACTCCGCCTGATCCACCATGATGGCGTCCAGCGACGTGGACAACCGAGCTGATGGTAGGATACTCAGGAGTAGAGCCTGACCGATATATTGGTAGGGCCGATACAAGGTATTGATGATAATTGGTCCATTATGCACATATATTTTTCATCTCTAAACTGTTGGGAACCAGCTGTAATTGTACTTTGCAGACTACTTTCAATTCAATTCGTTGCCGTTCACTTAAGTTTCACTTTCAGCACAGCCAAAGCAGCGAGCAACACTGTGTAGCATACAATTTTTTGAGAAGGACCTGTATTTTTTTGAACAGTGCACGATAATTTTATTGTAACAGATCAGTAAAATAAAACAAAAATCAACAATAATAAATTCTCTTCAATCCTCCAACCTGTTTGTCATCAGCTACGCGCTTCTCAAGTTAGCAAGTGTCCGTTGTCGATACTGATATTGGCCGGTATTTGACCAATATCTGACTGATATTGGCTACTCCTCTAGGTAGATAACCTAGCATAGGCTACTTCCTTGTAAAACCTTATCCAGAACAATAAATCTAATGTAGAGGTAAAATACATCAGTGTTAGTAACGTTATCTTTGTCGTCCTCAATGAAATACATCATTTGTCTGAAATCTTTACTTCTTTGCAAAGAAATAACAAAATGCCGCTGCGGTCAATGTACAATATAACATACATGACTGACTTTAAACAATGAGCAGGGAATAATAATAATAATAATAATACTTTATTTATAAAGCTCTTTAAAACAACCATAGCTGCAACAAAGTGCTGTACACATAAAATCAAGAACATTTAAACACATAAAAAAAAACAGTTGTTAAAACATAAAATCAATAAAAACAATAAAAACAGTGCAGAGCAAATTCAGTCTGTGCTAAAAGCCAGTGAGTAAAAATGTGTTTTTAA
>JARVGV010001030.1:6317489-6333327 GCA_031762435.1 Hypsolebias longignatus | reverse complement strand
ACGAAGTCCAGATGACATGATTCAACCTTTTTTGTTGTTATATACCTGGATGACTGAGAAAACAAACTTTGTGTTATGTAAAATTGTTCCTGTAAGCAGCTGAGACCAAACAGGACAAGAAGACTGCCTGAGCAGAGAAAAGACTTTGGGCTTTTCATGGCTTAAAGGAGTCAGGCTGGTGCACGGCCTGGTGTGAAAAGGACCAGATGAAGGCATTTAGGAGGCTTACATGTAGTTACACATTTGTTGATGGAAGAACAGAGCTATGGGTAAACACAAACTATACTAAAGCCCTACTCTACAGAGGAAGATTTGATGTGAGACAAGATTAGAAACTTTCCTATAAAGAAAAGTTCCCACAACATGTTATACTGTGCACACTGTGCTACATTCAACAAGTGGTGGGACATGCACTTGTCACGTTGACTTGTCTGGATCGTGAGTGGAAGAAGTTTCTCCCGAACAGAGGAAAAGCAGACTCAGTCAAGCCATATTTGTGTGTCGGACAAGAACCCCCCCAGTGCTAGCCAAAGTGTCCCAGAAATCGGGTCATCAAAGGAGACTGAGTTATAAAATGGCTTTGTATAAAAAGCATGAATAGCGAGGAGAACCATGCGCCTCCTCCTTTGGGAGCACAGAGTGAAAAACCAAACACAAGCTGAGAGCTGAGGTTATTTCCCTCAACACTGGAACTCGTATTTTCATTCTCCTTTCCCTGTCTCCATCCCTCAACCTTTCATTCTTTCCACTCCAAACGAGACTTCTCATCCTTTCACACCTATTTCCCATGATGAGAGACTTTGTCTCCCCACAGAGTTTTAAACGCAAGTCCTATTTTCACCTCAGCTCCCTGCAACGCTGCAGAGGAGGCCTATTACACCGTCTGAACAAAGTGTCAAGTGGAAAAATCTGTCTAAGCCTGACTTAAAGCCTTTGCTCCAAAATAAATCTGACATCTTTTGTATACAAATCAGAGCTACTTTAACACAAAATTTCTTTATTTACTAAAAGTTCAAAGAGCTAACAGTGACATGTTCTTTTAAAGTGAAATGATCCTCTCCAAACAAATGAAACATCAGTATTTAATTTCACTGCAATAGGGTTTTGATTCTGACATTTGCTTGAACTTTATTTATTCAGCACATTATTTTTACGTTTTCTTAGTATAAATACAAAGTTTTATTTGAGAGTTTAGAAATAATAATTTACAAGTTCCTGGAACTACCACTTCAGAAACAAATGAAAGAATCAGAGGTGTGCATAAGTTTGTGTGTTATGAGTCGACGTTACTTCAGAGCCGAGAAGTGGGGAGTTTCTAGGTCATGCAACTGAGCTCATTAACATTTGGAAGCTCCAAGGTTTGCTGTATTTTATTTTTCTCTTCTACATCACAGCTTGTGTTTGCAGAGGAAATCTTCCTGTGGCCATGTAGTCTCATATCAATAAGTCAAGTTATATTTACAGATCCATGTCGGCTGCAGCTCGTCAGCTAGCAGTGCACTGCTTCAGGAATCTGTCGTGCTGCTGTTCCTGCTCACAAAGGTTTACTTTTTAAAATATAAACAGGATAAGTAACATGCCGTCTAAAAAGTGGGCTGGGTGTGACAACTGGAGAGAACTTTGTTGTTTCACTCAGACACAGGGAAGGAGTATGAAGTAGTAGTAGTATTTTTCAGTTAGTTCTGCTAAAGTCCTTTGAAACAAGGGCAAACCTGTTGGCGCAACGATCACCAAGTATTAATAATGTATCGATCCGCTTGTATGTGTTCGGCAGATGAACAGCACATCAAGTAGAATTGTAGATCAAACACTATACAGATGGAAATTATAGATAAATAACAAATCCTTGCTGATGAATTATAAAGTGATGCACGATGGAGTCATACATATAATATTAACACTTTGAAACATTATTAATACAGTCATTAAGACCACGCCCAGTTGACTTCTATTTTATCAAAACCATTCATTATGTTTGTGGATGAAACACAAGATGGAATGAATACAAATAGCCAAAAGTATTAGAAAATATTCATCTGCACACCTGATGTGGGGGGTGGGGGTCAGTGGATATCCTACCTGGCAATACTCCAGTCAGGCTCAATCTTGAGAATGGTGGGATCATCAGTGTAGCTGAACTTGACCTCCGGGTTCCTCAGCTCCGCGGAGTTGATGTCCACCATGACGGGTGTGGGATCCGTGGTCTTCCCAGATGGGGTCACACACACTATCTCCCTGCTGCTCCTCCTGAATAAGAAGGAAAGGAAATCAGCAAAAGACAAAAAAGGACAAAAAACAAAGCTAAAGATGTCAGTGTACGTTCAGAGGATGAACGTTTGGACAATGTCTCTGAGATGAGCACAGAAAATAAACAACTTGTGTATTATCTATTAGGTAAGACAAAACAGAGACACAAACAAACACATGTACACAATTCTGACAAGTGCCTGACAACAACAGACATCTTTCACTCTGTTCGTCATGCTTAATTAATGTTTAAGAAGGTGGATTTTTGGTGTGGGGCTCTGTAAATCTACATACAAATGCAATTCACAGGTAAAAGACATGATTTGGCGCAAGTCCATGGTTTATGCCACTCATGGCCTGCTAATGTCCTGGAGTTTCCCCAACCAAAACTACACTGCAGGTGTGTGTACACAGGAGGAGCAGGGTAAATGTTTTTATTAACTTTTATTTAACCAGGCAAACCCCACTGAGATTACAGATCTATTTTGTAAGCGAGGTCTGGGTCAGAAGCCTCAACATGCATGTTTTTGGACTATGGGAAGAATCTGGAGTACCTGGAGAAAACCCATGCAAACACGTGCAGAGCATGCAAACTCCACCCCAAAAGGCCCCCGGCCCAGAGCAGGGATTGAACCCAGGACTTTCTTGCTGAGAGGCAACAGTGCTAACCACTAACACATCTTGCAGCCCAAACTAAAACTGTAGGAATGAAAAGAGCAAGCTGATCAGTACACTGGAAAACGTCTGTGATCTTCTATGAAATCAAATCCAAGTGAAGAAGGTGAAGAGTGAAAACCTATTCCAGGAGCCTATTCTTGGCCCCTTGCAGTGATCTAGAGTGGGGTTGATCCAAACAAGGATTTTAGGACAACTTTTGTTGAACATGTTGCTGCTGCATCCCAGCAGGTGTTTCTACAAACGCCCTCAGACTCAGAGGAGACTCGATAGGGAATGAAGAAAGACGGGAAAAACCGAAGGACAATTTAAAGAATGAAAGGAGAAAATAAAGATTCTTCACATTCCACTGGTGCTGTGTTTCCATGGCAACCATTTTCACAACACCGTCAACGTTGCGAGCGCCCGCGGTGCCGTGTACGTATTTTCTGACAAGGTTGCGGCCACACAAAAGAAGCCAAAAGAGGATACAGAAAGAAAAAAAAAGAGCAGGAAAGAAAAAAGGGGTTGCACAGGGAGATAAGAGGATGAGTGACTCAGGGTAAATAGGCTTTGATTAAAGCGGAGGCCCCACTGAATACAAAGACGCATTAAAGAGATGGACTCAACCAGTTCATTACTTTGGCCATAAAGGTTATTGCTGCTCTGTGAATGAAAGGCCAAGACTATTATATTCACCTTCCTGGGGATGTGCTACAGAGCTTTAAATTGGTCTCTACTTCTTTTTTTCTTCTCCCTTTTGATGTGATATTAAAAGAAAACTTGATGGGTCTAAGTTCCTTAGTTTAAACTGTCACTTTTTGCCTCAGAGAAGGAAGCTACAAAAATAAAAGCACCAATATTGTAAAGAGTTCTCCCTGAAAGAGAAACGAGTAAAACAATAGTAACATATGTTTTACATTCTTTGATAAATTTGTGTTGATCTTTCTTTTATTGGCATCCGTCAGGTGCCACAGCAGTGTGTTTAGTTCAGAGCTCGGTTTTGATGTAAATTTGCCAACAGAAGACAAAAATGAAAAAGAGTTCTTGGCTGGAGAAACAAGGTTCATGTCTATCTGAATCTTTGTCTCCCTGCCTTGAAATCCTGGCATGACTTGCAGAAAGAGTGAAAGGGAAGATAAAGATTGATTACTGTATAAACTAAATTAGTACGGAGAATGGGTTTTTACTTTTTCTATTTTTTGAGAGTTGAGCATGGGTTCATAAGCAGGCAAGGTGTGTTACCAATATGATTCACCACCACATTATTCATTTTAAATTATAGTCATATTTCTCACAGAATGAGGGCTTTGTGCTGAAGTCATTTGCAGAATAACTGAACAGTGATATCAGGTTCTTGCTGGAACAGCTATACCATCATCCCCACAATTGCTGTGAATTACAGTACTGCAGGTCATCCTCTCACCGGCTGCGTTTTTCAGACCTGCAGCAAATCAATGGCAGCGACCGGGGAGTAAAGACAGATACTTTTAACAGGAATTATCGAACACTATATAAGAGGAAAAAACGACAGCTTGATGAAAACTAAACGATGGATGGGAAGCACTTGCAGCAATATGAGCTGCAAATGTCTATAGAGCAGAATGAGACAAAAAGCAAAAAGAACTCCAACAGAAACACCCTGATAATACAGTTTTAACTGAGTGCTTCAGCAGGAACTCAGCTCACTGTCCTGCAACAGCTAAGCTCAATGTGCATTGTTGTTTGATATAAGAAGAAATTTAATGAACACTATTCTGGTATTCCATGCAATCACAGCATGAGCTGAGATGGTCATTTTCTAACATAAATTGGTTTTGCACATACAGTATTGGCAAAAGTTTTGTGTCTAAATTCATGTGTCAATACTTATACACATTTACATTCTCCAGTTTTTTCTCCAGTTTAGTGTTTAGCATATATCCTGGATCTTTTAGCGTATCATTTGGCGTTCTTTTAATATTTTGAGGTTTGTTTATCGCGGACTCGCTCTAGCGGTGTATTCCAAAGCAAGATTGGACATGACACAATTGGCTGATTGATGGATGAGCCACACGATTGGCAAGGATTTTTTTATTTAAAATAAATTGTTTTAAATTATTTAGCATCTGTTGCACCTGTGTGCAGCCCACAGCTGCAGGAGAAGTTCCTCCTGCAGCATGTCAGGATCTCTGCTCTGCTGCGGAGAAGTGGGCGTGGCCAAGAGTGCTGGGAGAGAGCAGCCGGAAGCAGAGAGCTGACATTATGACATGCTGTGTTCTTTTAGAGCACTTAAGAGTTTAGAAACATTGTTTAGAATATTGTAAGAGTATGGGAAGGGTTTAAAACACCTTAATAAATACTAAAATAAACTACTACTTGTACAACTATTCCTACTTCATGGTTTTTCACTTATCACGGGGCTTCAGAATACAGATCACCTGCGATAAACGATGGGCTACTGTATCTTAGTTTATATTTTAGATCCTTATATATTGTTTCTTTTAAACTTAATATTTTGCTATTTTTGGGTGTAAATGGGGCCCTGAGTGCATAATTTTGTTCCACCTCATGTACCACATGTGGTGAGAATGGCAAACTTAACTTGCACTTTAAAATGCAAGAGTGACTTTTTTCAGTGTCAACAAATCAGTTAAAAGTCAGAGGTAACGGTTTTAAAGTTGTATGGAACAAAACTCAACGCCTAATAATTTTAGGGCTAGTCCAAAATTGTCTGAACACGCCAAAGAAAAAGAGCCAGAGCACATCTGAGCCATCTGAATTCTCTCACCTTTCAAAGCTGCAGGGATGACGACCGATATTCACAGACACGGCGCTGCCAGCATTGAGATGACTGCCTTCGATGGTGATCCTTGTTCCTCCAGACAGCGGCCCAGCAGAGGGGTGGACACGGGTAAAATATGGAGACTAACGGAGGACAAAGAGGACAAGCAGGTCAAGAATGACTCACCGTCTTTATCGCGGCTGTCAAATCCAGCTATAAAATAATGCACATATCTGGAATTATCTACACGTACCACAAAGGTGAAAGCTTTGGTTGAGATGGCTTTGTAGTCTTGGTGACTGCAGTCCCTCACACACACCTCCACATGCGCCTCCTGTACTCGGTAACCAGTAGCATCATTCAGCCGACACACAATCCTAAAACCAAAGAAATGTAAAGTGATGAGTTTAAATGATTCCCTGTTATTTGTTTGCTCACAAAACAAAGTCCAAATGAGTTTACACACTGTGTATCTGCAGCAGGCTCATGTCCTTATATTCTGAGAGATGCTGTTTTGTTTTGTATCCTTAAATAAAAAAATAACTGGTTTAATTCTTGTTTAAAGTTGTCTTCTTTATGCAACAACAGAACTAAACTAACATTTACACAGGAACACAAGTTTAGCACATGCACAACCATTTCAGCTTTATTTTACAGGGTTCGTGCATCAGGAGGGCCTTTGGTTCTCACAATAACTATTTTAGGTTCCAAAACAACATCCTTATTTTAAACTAAAATTCCTACAAGCAAAACACATGAAAAACATGTCAATAAACAAATTCATATAAATAAAAATACAGTATATGAAAACCATATATGTTTATACCGTATATGAAGTTTTAATCTGCACTAAATACACTGCCTGGCAAAAAAAAAAAAAAGGTGCCACCAAAAAAAAAAGGTCACACACATTGGCCTTTATCTTTGATTACATCATGCATTCATTGTGGCCTTGTTTCAATAAGCTTCTGCAACGTCACAAGATCTATTTCCATCCAGAGTTGCATTAATTTTTCACCAATTGCATTGATGATGGCAGATTCTGACCACTGTGCAAAGCCTTCTCCAACACATCCCAAAGATCCTCAATGGGTTTAAGGTCTGGACTCTGTAATGGCCAATCCATGTGTGAAAATGATGTCTCAAGCTCCCAGAATCACTCTTTCACAATTTGAGCCCAATGAATCCTGGCATTGTCTTCTTGGAATATGCCCGTGCCATCAGGGAAGAAAAAAAATCCATTGATGGAATAACCAGGTCATTCAGTATATTCAGGTAGTCAGATGACCTCACTCTTTGAGCACATACTGTTGCTGAACCTAGACCTGACCAACTGCAGCAACCCCAGATCATAGCACTGCCCCCACAGGCTTGTAGAGTAGACCACGTTTTTTTCCGGACACACATTTCTTCCTCGAAGACAATGGGTCCCCACTATCCGTCCAGTTTTAAAAATGCGTTGGACAGTTCTAAACCCAATTTTAGTAGTTTCTGCAATCTCCTCAGATGTTTTCTCTGCTTGATGCCAATGATTTGACCCTTCTCAAACAGACTGACATCTTTTCCACAACCACGCATGTGTTTTCCACATGGTTGTTTAAGAAATGAGAAGCAACTCATTGCACCAGTTGAGGTTAAATAACTTGTTGCAGCTGAAAGATAATCTCCCATGCAGTAATTATCGAATATGAGGTTTGTACCTACAGGTATTTACTTAGTTAAATCCAGGTGGCGACTTTTTTGTGGGGCCAGGCAGTGTATTTTAGCTAATTTGAGCTTTTTTGTTCTTTTTTCAGCTTATTTCAGCTTTTTCCCGATACTTTTAGTTGTTTTTCTATTTTTTGCTAATTTCTGCCTTTTGTTCTTCTGTCTAGTAATTGCAATATTTGATGCCCCTTTCAACTTTATGTGTTCTTCATTTATTTTCCTTGTTTTAGTAAATGTCATCGGATTCCTCAGTAACTTATTTTTGTCCTCCTTCCTTCCTCCAGGCACTCTTGCCATCCTGATACCGGAGCTGGACCTGGTCATCTCGTTGGTGGGCTCGGTCAGCAGCAGCTTCCTGGCTCTCATCTTCCCGCCCATCCTGCAGCTCTTGGCTTTTCACACGGAGGGCCTGTCACCACTGGTCTTTGTTAAAAACACCATCATCAGCGTGGTGGGGTTGATCGGGTTCTTGGCTGGAACTTACATCGCCATCGTGGAAATCATCGCCCGGAACGCGGTCAAACACGAAGAGGCGATCACCTCCATCATGGTTCTGTGACGCAGACTGTTGGACCATGTAAAGGACAGCTTTATTTCTACACTTTTTTGTATTTAGCTGCTGTACGACGTAAGCTTTATTGTAATTGTGTCACATTTAAATCCAGCCAGTTAGTGCAACCTAAACGTAAAAACAATAATTCCTTCATGTTGGAGATTATATCAACATATTTAAAGAGATTAGAGAAGATTTAGGATGACTGTGTCTTGCGTCCAGACCGAATCTGTTCATGTAGTAAATGATTCAGTCAGAAGATCAAACTACCTCAGTAACGAGTGTTGATGAGACGTTTAGTGGATGTTTGACCTTCATCCTGAACATGGTCACATTTTAAACGCTTTCACCAGCTGCTCGTCAGTTTATAAAGAAGTGAAAAGAGAAAAATAAAAATGTTGCACTTTGGTTTATGCCTTATCCAGTGGAATTGTGCACTACTTTGATAGTTTCAAGACATTTTACAATAAAACTGGTTAGAAAATACTGTTGGACTTACTGTTTAATCTAAATAATAACTAATTTAAATAATAACCCTCTCTTTTTTTCACATTTTCTTGTTAACTCTGTTTGAACTAGTTCTCCATAATTCAGTTTAACGAGTCAATATAGAGATATATTTGGTTTATTTATAACAGTTATGTATCTAATTTATTTTGGGATTGGACTGATGTTGGTCCATGATTTTAAATTTTTTGATTTTAGGCTGGAAACAAACATCAGCTTTACATTTTTAGATTTATTTGTTTCCAGATTAGTGAGGTTTGAGTCACCTGTGAGTAAATGATCAGACTGGTGTTTAAAGTAGAGCCGGGCCGATAAATCGGTAGTGTCGCATGCAGACTACTTGCAAGTCATGACTGCTCACTTTAAGTTTCACTTTCAACGCAGCCAAAGCAGGGAACAACTAAACACATTATAGACTATTTTGCTGAACAGAGCATGGTATATTTATATACTTTTGTCAAATTTACAAAAATCAACATTTATCTTCAATCCTCCAACCGTGTCATTAGCTACATGCCTCTCAAGTTAACAAGATAACCTAGCATAGGCTATTGCCTTTTAAACCTCTAGAACAATAAATCTAACAGAGAGGTAAATATATATCGGTATTGGTAACTTTACCTTTGTCGCCCTCAATGAAATGCATTGTCTGAAATCTTTATTCTGCAAAAAAAGTTTTTTTAAAAGCTGCTGCAGTCTATACTAATTAGACCTTCACTATATGTGACTATCTGTTAATGAACAGGGAAAGGCGTTTCTTTGTTTAATTTATATTTTTGTAAAACACTTGATAACTTTATGACCGGTGGAGGATAGAAAATGTGAACACAGGTTAGGAAGACTGTTTCAAGAGTTCAAGTGTTAAAACAGGTTTAAGAGTATCTGTTTAGTTAAGATTCATGGGGGTGGGAAAAGCTAAAAATAATTACAGCCAATATATCGGTTATCGGCATTAGCCCCTCCCAACATCGGAATCGGCAATAGCCAAAATTTCCATATCGGTCGGGCTCTAGTTTAAAGACGCATAAAATAAGATTTTTAGAAAATGTAAAGACCTCTGCAGAGGATTGTTTCAGACAAGAGTCAACATTTCAGGTTTAGCGTTTTAATAAATGTTTCCACCTGAACTCTGTGCAGGTTCAGACGATCGTCTTCCTTCAGTTCAAACTGATCAGCAGCACCTTTAGTTGGATCCCGTTCAGCTTTTATCACAAACCTCTGTTTGTCCTGACGTGACGGTGTATCAGAACCATTCAGAAGAATTCATTTTTGTTGGGTTGGTTTCCCAGTTCCAGCATTAAAATAGCTTGTTAAGATTTAAAATCAAATATTTGATGTTAAAACTGGACATCCAAACCAATCTTTAATTAAGTGGCCGAGTGGCCCTAATGTAAAACATTCTTAACTTGAGTCCCTTTTAGCGTTCAAATATAAAACGCAAACTGAAACCAGAACAATAACAATATACAGTATTTGTCTCCATCATGATTATCATTGTTTCGAAGGAACAAAAATAAAGATCTGATCTTAAAGGGTTTTAAAAAAAAAAACCATAAAGTCTAATTAAATTAATTAAGATTAACCATTTCAAATGTCTTAATATTCTTTTTTAATTATGTGTTTTTATGGAAATTATAATGTATAGTTTTTGTTTCTGTTTCGCTGCTTCTCCACATCGAGAGGAGCCAGTTGAGGTGGCTCGGGCATCTGGTTAGGATGCCTCCTGGACGCCTCCCTGGTGAGGTGTTCCGGGCATGTCCCACCGGGAGGAGACCCAGAGGAAGACCCAGGACACGCTGGAGGGACTATGTTTCTCGGCTGACCTGGGAACGCCTTGGGATTCCCCTGGAGAAGCTGGCCCCTTACTTAGGCTGCTACCCCCGCGACCCGACCCCGGATAAGCGGAAGAGAATGGATGGATATTTTTTGTTTATTATTTTATTAAATTAGCCTGTATTTAAACTTCTAACCCTCCATCTACATTTAGTTTTAGTTCATAGACGTGCGGCATTTAACATAATGGGACATGTTTGTAAAACCATACACGTTTTAGATGTTTGATAAACGACATCCGTCAGCAGTGTTTAACAGATAAATCTAATATTTAGTGTTGTTCGTCAGTGTTCATGTAGCAGAATCCACCAGGAGATTTTTATTTTTAACGGTAAAGCAGTGGAGGTTAAAGAAATATACTTGTGAGGGCCTTATGTGTATAAAGCATAAAAGCTGTTTCTATGTTTGAATCCATGTGTTGTACATGTAAAGAAAAGTATTTTCAAAGTAAAATAAACCATTCTTTTTCTTTTTACACTTTTTTTTGTGCTAAAAATGAGAAGTGCTTTACATTATGGACAGGTTTGTGGTTGAGTTTAGCATAAAATAAAAAAAATTGCAGAATTAAAGTGGAGAATCTTCCTGATGAGCTGGAGATTCAGGTTTTTTTTTAGTGTTTTTTTTTTTTAATTATCTGCTGAAGCTCTGTCACGTCATTCCTTTTCTCAGAATAAATAACAGAAACACCAAGTTTTTCTCTGTACTTCTTGTTTGTTTGGCCCAGGTTTTTATTGATAAGTCTATAGATGTTTCAGGAAGAGCCAGTCGAATGTTTTTTAGTGTTTTCCGTGCAGCTTCTTCCTGATTCCAGCTGACGTTAGGAGCAAGTTGTTTTTCTCTGTTTATTGTAAATGTCACAACTAAGTCACATCCTGAGAAGGAAAAAAAAAAAGAAACAAAATCCATAGGACTCTAAATCAAAATCTGCTGTTCAGTTTTAGGGATAAAATGCAAAAATCTATATTTTTTTTTGTTTGTTTTTTGTTTGTTTTGTTTTTTTTCCTCTAAAAATTATTACAGTTCCAATTTTTTGTTTTATTAGATAGTGATTTAGCTCCTTTTCACACATTTGTTTCAAAATATAACCTTAAGCAAACTATTATAATCTTTACTGCCATATTTGCACAAATTAAAGGGATAGTTGTATTTTTTTTTCAAGTTGCACTTATGAGCAGTCATCATCTTACCTGCAGCAGACTGATGTCAAACTAATGGCTCATGAACCGTTCAAGGGTTCATTTCCACTCTTGTTTTGCTGTTTGCACACAACACTATTACTTTTACACCAAATGACGGGTGCACGAGATGATTGTTGATTTTCATGTTACCTTTTCAGCAATACGTCTATGTCACCTCATGCATTTATCTAGCCTCCAGTATTCTATATTTATCATCCGGATATTTAATATACAGTATATACTGTATATATATTAAGTTTTCAGTTAGGCCTATCCAAAAAGATGCTTCCAGAGATTAGATGAGATTAGCCACATCTAGCTAATGTCTCTAGCTCAGTTGATTTTACAGATATTGACCTAAAGTTTGGTGTGGTAGTAGCTGAGACTTTAGTCCAACACAGGTTCTGAGCATGGACCAATGGCTCAAGATCTTCATTTATAATGTCCTTTTTCTGCTCTTGACCTTGAAGAAGGCTCATAGCACGGATCAGTGGAACACCCATTAATCTGGCCATACTGGATCTAGAAAGTACCAGCAGGACTCAAGGCTGATATGAAAAAAAAAACTGAAGAAAATCAACAACTGTGGTTTATCTGAATCTGACTCCCCCGTTTGCAAATCGTGTCCCGATAAGACAAGATGTGATGAGATCTTTTTTTATAATACCACTCTCCATCCTCATGGCCTTTTACCTTTTTCTATCTAAAAGAAGTATTCTGATAAAGAATAAGAGGCTGCGCTCTTGGAGTAACAAGGTACGGTGCGGGGTGGGGGGGTCGTGGGTCCTCCCCCAGAAAATTGGAATAAAAGAGATGCAATTTCCTGCATTTTGGTCTATTTTAACAGGTTAAACATCTGTAAACATTTGATGATTAAAAACAGGTCTCTCTTGTAAATGACGAGGCTCAATGAGATTAACAACCTGTATAAATAAAGGTAGAATTGAAATTACTATTTTAGAGAGCAGTGAATTATAGCAGCTCCAATTCTGTCATGTCCTAACCCACCCCCCCCCCACACACACACAAACTTCAATGTCCGACCCAAACTCTTCTCAGCTGAATTCATTCCTGCGCTTTATTCTGCTCCAATCTCTATCACCACTGCCTTTAATTCTCTGTTGTCCAGCTAAGAACAATCATTCATCCATTTATTTTATATTATAAATTGAACAGTCTATTCAACATTTTGTTCCTGTTATTTGGGCTAATTTGAAACAATGTAATGTGAAAGATACACATCAAACATTTATTTTTTTAATTTTTAAACTGTAAACCTTTTAATTTATTATCTTTGAAATGTATGCCGGAGTTCTGAGACATTGGCAGTTGTGTGCGCTCTGCAGAGCTGTTTGGAGACGCTCCTGTGCGTAAAACGTGCACTGTCTGCAGGGCGCACAGCTGAGCGAGGTGACGCTGACACCCTGCACCCACGTCAAAAATTCTAGTAAATACAATGAGTGGTTAGCGCCACGTTTGTGCCGTTAAAATGTTCGCTTGTTCTGCTTTGGTTTCTGAGACGCAGCAGAAGGTGGATGAAGACGCTTCATCCCTGCAGGACATGCGGTCAGCATCTCTGCTGGCAGCGTGTGCGCAAGCTGCTGCACATCTACTTTGTACTCCACAGACTTGAATAACGTCTGCTCTCGTTGTATTTTTAATAAAATAATAAAAATAAAAACAAGCGATGACTTTGGACTTTTATGGGCGGAGATCTATGAGCTGACGGATCCAAGAGAACAGTTGCCGGAACGCACACGGTGAAAATAAGGGAGTTCCCAGATCTTGTTCCGGCAGGATCTGGCTCAGATGAACCACTGGATTTACGTCTAATCAACCCATTTCAAAATGGCTGCTGCAGCCTGTGAATCTTAGCCAGCACATGAATGAGTAGGGCTAAAACTTGAGGTGAAAGCCGAGTCATTCTCAACATGCTCCGACTGGAGCGATGTCGTGTGAGATCACGTTACTTTCAAAAACAGCAACAAGGTGATCTTTGTCTAAAACTTGTCCACGAAAGGCAGCCGGCGATATGCATTCTGTCGTTCATCAGAACCGTGAAGCTCTTTGTTGATTTTAATACTAATTGACTGGAATACAATTCAATACACAAAAAAGTTTTATGAGCTGCTGCTGCCAGGTTTTTATTTTTTAGAGTTTTTGATGCAGAATTCAAGTCTAAGCCACATGAATGACCTTGAAGGCTGTTTCATAAACAGTACTTCTGTTCCTCGCCCCTGGCGTCCCAAACGCTTCTCACCGCCGAAGCACCTCAGTAATCCTCACGGCCTCATAAAAACCAATGAGAGGAAGGCTCAGTGGATTGGGGAGGAGGAAAAAAGGTGCACTGGGGTTAATTTTTCTGCGTAAATCTCCATGATGCATTAATGATCAGCCTGAGATGGAATATGATTTAAAAAAGTAGTCACTAATGTAGACCAACATATTCACTGAGCAGCACCTTAAATCAGCTGCATGCTTGCCTTTAAACCACACTACCTTTTGAAAGTTAATTATGGAGCTGTTTTAATGAACTTCCTTAAGTTTAATTTTTTAGCCAGCCTCTTTTTTTTCTTACTCAAATGACCAGTTTTCTGCTTGTTTCAGTCCAAACCAAACCAGACATGAAGCAACGGCTCCAGTATTTGATCATTTGTTACAAACATGCCCGTCTTTACGATTGCAGCGCGTCAGGTGAAGACCTTGGTCCATTTAGGACTTTTAATGTGCTTTAATGTTTAGTAATGGTAGTTCTGTAGATTATAAATGACTGAAGAGGACTAGCCATCTCATCCAAATCGCTGCAGGACGGGCAGTTCTGGCGACAATCATCCCTCAGGGTGAGTTTTTACCAGTTATTTCCTCTTGTGAGACTGAAAAATGAAAATCAGATCAGTCACATTCGGTACCTGACAGAACAACAGGGACCAGGAATTAAATTGGGAAACCTTCATTTAGTTCAACAATCCAGTAAGTTTGACGTGCATCTCTTTCATTTTCACTGAACAGAAAAAAAAAAGCCTGGCCAGAGATCCATTTGGGATGGACCATCATGCACTAGAAGCCTGGATCAGATGGATCAGGATTCCAGACCTGATTGTTTTGATTGTGCAATAATGTTTTTTTATCTTTTAAAACTAGTAACTTTGGAATTATTTTTCTAAATAGCACTGTGTGTTTTAACCCTCAGATGAGAGTATCTTTTTGGCTGCAGATGCTTTGAATTAATATTCATTTACTATTTAACCTTTATTTAAGCGGGAAAATCCCACTGATATTACAAATCTCTTTTGCAATGGAGGCCCGGGCCTGAAGGCAGCCAAACATGCATGTTTTTTTGAGGGAACCAGAGAACGCCCACGCAAACACAAGGAGAATGCTCAAACTGCACAAACAGACCCCAGGTGCAATCTGAGGATTGAACACAGGACCTTTTTGCTGTGAGGCAACAACGCTAACCACTAATCCGTCGCGCTGCAAAAAAAAAAAAAAAAAAGTTGGAACACACTTATGACAGCGTCTTTTGTTTTTCTGCAGCTGTGACTTCATCAGAACTCGTCATGTCCTCTGTGACTCCCACAGAGGGATTTGTAGCTTAGATCCAAAAGAGAAATCCAGGTTATTGAAGTGAGGCAGGAAATGGATCGGCTTCACAAGTATCAGGTACTGAACCAACAAATTAGTTTTTAATTATTGGTTGATTTGTTCAGAATTGGAAAAACAAAACCGAGGCAATTAGCCAGGCGGCTAATGAGCATATTGTGGGCTCTTTCAGGGTTAATAAGAATTTTCTGTCTCATTAAGACCCACAGAGGCAAACCTGTCCAATTGTTGCTTATTTGAAAAAGACTTGCATCTTTTGATTAGCTGACAGAACAGCAGACAAATTAAAACGTTTTATGTTTCAGAAATGCATTTTCACATCGGTTTTCCTGCAGCACCCCTGGATTCCTCACGCTGTTGATGAGGCTTTTCATTATGGAGAAACTACCCGAGCCACCCGCTGTTTCTCAAGAAAATTATCATCCTCTTAAACAGCGTGTGAGCATCATTCTCCGCCACTTAAAACTTGAGAAATAACACACAATTTAGTAATATGCTCATATACCTTTTTTATTTTATTTTATTTGTTCTTCCACTTATTTCATCTTGTCACTAAAAAATTTTATTAAATTAAATTCAGTTTATTTATACAGCACCAAATCACAACAGACGTCTCAGGACACATTACAGGAACATTCACATACATAGAAAAGCCAATTAGTAAAGTTCTCTATCTAAAGAAGCAGCAGATTCATTGAATCTTCACTTCATCGCCGTCTCCCATCCCGAGCAAGCACAATGGCAACAGTGGAAAGGAAAAACTCCCTTTTAACAGGAAGAAACCTCCAGCAG
>JARVGV010001030.1:6257292-6267345 GCA_031762435.1 Hypsolebias longignatus | reverse complement strand
ACGATCAAAAATCTCGAGACGCTTTTCCTCGTTGAAGTTTCAGATAAAAAGTTAAAGCTAAAATCGAAATCTCTTTTTGCCTGAACTGAACCTCAAATAGCACAGAAGTTTGGAAGCTATATATATAACTCCAACACATCTGAGAGGGAGGACAAAACAAGGAGATGGATCTGGAACGCTGGCATCAGTCCAACTTGGAAAGAAGGGAAAAGGTAGAAACTGGGTGTAAAAAGACAGGATGGAGCCTGGAGCCTCTGAATCATTCATTTTCACATCAATGTAACATTCATCAATTCATTGTATTTCATCCAAGCAGGGCGAAAAGCTCCCGTCTCACTCATCTGCCATGCACTTTGTTGAAGCCTGAATCTCTCGCAGCTCCGCTGTGAATAATGAGCTCCAGTGTGTGTGAGCATCAACACTGTAAAACGTGAAACTACACCTGTGTTTCTGTGGGATGTCGGACGAAACGCAGAGGAGCAAGCTTTAATGCTGCAAACTGGAAGCTTTGTCAGTTTAGAAACTCCCAACGTCTGACTGGTTGTTTCTGAACATCATCGCTCCACGCATCACGCACAAAGAGGTCCATCACTGATTTCTGCACACGTCCACAGTCAGCGTGCACACGCAGGTTTATTTGGACCCTACAGGCATTTTCTCCCTGAGCTGAGTCAAAAAGCAGCACACGGACAAATCTGAAAAGGAGAAACTGACGTGTGATAGGCAGCGGCTGGACGAGCTTAGAAACACTGCAACAATAGATGTGACGGTGGAAATGTCCAGATCCACCTGGAGGCTTTTTTCTTCAAACAAGCTGTTGATTTTATATTTTCTCCGCTGATATATTTTAAATCTTTCCCTCAGTTCAGGTCAAATCCCTTTTAATTTGGAAATCTGCCTTTTTACTCTCCTCTTTATGGTTGGGATCTGACCAGTCTGAATAGCTACAGGCCCATTTCCAAGCTGTCTGCGTTGGAGCAATGTACAGTACTAAAAATATTTTACAGTACAGTATATAAATAAAAAGCAACATTGTTCAGCTCTTTTGATTGATTTATCAAAAGTCTTTGATACAGTTGAACATTAAATTTAGTTGAAAAGGCTCTTTGACTTTGGACTTTCTCAGCAAACATGGAATGATTTATAAGCTACTTGTCTAACAGGTCTCTTTATGTGCAGGAAGTTTTTTTTCCCACTTTTCTTCAAATATCCAAGGGCGTTCCACAAGGCTCTAGCCTTGGTCCTCTTCTTTTTACAATCTGTAATAACACTTTAAGCTAAAATGTGCAAAACACTAATTTAAAATTTTATGTTAATATGGCACTTAAAGTAAAAAGTGCTTTTGAAAAGCTACAAGCAGGTTTAATGTAGTTCAGTGAAATCTGTGTGACCTTAAGATTGTTTTGAATACTAATAAATCAAAAGTAATGCTGTTTTCTAATACAGTACAAAGACCATGACTAAACCACAGTTGTTGCTTCTCATTATCACTTTTCAATAAGGCTTCCAGATCGAAGCAGTATCTCAGTATAAATACTTGGGTTTTATCATGATTAATCTCTAGCCTTTATTCCCCACTTCAAAAGCTGATAAAAAGTTTGAAGTAAAGTTGGGTTTTTATTTCAGTATTAGATGTGTATTTTTTTAGGCTAGAAAACATCTTATTGCTGCCACTCTGTTTCCCATCTTAGACTGAGACATGATTAATGTACACATGCTCTCATTGGTTGCTTATGTTGGACACTATATCATAGAGTCTTAGGTTTAAACACTGGTCTTAAAAATCTTACCACCACTGTCTTCTATATATATGTATACAATCAAATCCCATCGTTGGTATAATCTTATTTACAAAGCCATCTTGGGTTTACTTCCTGCTTACCACCTGTCCCTTGTTGTTAAGAAATCGTCTTGAGGTTTGCAATAAGTTAATTTTATTAAGATTTTCTAAGGTTCGTACTGATCACTGCAAAACAAATCCTTCCAGTCTGCTGCTCCCTTGCAAGAGAGACCTCAATGGGACATTCCTGATTAAAATAAAGGGTTAGTAAAAATAAAAGTGAACATTTTATGACAGTTTATTGTGATGTTCACATGCCAAAATGCAATGCTTGATTTATAAAGTGTCATGATCATAATGAGTTTAGTTGTTGTTAATTTTTTGCCTTTTTGATTTAAACATTTTTCTGAGTTCAGCTTGTTTCAGTTTTATTTTTTTTCATTGTATCTCTGATCATCACTTCCCTCAGGGTTCCCGGATCCAGTTTGTTACTGACCTGCAGGGTCGCCAACTCCTCAGAAAGTAAAGTAGCTATTGGCTGTTATAAAAGTGTCTAAATGATGTCATCGACTAATTTGGACAATTGTCCATGAGCAGTATTATAATGAACACTGTTCCTTATTGGTATGTTTGTTTTGTTCTTACTTGTCAGTCTCTTTAATTGAACAAAATGTACATTTAATGACGTTGTCCCTCCTCCATGGTTTGTGTTCTGGGCCCTCATCACACCAGTTTATAACAGACTAGTTCTCTTCAAACGTGCACTGCTGGATTGATGACTTGTTTAAACGAACACAGTAAGAGTTTGATAAAAAAAAAATAGCTGAATTTCAAATCAGAAAACTGATATTTGATCAGTTTTTGTCAACTGAAGTGTTATTAATGATCTATAACTGTTCCGTCTTGACCAGCTTTTAAATCACAAACATCTTCTCTCCTGTTTTTAAATAAAAACAAACTGATTGCCTAATTAAAAATGATAAATATTTAATAAAATTCCGCCTCCAAGCACTCTCAAATGAGGGGAACAAAAAGCAACATTGTGAGATACATTTATTCCTGCTGCCTAAAAAACAAATGACTAAAAAGTAACATACTGTAGTTTGAATTATTGTGATTAAAGCTATGAACACATTCTATTTGTGACTTTCTGATTTGGGTGAATTTTTTAGTTCTCACCATTGTTTTCTCACTTTGGTCCAACCAGTTTTCCAGAAGGACACCAAAACTTACCGGCAACTAATTGCAACCTTGTTATGCAGAACCACACAATGGAAGCTTTGGAAAGCCTTCCCTCCATTTGCATTGCTTGCCATTTATTCATTCAAATGAATGAGGTACTGATTTTTGATCCAGTTCTTCCATCCAGATGATGCTGGATGGACAAGGAGTTAGTCTTTAATCAAAAGCCAATAGTTCATTCATTTTGCACACCTGCTTTATCCTGCCCAGGGTGACTGGAGCCCTTCCAGGGTGTATCGACTCCTTGGATAGGCTTCAGGTCCATCTCTGCAGAAGTCTCCAAGGTATCAGAGGCTACGGTGGCCCTAAGGTGTAAAGGAACATTTGAAAACAAACAAACAAACAAACAAAAAACAGAATTACATTAGAAAAAATGGAATTACATTAGAAAAAACTGATTCACATTAGAAAAAAACTGAATCATATTAGAAAAAATGGAATAACATTAAAAAACAGAATTACATTAGAAAAACAGAACCACATAAGAAAAAAATGGACTCACATTTGAAAAAAACTGAATCACATTAGAAAAAATGGAATCACATTAGAAAAAAACTGAATCACATTAGAAAAAATGGAATCACATTAGAAAAAAACTGAATCACATTAGAGAAAACTGAATCACATTAGAAAAAACGGAATCACATTAGAGAAAACTGCATCGCATTAGAGGAAACTTAATCACATTTGAAAAAAACTGAACCACATTAGAGAAAACTGAAACATATTAGAAAAAACGGAATCACATTAGAGAAAACGGAATCACATTAGAGAAAAGTGAATCGCATTAGAGGAACCTTAATCACATTTGAAAAAAACTGAATCACATTAGAAAAAACAGAATTACATTAGAAAAAAACTGGAATTACATTAGAAAAAAACTGAATGAAATTAGAAAAAACTGAATCACATTAGAAAAAACTGAATCACATTAGAAAAATGGAATCACATTAGAGAAAACTGAATCACATAAAAAACTGAATCACATTAGAGAAAACTGACTCAAATTAGAAAAAAACTGAATCACATTACAGAAAACTGAATCACATTTTAAAAAACAGAATCACATTAGAGAAAACTGAATCACATTAGAAAAAACAGAATCATATTAGAGATAACTGAATCACATTTGAAAAAACTGAATCACATTAGAAAAAACTGAATAATCATCATCATCAGCTTTATAAAGCGCTTTAACACAGCCACAGCTGAAACAAAGTGCTGAAAATCAGTTACAAACAAGATAAAAGAAAGCATAAAAACAGAGCTACAAAACTAACACACAGTGAACTAAAAACTCAATTTAAAATACAATACAGACAAGGTAAACAGATAAAATCAATAAATTAAGTAAAATCAAGTCTCAGCTGGGTTGAAGGCCAATGAGTAGAGATGAGTTTTCAGACAGGTTTTAAAAATGAACAGTGAGGGGGGCTGTGGAATGTGCACAGGCAGAGCATTCCACATTCAATATTGTGATGTACTTGTGCAGGATTCATCAGAGGAAGCAAATAGACTAATAAAGGACAGGTGTGTGCAATCAGTAGAGGAGCAGCACATTGGTCTCGGGGACAAACAAAGGAGAACTTCCATTGGTTGTGGAAGCAACCTTTTGGACGGAGGGTGTCGTTCGCAGTCAATTAGGGCTGATTGCGACAGAAGATGGTTGGAAAGGTTTTTAGGTGTTCCTGTGTCAGGAGGGGAGGCTGCGGGTCTCCTTTACATTCAGGGCTGGGCTTTATCTCAGTGCTAAGTCAGTTCCCAAGGTGTTGGGCAGCATCACAAACTTAGACCCCAGGGTTTGGTCTAGATGGCTGGGTGAGCCAAGTGAACTCATTTTATCTTTATTGTAGGCTGTTATTTGTTAGCCTGGGGTGAGGAGCAGGTGGGAGGGTTTGGTTTTATAGGAGTGGGCAGTTTTATGAATTCCCTAACCTGCATGTTGTTGATGGTTGTGGATGCTGTGCCTCTAAAGGAGGGTGTTCGCAGCAACTTGCTGTGGATAATTTGTTAACAGCTTGGATTTGTCGCAAGAGCTGGTGCAGGTAAACCCAATGGTTCAGGCAATTGTGGACTCAGGTGTAACAATTAAATAACTTACAAAACAAAAAGGCTGAGAGGGCAACAAAACGTCAGTGAGTTCACAAGGAGCTGCCAGGTCATCACCAGGGTACAGATAGCAATGCCAGAACAACACAGAGAACAAATGCACAGGCTTAAATACATGACACACTAATCAGACAAAGTGAAGGCACCTGTGAGTAATCACAGATGCCAAAGACAGAGGCTGAGGACCAGGACAATGCAACACATAATCACGACACAAGATGTAGCCAGACACCAGGAAACACAAACCCTTCAAAAATAAACTAGTTGGTTAAACTAGTTAAACTAGTTGGGGTGAGCTGGTCTGGTAGAATCTGGATTATAAACTGCCTTTGATGAACAGCTCTGTATTTGAGTTGGATCCTTCGCCCCTTTGTTTTAGTAGTTTTAATAATTTTAAATCCTTTATTTTCTTAACCTCCTGATATGTGTGGTGATTATTTGATGGTTCTGACATTTAAGGCATGATCTTCTGCCTGTGTGATCCACACATTTATTACCATATTTTATTCAAAAATTAGTTAAAATCTGCCCATTAATTTTAAATGTATACGCCAGCAGATTAAATCATAAATGTAACATAGGCTGCCAATGTGCAAATAAAGCAAGCTAATGTGGGCAGAGCAAAACAAAAATGATGATCTCTCTTGAAAATGAGTCCTCATGACTCAATGAGACTAACCTGTATAAATAAAGGTTGAATGAAAAAAAAATGATGTGCATGGCCAAGAAACAGTTGTGCAAGCCATGTTTATGAAGATACAATGTGATTTCCAAACCGGCTGTTCAAAAACACAGACGTAAGACGTAAGTGATAGTTTTCACAAACACTTTTTTTTTTTTTTTTTTTTTGTGAATCCAAATGAAAATTCACAATTTGTCAAACCTTTGGTCTTAAATATTTATTCACATATGCACACAAACACATCCAAACTCCAACACTTTAATATCAAGATAAACAAACAATAACAATAATGATGATAATAATAATAATAATAATAATAATAATAATAATAATAATAATAATAATAATAATAATAATAATAATAATAATAATACTATATTCACTGGCTCCACATTTAGATTTGTTCTATGAAATTTAGCTTCACTCTACTAGACCTAAATACCATCTTTCTCCTCACAGCCTTCACATTTTGTCCAGCATGTCTGCTGTTTTCATGGATGTCAGACGAAATGCATCAACCAGCATCAGAAGTTAAATGAATACTGCACCAATACATTGCATTTTGCCTTGCCCTTGTACACGGATCTCATGTTTTTCATCTATTTCACATGTTCAAAAATGGTTTGTGGTCATTTACCACGATGACTGCTGGTCTCCTTCACCCCCGGCTTTCTATCCTGTGCTGTCAACGTATTTGTGCTCCCTTTATTAAACCAGTAGTTTTCTCATCTGTGCTGTAGATCTGAATCCTCTCAGTTGTGTCACTTGATTTGGCTGATCCTCGCTTTAATTTTTTTTTTTTTTTTGCATTCAAAAATAAAAACAAAATATCTTAGGGTCAGCCACGTCAGCCAACGCCTGATCTGTTTACAGCCTGTACCCTTTAGGGTTCTGCTGTGTAACGTGAGCAAATATCTCTGTGTTCACATAGTTGTTTTGTTGTTGTTTTAAGTGTTACTGTATTTGTTTTGAGTACTCTCTGTCTTTTATGTGTTTTTGCAAACATCATGAAGATTTTCTGCTCATTTTAAAGGCCAAAACTGAAACAGGGGCACCGGAGTGTTTTTAAGCGAGCATGAATTTATCTTCTGGTTTCTTTAGTTGTCCTTTTATATTTTCAACAAGCTCTTCTTCTTCTCCCCAGCTCAGGGCTCGTTCAAAAAGCTCTTGTTACTTCAGTGATCCTGTTCTCTCCTTGTGCCTAATCCTTTACCTTGCTCTTATTTCAACACGAGAGTCCCTGAACTTCATGAAGAGGTGGCAGCTGCTTTTTTTTCTTTTTATCTTTTATTTCTGAGTTCAAAAAGGGGAAATCCAGTTTTAGTTTTATAACAAAATGAAAAAAAAAAAAAAAAGTTTTTAAAGCAGCCCTAAACATGTCTATTTCAAATAAAGAAACAATAGCTATAAAATATATTGTCTGTTTATGCGTGCAGATTTTGTACAATCCCACTAAAAGTAATGCTGGAGCAGAACTACTCTTTATTTTTTATTTATTTTCTGAGCAGATCTAATTTGTTTTAATCCTCTTTTGACTCATGTCTGTTTAGAATAATCTCATTTAAAGATGACGCACGTCTTGCTCACAACGTATGCATCCTCAGGTTTCAAGTTCCAGTCTTCATTTCGTTAAACACTCTGTAAAGAATCACTGATGGCTGCTTCAAACAGGAAGTGATTCACTTGGACATTCATCATATTTAACCACTTCTTACTTTTACAGGTCGCAGAGGTTGCTGGTACCCACATCCAGCATTGACTGAGTGAGAGGCGGGGGACATTGTGGACATGTCCTCAGCTCATCACAGGGACACATAGAGACAGACGAGACAAGCAACCATTCACTCTCTCTCACCTAGGGAAAATTAAGATACCAGTCAGTCTAACATGCAGGTTTTTGGTGTGTGGGAGGAAACTGGAGCACCTGGAGAAATTCTACGCAGCACAGCGTGAGCATGCAAACCCCACACAGAAATGTAGCAGGCTTAGATTTGATCCAGCGACCTTCTCGCTGAGAGGAAACCACTCTACCAACTGTGTCACTGTGCTGCCATTTAGCTGGTCATGAGTTTTTTTTTTCTTTTTCTTTTATTGTGCTAAATTATTAACATGTTCTAGTAGAATTTAAAAACACAGTTGTTATTTAGACCAGTCTTTACACTGTTCAAACGGTCCTCCTGGTGTTTCTGCTGCATCATTCTTATGCCTGTGGCACCATTCTGTGGATCTGTCCACACAAAGAAGTCTGCTGGAATGAAAAGGAGAAGTCAGACTGGCCCTGTAGCTCAACCTGACTACTCTTCTCTCACACTGTGCTAATTCAACCTCCATCACTAAACAGTTCCTCGACACTGGAGTCCATCTCCTCATCCAACATCGGTAAATCACATGAAACCCTCCATATTTGTTTAATTCCTCCACATATAATAAGATATTACTTCCTGCATATTTCAAAGTAAAACCAATTATGTTAACTTATTTTTTTTACATTTTCCATCAAAGCAATGTAAGCCCTGTTGTGATTTAGAAATGCTATGATAAAACATTTAATTTGAAAGTAAAATTAGTTTTAAGGAAAGCATGTCACACACTGCCTCCATGCCAAAGTGTTGGACAAAACCATTGTCCATCATCTTCTGCTTGTTCTGAAGTCGGGTCTCAGGGGAAGCATCTTGAGCAGGGAGGTCCAGACATCTCTCTCCACAGCCATCTTTTCCAGCTTTTCTGGGAGGACTCCAATGTGTTCCCAGACCAACCGAGAGACATAGTCTCTCCAGTCTGTTCTGGGTCTCCCCCGGGGTCTCCTCTGTCAGATATGCCAGAAGCACATCCCACGAGAGGCGCCCAGGGTCCATCCTCGTCAGATGCCTGAACCACCTCAACTGGCTCCTCTCGATGTGGAAAAGCAGCAGTTCTACTCTGAGTCTCTCCTGAAAACTGAACTTCTCACCCTGTCTCTAAGGGAGAGTCTAGGTACCCTGCAGAGGAAACTTGTTTCAACCTCCTGTATCCACAATCTCATTATTTCAGTCACTACTGAGAGTTCATGACCATATGTGAGGGTATGAATGTAGACCACCCAGTAAACAGAGAGCTTTGCCTGATAGCTCAACTCCCTCTTCACCACAATGGACCGGCACAGAGTCCACAATACTGCAGACGCTGCACCAGTCCGTCAATCTCACGTTCCATTCTTCCCTCACTCGTGAACAAAACGCTGAGATACTTGAACCTCACCCTCGATCTGAAGAGAACAATCCACTCTTTTCCCACTGAGGACCATGGCCTCAGATTTGGATATGGCCCTAGATAGTGTAAGATGCGTTAATGTTTGGAGCGTGTTGATGATTTTCAGCTATTATTACAATAAATGTGACCAAAATACATATACAGCTGATTGAGGTTAAGGCTTTTTTTTTTAAATTAAAGTTACTCTGTAGAGTTGAGTTATAGTATTTTGACAATTATGTATAAGGCTCATAACAATTAATTACCTTTAAATATTCAACGTAATTTTGTTAAAAGACAAAGTTGTTACAATCTTAAAGGGACAGAGATATATTCCAAACCAACATTCAGAACCAGTTTGAAGGAATGGTCTACCATAATCCAGGGAATTGGATTGTGGAATATTCTGGAAAGTAATGTTAAGAGGTGCAAATATAATAAGATTCCTTCTTCTTTCTGCTCCTTTCATTTTAATTTGTTTGTATTTTATTTTGAATTGTCTGTATTTTTTGCTGTTGTAATTGTTTGTATTGCTTCTTTCTTTTATTTTTTGTTGTTCTCTTTTTAACATGAATAAATAAATAAAATAAAAATAAAATAGTTGGCAACAATCTGATTATTTTCTGGCAATTTTGGTTTAACCTTTGCAGTGCTTCACAAAACATTTAGCTAAGTAACAGAACAATGGACACAATGGCAATTACACGGCTGCTCACATTTTATCATAGTGGGTATTAAAAAAAAAAGGAATTTGCAAGGGAGTAAGAGTAGGTTAAGACAAAAATGAATAAATAAACTTCTGGCACATTCTATTTACCCCAGAATCATGGGAAAAACCCACAAGCACACACACACTCACCTCACTTGTCAAAGTTCTCCAGAAGATACCTCGGCATTTGTGAACTAGCTGTGTATGGATGAACTGTTAGATACAACTCAGGCGCGTGCACGCTCACACACACGCACACACACACACACACACACACACACACACACACACACACACACACAC
>JARVGV010001030.1:6221623-6246411 GCA_031762435.1 Hypsolebias longignatus | reverse complement strand
TAAAATGCTGCATAAAAAATGTAAAATGCTGCATAAAAAGTCCGTGAGGTGTGATGACGTCACTGGGGAGGCGGGTCATAAACGCAAAAAAACTTAAACCAAGAGGGTCGTAAACCGGGGTTGACCTGTACTATATTTATAAACCAATGTTTGTCTGAGATATGACCAATTTCATTCATTCTGACTGAAAATATTGAACACTACCATTTTCAGCTGCTAGATGGAACTCAAGTAGTATGGCATGTCATTGTATCGTGTAATACGTAAAAGTGGCTATTAATGACACAATCGGCTTGCCATACCACCGTCGTCTGCCTGGAGCAACCGTCAAATCAGCTTAATTTCAGTGCGTTGCCTCAGCAAAAAGCAACTAATTTGACCATTGAAGTGCATTTATTAAATAAAAGTTCAACTGAGACACACCTTTACTATAATGTCGAGCAAACAAATAATTGTTTTAGGTGGTCATCTTGTTAAATTTCACAGGAATGCACAGCGAATAGCCCTATGAGCATTCCTGTTTCTGTGTATCAGTTTTTGAAAATTCTGCTGATTTGAACATTAAAGTAAATTTATTAAGGAAAAGTTAGACTGAGACACAACTTTACTATAATTTCGAGCAAACAAATAATTGTTTCAAGTGTTAATCTTGTTAAATTCTTGTTAAAGTCCTCCCGTGCACGCTCCCGTGGTCGCCATTTGGCAGCCAACCGATTTTTGACACACCGGCCCTCATGCAACGTAAACAGCAAAGCAACATATTTATGGATTTTTCCACTTTATCAAACATTTCTGTACCGATGCAATTTATAGGGTGGTGCAACGTGTACGCCGGAAAATACAGCAGGTAGTAAAATCACTGGTCATCACCTAATGCAACCAGAGCTGTACAGTCAAGCTCTAGAAAAAAAGGCAATCCAGGTTTAAAATGACCCAACTCATCCACTGCAACCGTTACTCAGGATGGTAAGATCTGGCAGAAGAATTTTAGAATTGTTTTTTAATTAGGCTAACATAGCTTTTAAAAAAAAGTTTTATGGCATTTTTGACTTGTTTTTGCATGTATGAGTCAGATGTCAAATATATATCTCCATGAAATAAAGTTATATTGATTGATGTTTAGTAAGCCTTTTATTGGTGGTAAATGATACCTTCAGAAACTAGTGCTGGGTATTAAATTGTGTAAAACAAACTACATAAAAAGGAAGCAAGTAGTCCAACTCCTGCTGGTAAATGTCACTTATCATTCGTTTGAATACATAAATTAAAAAAATCACAATGGAACGCCTGCAGGGACGCAGTGGGAAACAAGAGTATGACACAGAGCTGAGTGAAACCTGTCAGTTTAAAAATCAGCCAAACTACGTTTTAATTTAGAGTCAGCGTTGTGGAGTGTGCTCAGGCCGTCCATTAAAATGTGAGATTTGATTCTGTTAAATGCTGAGAAAGAGTCAATAAAAAGCAATCATATGAAATTTGTTCCACCTCCCAGGCAATCCAGGATCACATTAAGGGCTGTCTGTGACCCCGTGAACACCGCCCGCCTCCACTGTGA
Organism: Hypsolebias longignatus; assembly: GCA_031762435.1. Lineage (NCBI taxonomy): Eukaryota > Metazoa > Chordata > Actinopteri > Cyprinodontiformes > Rivulidae > Hypsolebias > Hypsolebias longignatus. Next base: position 6,244,856 of record JARVGV010001030.1, on the reverse strand, counting down.
GCAAACTCCACTGGATTCAATTCTACTTGAATCGCACACACACACACAAAAAAAAATTGAGAGCCATAATCATTAAGGGATTTCACTGCTTTAATCTTGGGCACAGGAAAAGTCACTGAAACCTGCAAGAGACAAGTAACCTTATGAAGATGAAGGGACTTCACAAAGATGAAGGGTTTTTTCCTCTTCGCTCCCCTACAGAGCTGAAAAACTTTGTCCTTATCAACATGAGGAGTGGAGCCTCCTGATTCTCAGAAAGTCCTCTCGAGAAGTGACAAAGGAGCGTCAGAGTCTGAGAAAGCTTTTCAGCCTCAGGTGAACTATTCAATTTCAGTCAGCCGGAATGCAAAAAAGGTAGAAGTTTAACCTTGTTAGAAAAATAACAGGATAGTGCACGCTTTGACCATGTCTAAAGGCGCAGAGCGAAGAAAGTGTGAAGCTACAATCACAGAAAGCTAAAAGAGTTGCTTTAGAGAAGAATGTGGATGGACACAACCAAAGGCAGCTTAAAGTTCTGCTGCAAAACGCAATGTTAATATTCAACATTTTCTTATTTTCCTTATGCGTGACCATATAAATGCTTGAGATTTAAACACGTTTATTCAGTGTTTCTTCTGCCTGTCTTTTATTTTACTCAGTGGATGAACATATTCAGTTAATTTTTGAAGTCAACCCATTGAAAAAAATGGAGAACATGCATTTGGAGAAGTTCAAGTGTCTGGGCGTCTTGTTTACGAGTGATGGTGGGATGGGACGGGAGATGGATTGAAGTCTCGTCCTCAGTAATGAGGGCATTGCTTCGGTCAATTGTGGTGAAAAAAGAGCTAAGTCAAAAGCAAAACACTTGATTTACTTGTCTGTCTACAGTCCAACCCTCACCTGTGGTCATGAGGTTTGGACCAGGACTGAAAGAATGAGATCCTGGATGCAAACGTCCAAATTGAGCTTCGTTTGTAGGGCGACCTGGCTCAGTCTTAGAGACTGGGTGAGGAGCTCCGTGACCCGGGGGGAGCTTGAAATTGAGCTGCTGCTCCTTCGTATTGAAAGGCGCCAGTGAGGTGGTTCACCTGAATAGGATGCCTCCTGGACACCTCCCTTTAGAGGTTTTCCAAGCACATCTTACTGGTAGGAGGCCGAGGGGAAGACCCAGAACTCACTAGAAGAATTGCATATATATTTTGGCCTGCACCCCTCCAGGTCCTGCAGAATGAGCTGAAAGTGCCGCTGAGGAGAAGAATGTCTGAGTTTCTCTCCTGAACTTGTTGTTTCCACAAGCTGACTATGCATAAGCAGAACAAGATGATGGACGGAAGTGGAGATGACAGGTGTTCTGCTTAAATTTGATCAACCACTGAGGGAGCACATAAAGCAATAAAAGAGGTATACAGTACTGTATTTGTTTTACTAAGAGTACTGTATAGTGAAGATTTGCCTCCATTTAACACCCCCCCCCCACAAAAAAAAAAAAAAAATCACCATGTTCTGTGAAAATGTCAGTTCCAAGTGTTTGTACTTCATCATAAATATCTAAAATATTTGAACAAGATTTTAAGGTTTTGATCGAATAAGGTTTTGTGTAGTGATAAATGTAACGCATTTAATTATGAAATATGAAATAGAAAATTACAGTTCAAATCAGTTACTTGTACATTGTTTCTTTTGATGCTGTTTACCTGCAATATCACCAGTCGTGTGGTTTTTCATGTATTTTTACTGACAGTAAAGTTCATACATTTAAATTTTCTAACCTAACCCTCATAATGATTATAACTGTTCACTGGTCAAAATGAAATTATAGTGATAAAACTTCTAAAGCTTGCCATGGAAGGAGGATTTAACTTTTTTTTTTGAATTTGTTAAGATTTAAAAGGGTGTTATTTTAAAATTCATATCACTAGTAATCATTTACACAGTCAGAAATAACTTAAAATTACCATTAGTTTTCCAGATTTGCTTTTGTTCTTTGTGCTAATAAACTGGTGTTATTGTTTGAGCAGGTAGGGCCCCCTGACCACAACTAAAAAAAAGTTAGCATAACTAAAATCTACATAGCTCAGCCAATTGTGCAAATACTGAGCTAAAAGTTTGTGCGGTTGTAGCCGAGAGTCATAACTCATACCTGAAGCACTAACTGTGACATTAGTTTATAGGTGGCAGTTTAGAAAACAAGCATGACATCAAACTGAGCACACTTCACAGCATGAAGTTTCATGTTTAGGTGTTTTAATTCACATTATTTTTACAGTTTTTGTGAAACAAAAAGAAACATCTTTAAAAAAAAATCTCTCACAGAGATAAAACAGAAAAATACATGGAGAAATCCACACTGATACAAAAATAAATTTTATAAACCAAACAAAAAATATTCCTAACATACATTCAAGTGGTTTTTATTCTAGCCGACAACAACACATATAATTTTATTTACATCATAGTGTCTGATGATAAGATTTCTTTAGTCCAGATGACGTGTTGCTGCAGGTAAAACAGCAGTGAGGTGTATTTAAAACCAGTGTATGACGAGGGTAAAATGTACAAAGAATACTGACATAAAATCAGCAACTTTTTCCAAATGTTTCCATGATTTAGATGTAACAGACAAACTGCCATTAGAGAAAACAAGGACTGTAGTTAAATTGTTATTGGTATATATCAGCAATTGTTGAAACCAGTGGCAATTTTAGCCACTTTTTGGTTTAACCCTGAAAAATTAAAAATCCATCATTAGAATTTTGTAAGGAAACAGTTCTCAAACCTTAGATTCACCAAAACATTGAATAAATTTGGAATACATATGGAATAAATGACGACACTTTTAAACGGGCTGGTAAAATCTATGATTGTTTTTTTGTACAGGTCGGATCCTCGATCTGTCAATCAGTCCAGTAGGCCCGTCAGCGACTGACCAATCAGTGATCTCAATTTGTCCTGAAGTGAAACGCCCCTACCTGCAGGAGCTCCACCCCCTTTACCTCCGACAACATTGTCAGGGTTCATGAACGCTTTGTAATGGGAGGGATTTCGTGAAAAATCATCATAAAAACTGGTTAAATGTTGTCAGTGGAGAACATGTGATTTAGACAAGCTAAAATGAACGTTTAGAGGGATGCGTGAGCGAAGCGGAGTGTGCACTCTTCACACAAGGAGAGCTGTTGGTCAGGTTACTTCTTGTTGCTCCCTGAAATAGTTACTGAATCAAGTGTTTACTTACAGTATGTAGGTAAACGTAGATGTTTAAAAAAAACCTTTAAAATACGCCAGAATGCAGGAAATGGCATCTACTTTATTCAACATTTTCTGGGGGAGGACCCCTCTGAATTACAAATGATTGATGGTAATGGCCACCGCATTGTTGAAGCCAAGAGCCATTGTCAACGTTGGGAGCTGTCACTGCCTGATCGCTTATGGAAGCACGATCCGTAGCATCAGCTCATTTGCGCATGCGCCAAAAGGAATACTTCCAGGTTGCACGGATTGTCATTGTTTATCAATAAAAAACATCTTAATTTACTTGGAAAAGTACGTGCTCTATCTCTGCCGATCTTCATGTTGCTAATCTACGCCACTCGTATTTCTGTTAAAATCACTGACATATTTATGTCATTGCTTAAGACGATATGCAACGCCCCAGCATGGGCTGAATGAGAAAACCCTGCAAGATACAGAAATGATTATTTCCACAGTGAAACTGTGCTGCTCATTGTGAAGCTGCGTATCGTTTTAACCAACAATGTAAATATGTCAGTGATTTTAACAGAAATATGAGTGGCGTGAATTAGCAACATGAAGGTCGACGGAGATAGAGCACGCACATTTCTAAGTAAATTAAGATGGTTCTCATTTATAAATGCAATTATAACATTGTCTAGGAAAATTAACCAATTTATAGAAAGGGATATTTTAATTAATATTAAGAAATATACAGTAGTATGTTTTATGAATATATTTTAATATCAAGTAATTATTTCCAGTACATTTAGCTTAATCTAGCATATTCAACAGCGATCAGTGCGACTCAGAATTATTCCTTTTAGCGCATGTGCAAATGAGCTACACTACAGATTGGGCAGTGACAGGGGCTAAGCCCCCCTCAGGGCAGATTCTAGAATCGCCCCTGGTTGAAAACACATTTGTGGCCCAAAAAAAACAACAACAAAAAAAAAAACAACAACAAAACTTGACCCTCAACATTTAAAGTTTGTTTATTAAAATGTGTAAAATCTTAACTTATTAGGATTACTAGTTATTTAACACAACTTATTTTTTTAAGATTTTGTACAGTTTGTTTCAAAAAGTTTTTTTTTCCTTCTACATTTCAAACATGTTGTCAGTTTATTTGCTAATTTTTGTTCTAGCCAGAGTAGAAAACGAGTCAGAAGCAGCTGGATGGAGTGGTACCTTACTGGGCTGCGACTATCAGTAAACTATGAGAGTCTCCCAAAAGTCTTGCAACTTTTGAGGGATTCTCCACTTCAGCTCCTCGTTGACAGAAAACAACTGAGGCAAATGTCCAGGTCTAAAATCCACAGTGATGATAATTATTAAAGACCAGTCCAAATCTGTCATCGCTTACACAGTGAACTCTAACAGATCATATAAATGTGGGAGCGGTTGCCATGGGTACCAAACAAGTCAAGTTGGGCAGCATGGCAAAGAAGTTTTCAAGTTGTGCACGACAATAAAATATAATTTAAAGAAATAATCTGACTGCTCAAAAGGCCACACGGTTGCAAACGTTTAGAGATCAGTGAGGCTGCATCTGAAAAGTCAGGGTTTCTTGCAACTTCTCCCCAATTTTCTCCAACCAGCCCCTCTTCAGTGAGATGCCATCGCTTAGCTACCCTCAGTAAATGTGGCAACAAACAGACGTTTTAGTGAACAGCTCCAGCAAATCTTTGTTTGGACAATGTGAAAAGCATTACTGGCAAGTAGTGATGAACGTTATGATCAAACCAACATTTTAGCGTTTAAATGTCAAGAGTGGAACAAATTCAACTGAACTGTGCAGCTCAGGTGAAGCTTGTCTAGAATATGTTTTAGGTTTAATTTTTTCTTCTTTTTAACATTTTATAATTTATTTACATTTGTTCTAAGTTAAACAGGTCATCAGACTCTACTGGTTTAAAAACGTATTCTTAATGAAAGGCTTTGGAGAATGCTCTACACGACAGGTGACAAAACTTTAACAATACAGAAAACATGCTTTTATATTTTTATATTCAGTTTTTTGTGCGTCTTTCTTTTATATCATCGTCTAAGGTCGGGAAATCATTGCAGATTTGGAACAACATGAACTTTCAGATATTTAATATCTAGGACTACAGTTATAGAAGAGACAGATTTATAATTTATAAATAAAAGAGAATTTGAGATCATTTTTGACGTAAGTGTTGAAAATTGTAGCTCATCCCGATGATGTTATAAATTGCTGATCAGGCTCAACATCAACTTGGCACACGTTCACTTTTCAATGTGCTGTATGCAGCACAACAAGCTTTGGACCTAAACAAGATTTTTTTTTTCTCACACAAATATACGAGTGTTGTTTATATTTGCACCATTTAAAATGGCTGCATAGGCTTTTCTTTACTGCTGCAAAAAACTTCCCGATTAGGTGTCCCCATTAACACGAAGAGCAGCAGCACTGAGAATCTTTGAAGCGAAATCTGGACTCTGTTCCGCAACTCATTAAAACGAGAAAGAGAGTGGACTCTAAATCTGCTGAATCGACAAACACATTCAAACACGCGTCTACTTCACAAACAAATCTGCAGCGAGTCGCCGTTGACTCATTTAAACTCGGTTTTGTCGGCGTTGATGCGGTTAGGACACATATTTGAGTGAAAGGCTCACACAACCTCGCCGCTGACTTTCTGCGCAGCGCGGCGCACAGTGCAGAGACACGTTTTCGTCATCGGTGTTGCGCAAGCCGTCAGACCCGTGGAGTGAAATGCCGGAGCTCGTGTGCCACACGTTGGTTTCAACGTGTTTCGAAGTCTCCCGAGAGGCGGAATCCGCCCCTGCTGAAGATTAAACAGTCTTGTCTGGTTTCGATTTCCAAACAGTGCACAGACAAGTCAGTAATACTGCTGATCATTTCTCAACCCCCACTGAGTCGGTGAGCGCTCTCTGCAGAGTCTCCTCTACAATAAGATGAACTTCAACTGAACTTCTGCTGCAAAGGTAATCGAAGAGTCTTGAATCCATTGACTCTGATGTGGGGAGACAATACTCTAAATTCAAACCAATCCATGTCTGAGGGTTTTTTTTTTTTTGCCACGGTGCTTTCACGTACATCAGAGAGCAGGAAAAACGAAAAGGGTTTGATCTCCTGAGTTGGGGTGAGATCCTTCTCTGAAATGTACTCGAACACTAAGCTGCCTTAACGTAGAGGAACAGTCGAGTGGCGTCTACATGTTGCGTTCACCTGTGAACCCTAAACAAACGATCAGAGCAGATAAAGAACATGTAGGTTTTGCTTTAAAACATGACTTCCTCACAGCTTCCATAATCGCTCCCCACCATGCTTGACCCGTCGTAGTTACATGGGTTCTGCCTTGTGGGCCGTGTTTGAGGCTGGGCGGGGTTTGGCGCTGAAGACGGGCTGGTCTGTTCTGCATAGGACGGCATGGCCACACTAAGACGCATACTGAGCCTCTTGTAGCCTCCCGAGACGTTGTCAAGGCTGCGCGCGTGCTTTGTGGGGTAGTAGCTGATGGCCGTGTACTCGTTTGGACACTGCGGGCTGGGGAGGGGAAGCCCGTCTGGACCTAAGAAGTCATCCAGGTTCTGGTTACTGTAGCACGGTGGAAGTGGTGCACGGCGGTCACAGCGTTCCAGTGGAAACGGGAAGCCGCCGAATCGAGAGTTCCTGCGAGAGTCTGCAGTAGAGGTGGAGTAGGTGTCTTCGACGATGTCAAACTGGGGGAACTCTTGGACTGTTGGGCGTCCATAGTAGTCCGGGTCAGCTGGGTAGACTGTGCACAAAAAATAATGTAAAGTCAGAATGAATCAAAGCAAATGTTTTCTTACATTGTTGCAATGGCATTGAAATAAATTGTAATTTTTATACTCAGTACAGCCAGGTACATACTGTATATATGGTGTAGTCTACACGACACACGTTCATACGGTGTATACCCGTTAAAAAAGCATTATTTCAGTATACCCACTTAAAAGTGCTCAATGATACATGACATATCAGTAGACACGTGTCATTGATATGTTAAAATGCTTCCGTAACAATCTATCTGTATGCAGCACTTGTTTATTATATTCGTCATCCAGCAAATTATTGTATAATTCTGTACATAATACTTGAACGTTTTGCTTTGATATTGTTTTATAAATTCTATAGCAGGGGTCTGCAACCTGCAGCTCTGGAGCCGCATGCAGCTCTTTGGTCCCTTTGCAGTGGCTTTTTCAGGCTTTGACCAAAACTAACACAAACTGAAATTAATGCTTGTTCTACAAACAACATAAAAGTACACCTTTTAGCTGTTTATTTCTTTTGCAAATACTTTAACTTTTTGCTTAATTTCTATACTAAATATTTTTTCCACAAAAAAACAAAAAACAAAAAAAAAAAAACAATAATAATAATGATCACATAGGTCTGCATAGTTCATTGTTTTTTTTTTAACCCCCATCCCCCCACACCCCACCCCTTTACAAGAATCTGGTCATTTCATTTGTCTTAAATTGTAAAAATATCAATAAATGTTAAAAATGATTATATATTTTTAGTGTTACATTGTCACCCCTAAAGGCAACAAAAGTCTCCTCCAACAAACCTAAAGTGGCCCATGGGCCACCGGTTGATAATCACAACTGTATCAGGTTGTTGTGGCTCTGGACACATTTAATTTAGTGAATGAAGGTATAAAAATGGTACTTTTGATCTTGATCATAAAGGTTACAGACCCATGTTTTATAACATATTTATAATACATATATGTAATATATAATATAATATATATTTTAATACAAAGTCAACATTTGTACAAAGTTTGATGTTCATTTAGTGAAATAAGCATCAGAGAAATGTTCAATGTGCTTAAAAATCAAAATAAATTGACAATTACATTGTACTAACCAGTGTACTGTACATTTGTTTTCAAGCCCAGTATACCCACTATGAAAATGTAGACTAAACCACTGGTACATACCAGTGCACCACTAAGGTTATTGGGTAGACATACCACACTTCTGTCTAATCTTTGATGGTTTTCTCAAACCATTAGTGATCACATGAAAGGAGGTGTAAGTGAAAATGACTCGGACACCTTCACACATGACGGAAACATCTCTTGTGAACCAGATTCAACAGAGACCCCGCTGGTCCTCGGGAGGGACTGGAGCGGTGTGATTCCTGCTCGCGTTATCAAAGCACGTCACTGCGTTTGAAAAGCTCGGAACGCCGCGGTTTTCTCTTGAATTGAACAGAGCTCCTTGAATGAAAAGTGAAGAAGCCTCTAGTCCACTTGTTTTCAAAACCAGGAGGACACATCGTAGCAAGGTTGGCATCCGGTGTGAAGGGGTCATTTAGACAAATAAAAAAAAAATGCGGCAAAGCTCGCCTTTCTTTTTCAGGTGGCAGGGAGCTGGTGTCCATTTCCAGCAATCATGCACATGACAGCTAGTCCGTCATGGGGACATTTCTCTTCTAGGGACAGTTTAAAGTTTCCAACAACATGCAGGTTCTTGGTCATTTGCAGGAACCAAAAATACCCAGAGAAAATCCAAGCGTAGACATGGAGAAAATGGAAACTTCACACTGAAAAGTCCCAGGCTGGGAGTTGAACCTGCGGCCTTCTCACTGTCAGGCAACGGGTCTAACTACTGTGGCTGTAAGTCTTCCAATTTAAAAAAATTACATTCATAAAACATTAGTGACATCACTGTCGCTCTCTTTAAATTAACATCCACCAAACTCAGCTTTCAATGCCTTGAAACTTAACGATCGCCGACGGATCTCCACTAATGCTCTCGCAGTTTCTGTGTGGAGTACAACGTATTTTTGAACAAGGCGAGGCTTTAACAAAGCTGTGACAATTTGCATGGTAAATCCTTCACCACAGTCCCTTCCAGTGTGGGTTTGAGCTGCAATAACCGTCTCAGAAAAGCTCAGTGTGACGTTCCCACATTTTACCTAAAGGCAAACTGAAGAACTTCAAGAAGCACTTCTAAGGACTGGAGCAGTGAAATCCGTCTCATCCTCCTCCTGCAACCAGCGTTATTTTACATTTCAATGGCAACTTTAAAAACAAGCTCCATAGCTTTTCATTAGTTTTTCTCTTTCTTTGCAAGTACATGCTTTCTGAAACACATCACAAAATGGAAATACATATTTTGAAATAAAGCCCCATTTAAACAAGTGAATCCCAAGCAACAGGCTAAATTAGCTAGAATTATTTAATATTGTGTTTAGAAAATAATAATAATAGTTTGGGGGAAAATGAATGAAAATTGTATTTTGAGATGTTTTATTTATGTTGTATTTTTTATTTCAGAGTTCTCAGAGATCTTGGTTCACTATGTTTTATTAAGTACTGTAATCAGAACTTCTCAGTTTCTAATATATATATATTTTCCATTTAATATTTTAAAGCAGAGTGATTTTTTTTTTTTTTTTTTTGCAGATCAGTAAAACATTTACACAAAAAAGGCAAATCTGAAAGTAAAACTGAGGGTTCAGTTTGACTTAAACAAGTTTGTTTTAAGAAATACAGAGGCCAATAGCAGAGCTAGAAAACATCTGGAAAGTTTAAACAGTTAAAAGGTTAGGACGGATGACATCATCACGCTGAGTTGGACAATATGAGGTAACGTTGTCATAAATCATTAAACTTTAAGAGTACTTGTAAAAAAAAAAAGCTGTCCAGTCGTATAAAGACCCATTTGAATTGTGAATGTTTCTACTGTGCAGAAAGAGAGGGCTGAGTTTACTAGTTTTACCAAAATCTCAGAGATATTCTTAATTTATCCAAATAAAAGTCTCGGTGAGATTATTTATTTTATTTTATTTTATTTTATTTCCAAGAAAGACCTGGTCATTGTTAAAAACCTGGACATTTTTGCTTTGAGGCAGCACATTGTAATGTTTTGTGCAGGATTTTCCAAAGCTGCTTCTGTTCTGATACCCCCTAATAAAAAAATAAAATAAAATAAAATAATAAAATGCTCTGTGACTGACAAGAAACACCCTGCAGCGATCCATGCTTTAAAATCCCGCCTTTCATCCCCAAATCACAAACTAAGTAGACAAACATACAATATTGCAGTTTCTTCAAACAAAACTAGATTTAAAAGCTCTGCACCGTCCCTGGAGGTACTGGGAGCACCAAGCAGACCTACATCTGTTTGTACTGTGAGACAGAGATGGATAGAATGACAAAATATGTGCAACGGCAACAAGGGGAATAAACAAATGAGCACCTTTTGAAGAAGGAAGAAGAAAATAAGGTGACATATGGTGGTGAATGAAACAAATCAGAAAAGTACAAACTGGTGGTTGTAGAAATCATGGAATGAGGAGCATGTAGCAGAAATGTCAAGAAGAAATTGAGAAAGAAATCAAATGTCAAAGATGGAGTTAGGAGTGAGGGGGGAGAGATAATAGATGATAAAAACGATGAAGGGAAATGGTGGACAGGGCAATAAATGGAGAGATGAGAGATGTTTTCAGGCACAAATCAATGGGCTTTACTTTTAAACACACACAGTGAAATTTCCACATATACTCTTTAACAATCGCTGTAGTTAGTCAGTGGTTCTCATTCTAATTCTGCAGAGCAGAGGATGTTTAACATTACTGCTGCAGGCGCTAACATTTCTTACAAAAAGACTTCATATTTCTTGCCTAAAGCTCAAGATCATTATCTTTTCTCTCTCCCTTGTGCTCTGCATGTTGCCTAAATACCATTTATGCAATTTCCCGTTATTTCTCTTACACTGGTTGATAATATTTGACCCACTATAACAAAGATTGGATTAAATACTTTATTTGTGTACAATCCCAATTCAGAAAAAGACATTAACAGAACGTAATAAGTTGAAAATCCCTTAAATGTATATTTTATTTAAAATGGAACGTACTGTTATACACACATTAAACGTTGAAATAAAAACAGTGTAAAAAAAAGGCAGTTTTGAATCTAATGGCAGCAACACATGTCCAGAAAGTGAAAACAGGCACAACAAACAGCTGCAACAGTAAGTGGTATGAATAAGAAACAGCCATATGAGCATTTTGCAACTAATTAGGTTAGTTGGCAACCAGTTGGTAGGACTGGCTATAAAAAGAACATTTTAGAGAAGCTGAATCTCTGAAATGGGAGGAGATGAGGAGAGGCTGCAACAACTGTCTGAAAATACCAGAACAATTTCAGAAAAATGTTTCTCAAAAGAAAAAAAAGACTTTGATTCTCCATCATCTACAGTTCATGACATCATCAATATATTAGAAGTATCTGTGTCTGAAAGGATGAGGATGAAAGTCAAAATTGGATGGTCGTGATCTTCAGACCTTCAGGGGCCACTGCATTAACCAGGTCTGGTTCTGTTCTGGGCTCAGGAACACGTCCACAGATCATTGACTGTAAACACAGTTCACCGTGCATCTAAATGCTGCTTCAAGCTCTATCAGGCAAAGGAGAAGCCGTAAGTGAAGACCATCTAGAACTGCTGCCGTCTTCTCCGGGCTGTCCTGAGGTCAGACAGATCCAAATCTGAAGTTCTGTTTGGAAACCACAGACACCACATCCTGTGTGCTGAAGAGGTGAGGGACAATCCAGCCTGTTATTAGTGTAGATTTCAAAGCCTGCCTCTCTGACTGTATGTGGGTGCATTGGAGCCACTGGCACAGGCAGCGCACACATCTGGAAAGGCTCATTCAGTGCAGAAAAGTAGCTACAGGTTCAAGAACAACTGCTCCCATCCAGCTGAAAAGATCCAAGACTGTCGAACATCTAGAATCCTCAATCAGACCAGAATGGGGTGAAATTTCTTCCAAAACCTCCAACAACTGGTCTCCTCAGGTCCTCCAAAACTTCCAACGATTGGTCTACTCAGGAAGATCAAAACCTTCAACAACTGGTCTCCTCAGATCCTCCAAAACTTCCAACAACTGATCTCCTCAGGTCCATCAAAACCTCCAACTGTTCTCCTCAGGTAGATCAAAACCTTTGACAAGTGGTCTCCTCAGGTCCATCAAAACCTCAAACAACTGGTCTTTTCAGGTCCTTCAAAACCTCCAACAACTTGTCTCCTCAAATCCTCCAAAACTTCTAACAACTAGTCTCCTCAGATCTTCCAAAACCTTCAACAACCGGTCTCCTAAAGTCCTCTAAAACGACCAACAGCTGGTCTCTTCAGGTCCTGGACCTTTACAGACAGCTGTTGAAGCTGGAGATGCTTCACAGGGGAACACGACGTTGGCACAATTTAAAAAAGATATATTGCTTCCATGAAATTCAATACTAACTTATTGTATTTTATTTTACTAAAAGATGGTGCAATGTGTTGTTTTAAACATTTGATGCATTTACTATGCTTTTATTTATTTCATTGTTTGTTTTTATATTTTACACACAGACACAAAAAGATGTAGAAAGAAAAGTAAAATAGAACCACAAGTTGAGGACCATGAGGGTTTTATCAGAACTTAAATAAAAATATTTAAGATCAATTTAATTTCCAAGTCACTAAATGTCATTTTGAGCATCTTTCACATTTTTGTCCCTCAGAAAATCTGGAGTTTAAGAAAGTGGACATATAGAAAATGCGATAGTTATTCTTCAACATCTGCTGGCAGATGTTCAATGAACTACACATGAAACAGAACAATTAGTGGTTTTGTACACATGCAGGTCAATTTACTGCAATAACATGGTCTGCAGAGAAAATACTCAGAAGGCTACAACACTTCTAATAAATTACTCACTAAAAGAACTTCATACGACAATAAGCTTAATTAGAAGTAATGTTTTTGCCTTCAGTTTCAAACACTGTGGAAAATATTACACAAGCCCCTGAGAAATGTGAATTAAGAATTATATGATGCAAATACATTGTTTTAATGTGTTAAACTGCATTTTACCAGTGTGATGAGAAACTGTGTTAATGGAAACCCTAATGCTTATTTAAGTTTGCAACAGTGGTTTGCTGATTCACCGAGTTTGTTCTGATGTGTTGAGGAGAAAATACAAGACGGGAATGTTTCAGAGCCAACAGAAGCTAAACGTGCAAATGTCTCCCTTTAGCACCGTTTGCCTGAATTTGTTTGTCAAACTGGTTATTGAAGCAGCTTTAAAAAAAAAAAAAAAAAAGACATGAACGAATATTGAAAACACAAATGAAAAGATAAAAATGACATAAATGAAAATTTGCATAATTGCGATTCTAACGTTGGTCATTCACTTCCCGACAAACACAGATTTAGTAAAAAAAAAAAAAAAAAAAAAAAAAAATAAATGAAAGTTAATTTAATTTATTATAATAGGTAATATTCTGTCTGGTTGCCAGGAAAGCATCATTTCAGGTTTAGAAAGTAATAAACAGAATTTAAATTGGATGTTTTGGGAACCATCAGTCCCTCCACAAAGGCTGACAGCTTGCACTGTGACTGCCCAATTATACATCGATAGAGGACAAAGGCACCGTTAACCCTGGTTCTGTCACCTGTTTTATGTAAACCACCTCACCACCAAGCCAACCTGTTCCCGAGTATCTCAGACAGGAGACAGACACAATCTGTCCATAAGGCAGCTGAAGTCCTGCCAGCAGCCGTGGATGATTTAAACCAACTCTAATATAAAGTGTTGAGGCTTCATTTGGCATTCCCTTTAACAACATGGTGGATAACTAGTCAGACACTGGATTTGTCCTTTATTCTCACAGATAAGGTCAAGCAGATAAATGACCTGCCACCCCGGAGTTCCCTGAGGAGTGATGGCATGATGAACGCCTGCTCTGCCTCTCTCCATCAGTCTCAGGAACATTTGCTTGGATGTGTGAGTCACGGCTCAGGACCGATACGCAGATTTACAGATAAAGTTACCACAGGTATCCTAACGAGCACTTTGAAACTGTTAAATGCAGTAGTCTCTCGCTACATCGTGGTTCCAACTTTTGCAGACTCCTTCTTTTGCGGTTTTTCAAAATTAGATTGGACACGACACAATTGGCTGATGGATGAGCCGCAAGAGCGGCACAGCCTTTTTATTTAAAATAAATTGTTTTAAATGATTTAGCACCTGCTGCACCTGTGTTCAGCCCACAGGTGCAGCATGTCACGAGCTCTGCACTCTCTGCCACCTGCCAGTGATTGCAGCAGAGAAGTAGGCGTGGCCGAGAGTGGCAGGTGACATGCTGTGCACTTTTAGTGTTTAGACACATTGTTTAGAACATTGCAAGAGTGTGGGAAGGGTTTATAATGCACAAATATATATACAGTATATGAATACTAAAATAAACTACTATTTATGACTACTTGTACTAGTATTCCTGCTTTTCCTACTTTGCTGTTTTTCACTTAGCATGGGGGCTGAGAACAGAACCCCCACAATAAACAAGGGGCTACTGTACATTATTTTCTGCTGCCAAGAAAGACAGGTGATAATGTAATCACATGTGTACCGTGTTTGTTTGTCAGCAAAGCACTTGCAGGATGTGATTTTTCATCTGGTTTATTTTCAGTCAACTCGATTAAACTCAAACCTGAGCTGAAACTTGGGGTGGTAGTAGCTGGCGTCATCCACATATGCTTTGACAGCTAACGGATCAGATATTTTTATTTGAAACTTGAGCATGCAACAAGCTGTCAGAGGAATGCACATTATTTGCACTTAACTGTGCTCCAAAATTTTCACTGCTCTGTGAGTGTGAATGATATTAAAATGTTCTGTGTAATAATCAGTCTTTTGTGTGACCGGTCAGTAAGGGACAGCAAGAGGTACTTTTTATTATGCTCAAGCTGATTGATGTGATTATGGTGAAGTAACTTCAGGAAGTCCTTGAGAGCTGCTGGCTCCCAGATTCCTCCTGCTCCTGACTACTGGGCTGCTGATAACAGCTGGACGGGGAGTGGGACGCTGAGAAGAATGGTGGCTACAAAACAGTTTTTTTTTGTTTTGTTCATGAAGTCAAAACAAGTCAGGGCCTCAGTCAGGTGTAAGCATTGATAAGTTTGTAAATGCATTGATCTCCTGTGATTGCTGGCCGTTCTCCAAAGCTTTGTAAACAAACCTGACGAAGCTTACACCTGGTTGTTTTGGGAATCCCTTTTTTCCACGACACAAGGCAATAGGCATTCCTTCGTGGAAGGCTGCTTTCATTGTCCCAATTGTGGTGGGGTTCTGAAGTAACATCACTGTATCATGATTAGTGAATCTGATTGGGCCTCAAAGTGGTCATCAAAATTATTTTTATGCAGATTATTTACCCAAGTGAAAAACTGTGGACCTTTTTCTAGTAATACAAATTAAACCCAACTTTAACTTAGATCAAATTCATTTTATACAATATAACGTGTTCTGAAATGTCACAGGAAACAGACCCATCAACTGAGAGGCAGCATAGAAACAAAGACAAACATAAGAAGGAGACAGCATAAAAAAGTTAAATATAAAAAAAAAAAGAGTTGAAAGCAAGCTTGGGGATACATTCGGCTTCACGCAGAAACTTTTATACAGTACTTTAATCCTAAAATTCTCCTCATCAGCATTTCCAGCAGAGAAAACGGGAACACTCACATTCAGCAAATTCTTCCATAAAGCATTTTTTTTAAATATTAGTGCCACCAGCTGAGTTCTGCTCATTCACACATGTATTCACAAGCTCAGCAGGTGAAAACGCTACATAAACGTATTAAAACAGCCACAGTTTGACACAACAATCACTATTTTTTTTACGTGGACTTGAGTCATTTTTGGGATAAAGATAATCAATAAACTGATTAAAAACATCAAACTTATGACACTATTTAGGGGAAATGGTAAAAAATGGTGCATGGATGATATGGTTGTATTGCACATAAAAACAGATCATATTTTGATTTGCACTTGTATTAAAGTGGCATTAAAATGACACAAGTAGAGAAGAAGACCAAGGAGAAAAGTGACCAATGAAATGTGGGAGACAGAGACTTGGAGGAAGTGACGGGTGAAAGGAGGACAACAAATACACGCGCGAGTAAAGACAGAGGTTTATGGTAAAAAATAAAAAGAGAAGATGCATGAAGGTCTAAGAAACCAAAAGGACATGAAAGATTAGAGCCAAGACAAAGCGTACCATAAAGACATGCAGCGATGAAAGAAAAATCATTTTAGTTTTTAATATTAATGCATCCGGTCGAGCTCGTCTGCGAGCGTTTCATCTTCCTGGGTTTAATCAGCGCTGCGTCCTGACAAACGGTCCGCTGATGCTTCACTCTGCGTCACGGTTAAACACCTGTTTACTGAGCGCCACTGAATCGTGTCCGCTCTTCTAACCTCGTGTATCACAACAGAAGCAGCTGAGGTGACTTTAGGTGGCACAATGAGAGCAGCTTAAACGTGCATCATTATTGTGTGGATGTTTATGAAGCATTCACACTATTGTGATCCATTTTTCTTCCGTAGGTTTTTCGGGACAATTCTCGTCCTGCAGTTTTTGAGTTATTTTAACATAAATCAAAACGTTCAGCTCTTTCAGGAAAATCCTGATATGGCTTTTGTTATTGGTGCAACTTTAGCTTCTTGAATTATTTAGCCTTTTCTGCCATTTTTTTTCCCTCATAGAAAATTAACTGAGCTAATTTTACATCCTTCAAATGTTTAGATCAGTTTACAACCTTTTACTGCTCCTTTCAGGTTTTGTTTTGGTTCAGCTTCTTTGTGCAAACTTAACCTTTTTTTCAGCTATTTTCAGCTAATTTCAGCTGTTTTGTTCTCCTTTCAGATTCTTTCTGCTTTTTGTGCTTCTTCTAACCTTTTTGCTGCTAAATTCAGTTTGTTATGCTCCTTTCAGCTTATTTCTGAAAGTTTAAGATGTTTCTACTATTTCAGCTACTGTATAGCTGTTTTATGCTAATTTAATTTTTTTCAGCTAATTTCAGCCGTTTTGTTCTCCTTTCACATTCTTTCTGCTTTGTGTGCTTCTTCTAATTTTTTTCTTCTAAATTCAGTTTGTTGTACTCCTTTTAGCTTATTTCTGAAAGTTGAAGATGTTTCCACTATTTCAGCTACTATATAGCTGTTTTATGCTAATTTAATTTTTTTCAGCTAATTTCAGCTGTTTTGTTCTCCTTTCAGATTCTTTCTGCTTTGTGTGCTTCTTCTAATTTTTTTTTCTAAATTCAGTTTGTTATACTCCTTTCAGCTTATTTCTGAAAGTTTAAGATGTTTCCACTATTTCAGCTACTATAGCTGTTTTATGCTAATTTAAATTTTTTTCAGATAATTTTACACTTTTTTTTTTGCACTCATTTGAACTTTTTCAGCCTAATTCAAGAAAGACGCACTCTCTCCACTTCTTGAAATTCCAGCTTCTTTCTGCCTTTTTAGCTACCTTTTTGCTAATTTCAGCTTATTTCAAATAATCACCACTGTTTTGTGCTCATTTTTCTCTCAGGTCAGCAGACCTGACCAGTTGCTCCTCACAGTTCCAGGAACTCGTCTCAAGCACAGAGGTGACAGGGCCTTCTCTGACACAGACCCAAGACTGTGGAATGAGTTACTACCTCTGCTTGTCAGACAAGCCCCCTCCCTCACAGTTTTTAGATCTCGCTTAAAAACACACTATTATTTCCTGGCTTTCAGCACTGTGTGATCTGTGCTGAGCCCGTGTGCATCACACTGTGTTGTCATATTGTTGTTGTTGTCATCCACTATTGTTTTTTGTCTTGATTGCTTTTTAACAGGTATTTTCCCCATAGAAATATGCTGCATGCCATCTCTCATCTGGTTCTGTTCAAAGCCAAACTGAAGATGTATTTATTTAAAAGGGATTTTAATGTTCAACTTTTAGTATTTAGCATTTTTTAAAATCTCTTTTACCTTCTTTTATTGTGGCTGTGTTTTTAATTTGCACTGATTTATTGTGCCCTGTTTTTATTTGTTTCCTCTTGTAAAGCACTTTGGTCAATGCAAGGTGTTGCTGGAAGGTGCTATAGAAATAAAGTTTATTATTATTATTATTATTATTATTATTATTATTATTATTATTATTATTATTATTATTAATAGACTGAGGTATCTAATTCTTTCAGAAACTGTTGTACTCTGCTTTCTGCTGCTGTCTTCTAAATATATTTCCATTTTTAGCTGTTCTTTTTAGCTGTTATCTAATTTTTAGCTGTTATCTAACCTTTAACTTTTAGCTAACTCTGCTACTTTTAGCATTTGGCTATTGTTACTTTTAGCTTTTAGCTAGACTTTTGATATGCTTAGCTTTTAGTTATCTTGTTACTTTTAGCTAGACTTGTGATATATTTAGCTCGTGTTTTTTAACTTTAACAACTCAGTTTCAGCTTCTTTCAAACTGCAGTTTCACAGAAAATTACTTTTTTCTAGTTTAATCTGTGAACATTTTTATGATGAACAGAATATTAATATTTGCTGTCCCAAGTGATCTGTTGGTTGAGTCATAATTTCATCAAAAGGAAACTTAAGTCTTTCCAATCTTTTTCATACACACCTTCATAGTCCATGTCCCAGGGGCCCTTCCTGATGGAGCCGTTGTCCGAGCTGGATGGTGGTCTGGCAGGAAGATTAGGGGCCACGCTGCACACGACTGGCCCCTGTGTCCTTGAGGATCCACTTCCTGATGAACCAATTTGGCTGCGAGGCCTCAGAGACCTGAACGGCGTGTGGTCCAGGTTGTTGGTTGGGCTGACCAAACAATTCATCTCGACTGGTTTAACTTGGTCGTTGTCTGCTTTCAAGCTCTTGGCCAGACTGGGTGGAAAATAACTGTTACTATAAACAAACAAGTTTATTTCAGTTTTACTATGCTAGCATGACCCTAGTATACATCTACCAGATCAAAAAGTACTTTCACACCAGCCTCATTTGGGCTGAAATTTCAAACTTTATTGTTTGATTTGGATCAAGATTACAAAAGTAAAATGTTTTTAGAGTAAGTTCTGAACCAAGTGGCTAAAACTCTGTCTAACCCTTACAAAATAAGTCTTAGTTTTGCTTAAACAAAACCATAATTGGCTTGTTTCTTCTGCAAAACATATTTTATTGACTAAAAGTCCAGGGGTTCCCAACACTGGTCCTTGAGGAACACCATCCTGCATTTGTGCTTTGACACATCTGCTTTTAATTAATGGGTAATTAACAAGCTTCTGCAGAAAATGAGGACGTAATTAAGTCACTGAATCAGGTGTGTTGGAGCAGGGAAAGAACTAGAACATAGATGATGGTGTTCCTCAAAGACCAGGTTTGGGAACCTCTGGATCAGATGTTTAAGATGCTGGAGTAAAATGAAACATATGTGGACCGATAATAATAATAAATTAGATTCTGCTTTTGTGTTGCAATGAAAACTCTCCTTTGAGACTTTTTCTTTTATAGACAAAGAAAAATAGGAAAATTCATGCTTACCCATTTGAATCCTGAACACAGACAGGTGTTTTCTTCTTCTGCCGAACATAAAACATCCTGACGCAAACAAAGATGCCGACCAAGAAGACTAATCCAAGCACACCAGCACAGATCACCAAGACGTCCAAATTTCCAGTTATTGGAGACATCTGACAGAGGATGACAGCAGATGAGTTTGACTGAAGATACACTGAGAGTTTTACTGTCCTGTTCCATAAAACTGACCACAAGCAGTGGATCGCAGTGGATGTTGCCTCCAGTGACTTTACAGTCAAACCCTCCAGCACAAGGATTGGGCGAACAGACTTCTGCCTCGTTGTGGCATCTAAATATTTGAGAGGAGACAGATTTAAGAGCTATGAGAAAAATAAAATACACATTTACATCAGCCTGTGCAATCATCTCTAAACAAACAAGCAAAATGGTGCTTCTGTAGTTTGTGTTGAAGTTCTTGATTTGCATTAAATTATAAAATGTAGGATTTAGCATTTCTGCAGAGCAATCATTAACATCCTTATTGTGTTGATTTCTTGCTTTTACTTTTTGTGTTCTTGATCAAAAATTACTTCCCCAGTACATTAAATTCACCTAATACCATGATAGTTTTGTTTTTATGAACTTGTGTTCCTATTAACAGTATGAATTTAGATTTTCTGCTTTATTGCATGTAGGCATCACTGAATGGAAATGAGTTCATTTCTGTCTATGGTGTAGCATGGATGTAGTAATTAGAGCAAAGGAAATGCCTTTTTATTCATGGAAGCAAACTTTAAAATGGTCAAATTTGACAGGAAGGAAATATAATACAGTATAGGAGGATAATATAGTCTAGTTTAGGGCTATTCAACTAAATTGCCCAGGGGGCCACAGTTACTGCAAGCCAAGAGCTCAGGGGCTGGACATCCAGCAGTTATTCTCATTAAGTATTTTTTTTAAATGATTTAAAATCTAGTTTTATATAAAAATGAACCCATTGGTGGGCTGAACTGAGCACATCCATGGGCCTGATTTGGCCCCCGGACCGCAGGTTGAATAGCCTAGTTTACTTTTTATGATGGAATAGAAGATGTGATTTTTTTCTTCTCCAAAACAGAATTGAGGTGTTGTGACAAAATTATCCAACATCTGAGCTGTTTAGGGCTTTTTGTTCAAATCTTTTGTAATATTAAAATGTTTTTTAAACAAAGAGTTCAGATAACCTTATTTAAACAAATGGCTTTGGATCTACGTGTTAAAAAAAAAAAGTGAAAAATAAAGAACTCTACAGCACAGCAGCTAGCATCTAAACTATGGAAAGAAGGTCACATTGGGTTGACGACGCTAAAAGCTTCACCGCAACCTTTCATGTTCCCGGTCCATGAAAGTAACGACGCTCCTCGGACCAGCAGAGTTCTGATTGCTAAGTGCTGCGGCTGTTACAGAAACGTATCATTTAGTTGAACGTAACATCCCTTGCTGTTCAGTGTTAACCTCCCAGATGGAAAATGAACCAAATTAACATATTCAAACAACACTTAAAAATTCAGTGCCTGTTTTCCTAACCAAAATCATGTAATTGCATTGTGTCTGACATTAATGATTGACAGCTGAGCTATCCAAACAATATTTAGTCTGTAACATAAATGCACTTTCCTGTTACGTGCTGCTATGCATTCAGGGTCATTAAAACCCCTTCACGTGTTTTTAAAGTCAACAGGAAACGCCCACGTCCTCTAATGATGACCCTTGACACTAATTATGACACACTTCTTCACACTCAGTTAATCCAAGGCCCACCTGGAACATGAATTACTGTCCAGGACAGAGGAGCCACACAATCCCAAAGACAAATTTCATCAAAGAAAAATATGCAAATGTTTCTGTAGTTTTGTTTGACGGCCGTCGGTGTTGCGACGGGAACACAACTGTCTGTTTGAAGAGGGAAATTGCATTTGTTTGCTTCCGAGTTTGCGTTTTGGAGTGTGTTCGTTTAACTGCATAAACATGCAAAGTCAAAGCTGTGCAAATTTTCTTTTATTTTTTTCTAAATGAAAGCGTGTACCACGAGGATGTTTCATAATATAATGAGGGCCGTGCTGCTTCCTTCATGTTTTCTTGACCTTGTTGGAATTACAAGAATACCTCTGAGGATGTAATTACACTGTGGGACCAAAATTTATTTGTAAATGTTAGAGTGGTAAGAATTTTTATTATTGTTTCATTCCTTTTCTTGGTTACTTCTAGGTTAACTTCACCTTTTTTTTTTTACATAATTAAATAGAAAACCAGCTTCTTTGCTTCATTTTATTTTCTTTAAAAGCTGCTTTTCCATGCTCTTATTTTGAGGTGCTAAAAATATCTTAATGGTAAATTTTATTGCAATTAAAAACTGTTTTGTGAGGATTATTTTTTGTCCATATGCCCTGTAGTATTACCAAATCTACTAAAATTAGAAACCTCTTGTCCCAAAACCACTTCTAGGCTGGACCAATCTAATTCTTTATCCGAGCGTCCAAAAGCGCCGAAAAGTTCAGTTGGTCCAAACTGCTGCTGACAGATAATGAGAAAGATCATATGTCTCCAGTTATAGCTTCTTTCATTTCCCTGTGAAATTTAGAACTTTAAATGTTGATTCCACCAATCAAAACTCTCAACAGCCAACCTGAATTTTATAAATAAACTTCAGATTTTTATATATTTTCCAAACAGAGCACTTTGTTCTCAGACTAGAGTTTCTAGAATTAAAATAAGGCGGATACTCAGTCCACTGACCCTGTTTTCTTTATATGCTGCTATATTTACTCACTCCACATGTTTGTATTTGTAATTATAGTATTCAGATCATTACCAAGGGCTTTTTTTTTTTTTATTTAAATTCGTACACAGCAGCACGGTGATGCAACTGGTAGAGCTGCTGCCTCTCAGCGAGCAGGTCCATGGTTCAAATCCTGGTCCGGGGGTCTTTCTGGGTGGAGTTTGCATGTTCTCTTTGTGCATGTGTGGGTTTTCTCCAGGTACTCCGGTTTCCTCCCACAGACCAAAAATGTGCATGCTAGTCTGATTGGTAACACTAAATTGTCCCTAGGTGTGAGCGAGAGAGTGAATGGTTGTTTGTCTCGTTTGTCTCTATGTGTCCCTGTGATGGACTTGCGGCCTGTCCAGGGTGTCCCCCCACCCCTCGCACAGTGATTGCTGGAAATGGCCACCGGCAGTCCATGTGACCCAAACTGGAAGAAGCAGGTAAAAGATAATGGATGGATGGATGGAATTTGTACACAAAGAAATTACATCTGGACCACAGAAATTTCACCTGGACCATGGAAACTCACAATGACTATAGAAACTACAACTGGATGACAGAAACTTCATCTGGGCCATGAAAACCTGGACTATAGAATCAACACTGGACTACAGAAATTACACCTGGACCTTAAAAAACTACATCTGGACCACATAAATTACAGCTGGACCATAGAAATACACCTTGACAATATAAACTACATCTGGATCACAAAAACTACACCTGGATCATTGAAACTACAGCTGGACCATGGAAACTCACAATGACTATAGAAACTACAACTGGACGACAGAAACTTCATCTGGGCCATGAAAACCTGGACTATAGAATCAACACTGGACTACAGAAATTACACCTGGACCTT
>JARVGV010001030.1:6200487-6210703 GCA_031762435.1 Hypsolebias longignatus | reverse complement strand
ACCTCGTTGTGTCCCTGGGCAAGACACTTAACCCCAAGTTGCTCCCGGTAGGACTGGCTGGCGCCTTGCATGGCAGTTCACCGCTACCGGTGTATGAATGTGTGTATGAATGGGTGGATGGCTCGTACTGTGAAGTGCTTTGGGGCCCCTCATGGGGGCTAGAAAGCGCTATATAAGTAAGCTCCATTTACATTTAAATGATCTGCTCCCTTGACTGTTCCCAGAGTGTAGGTAATCTGGTTGAAAACAAAGATTTTATTAGGTCTCCTGAAGAGAAGCTGCAGGTTGCCCCATTCAGCATTTAGAGGACAAACAGGCAACATGTGGCTCAGAGGCAGCAAAGAGCTGGAGTCATTGCTGTTGTCTTTTCAGCTTGGCGTTGTGTTAGAGAGCTGCTGTTCTAAAAGTGGACCCACTGACGATCGGTACATTTGATCCTCAGCTGATCCTGGACGTCTGAAATCCTCTGGAAACAGCAGAGCGGACAAATGGACAAAGTTTTTTGCACATCTTTTCCATTTTTGCTCAATATTTGTTAATAATTACCGTACTGTTCGCCATATAAATCACACCTTGTTGCATAAATTTGCATGCCCTGCGACTTACATGGCCAAGTGACATGTACATTTTTAACACCCATATTTACACTACCATTTACAGCCACTAGAGGGTAGTCAACTAATAGGGCAAGCCAAGTGTCTCATTATTAGGTGAAAGTGGCTATTAATGAGACACTTGGCTTGCCATACCAAGTCGCCTTCCTCTCACTCTGAAACTCCTGGAACAAACGTCAAATCAGATGCATTTCGCCGCACCACCCAGGTGAAATGCGGTTTGACTGTCAAAGTGCATTCATTAAGGAAAAGTTCAACTGAGACACACCTTTACTATAATTTCGAGCAAACAAATAATTGTTTTTAGGTGTTAATATTGTTAAATTTTAACGAAACGCACCGCGAGTCATTCCTCGGCATACTCCTGCTTTTGTGAATCGATTTTTGAAACGCAGCTGATTTGACTGTGAAAGTGCATTTAAGGAAAATTTAAACTGTGACACACCTTTGCTTTAATTTTGAGCAAACTGTTTTTAAGTGCTAATCTTGTTAAATTCTTATTAAAGTCCTCCTGTGCACGTTCCCATGACCGCCATTTGGCAGCCAATCAATTCTTGGCACACCAGCCCACATTTCCGTGCAGTCAGCGATGACACACAAAAGATGCGACCTATATGGCAAAGTGACATATTTATGTTTTTTCCCTCTTTATTAGGCCTTTTTGGACTGATGTGACTTATATGGTGGTGCGACATGTGCGACGGCAAGTACGGTTAATAAATAACATTGTAATTGAGTCCTCGAGGCTCAATAAGATTAACCTGCGTAATTAAAGGTTGAATGAATCTGTGTTTTTGTTTACTTGATGTTATATTTGAATAATTTACAAATCTGGAAGAGACCAGATTATTTTATTATGTCTTGAGATATAAACCCTAGAGCTAAAAGAGGGTGGACCTTGAAACAAGCTAATAATAAAAAATAAAAAAAACAGACTACACATCAAATATGGCAAAACATGATGCATTTCTTAACAATCAAATAGAAAGTCTACTAAATTTTATCAAGTGAAAGTGTGACTCGGAACTGGAGATGAGTTGAAATGAAGGAATCTCGCTTCTGTTGGATCCCCCCCAGGAGAACCCTGCATTTCATCTGAAGCAGCCCCTCAATTTGATCTTTCTGGTTGTAAATGAGTCAAACAACAATGTTACACTAACAGCATCTGAAAATAAGGAAATGCAATCTCTCTGTAGCAGCAAAACTCGAAGAACAGAATAAATTAGCTCTCGGCTCAGGAGAAAACAGCAAATATTTCGACTTCCTGCAGAATAATGGAAATAACGACTTTCCACCTTCTTTAATTGTGAGTTGCAGAGTGTCGTCTTATTTTGTCTGTCTGTGCTGTGGTGGCATTTCT
Source organism: Hypsolebias longignatus (assembly GCA_031762435.1). Classification (NCBI taxonomy): domain Eukaryota; kingdom Metazoa; phylum Chordata; class Actinopteri; order Cyprinodontiformes; family Rivulidae; genus Hypsolebias; species Hypsolebias longignatus. Next base: position 6,208,729 of record JARVGV010001030.1, on the reverse strand, counting down.
AACGTAGAGACAACCACCACACGTTCTCTAGTGGGCATATTAAATATTGACATGTTTCATCGTCTGGCCTTGGTTTTACATCAGTGCTGCTGTGCAGAAAAAAAAATGCAACTACAAGAAGTGGATGCAAATGTGATTTTAACCCTAAATAAATATTTGTGGGAAATGGCTGTTGCAATTTGCAGATGTCTGTTTTTATTTGACCAAAAAAAAAAAAAAAAAAAGAGCTGAATGTACATCAGAACAGGACAAACCTGTAGAACCCCCCAGTCTTTGGGTCCGTCTGTGGACATGATGAGACCCTGCTGCTGGAACGTCTTGAACCTCAGAGAGACTCTGAACTCCTGGCTGTCTTCATCCATCCTGTGGACAAACTTCAGGTAGGACTTACTGTTGAACCTCAGAGACGACTCTGAAACACAGAAACAAAAAACAACATGAAACATGGAGGATGAAGAATCGTTCATTTTTAGGGTGAAATGTGATGCAGCTACAATTATACATCAGTGCAAAATGTCTTCATAAACATGTTTCACAGTGAAGTTTAGTGTTTTTTTTCTTCCAAAGTTACAAATGTTGATATTTCTTTGACTTAAATATAGACTTAAATCTAAAGTGTTTTCTAATGTTATAAGAAACCATTTTTTTAAACCAGAAAAAACAAAATTTGAGATTTCATAAACACTCTTTTCTGTTAACTACAATAGTTGTTAAAAAAATGCATTGGGGGTTAAAAAACAGAGGATTTGAATGTTATCAGCTCATTAAATGAGCGTTAATAGTTGTTATCGTCTCCAAACGTTCTGTTCAGACTGTCCCTCCTGTACCTCCTAGTAGGTTTAAAGGTACATTCTTAACGCTGATAATATGCAGCCTCACCCATGTGTAAAACAGGAAGTTGTCTTTGTTAGCTTTAATTAAGCCTTTTCCTAAACCTAACTTAACCTAACCCCCTGACCCTATTACTGTGATAACATACTTTTAAACATACTAGGAGGTACAGGAGGAACAGTCTGACCACAACCTATGGGGGTGATAACTAATAACGGCCATTTAATGGCTGATAACATTGGAAGCGGGTGTTAAAAACAAACACTGAACATGAGCAGTACAGCAGTTTTAAAAATGGCACACTGAACATCCATGTTCTCTGAAAATATTTATTTTTACGTCTATAGAAGGTTAAATCATGTCACGTAGACAAGTTTCTTTTTGGGAGAAAAGTTTTGCCTTTCATATGAAAGACTTGGTCAGTCTGAGGCCTGCCACCAAGAACTGTCTTATAAATAGCACCTCACTGATGTTTTGTCAAACCAGTCTCGCGTTGAATCCCCAGAAACTGGCATTTCTCTCAAAAGAAACTTGTCCAGATGACATGATTTAACCTTTTCGTACCTGGATGATTGACCTTTTTTTCATTTATTTTCTTTAGCTCCTCAAAAACAGCTGAAACTGACCAAAGTGCTTTAATTTTAGTCAAAAAACATAAAATACAACAATAATGGACAAACAACTAGATGCATTAACAAAAGTAGAAAATGGATTAAAAACTGATCTGATGTTGGTCACTAATTTAAAAAATGATGCAAACATTTCTGAAGATTTTTAAATATAAATGGCACCAATGATTGTTCTAACGTCTTCAAACTTTAAAGTTCTGAAGAATTTATAGAATGATCAAAACGTCACCAGACTCTCTTGATTTTTGAAAATCTGTGTGTATTTATATTAATAAAGTCCAAAGCAAAGCTTTGTTTAGTTTGTGAAAGAGTTATAATCTTAGCGTCCAATTCAAAAACAAATAAATAATAAACAATAGCTTTTGTAAATGCTTACTGTAAATAAACAAAAAGCTGAAATAAAAATATAGCAAATAAAACTGATTTTTTATTTTTATTTTTGGCTGCTCCCTTCTGCAGTGATCACTATTGCGGTCGAAAGGTTTGGCACCAGATGCCCTTCTGGACCCAACCTGGACTCGAACCAGCAGCCTCAGGATTACAAAACCGCCGTAGTGACCACCACTGAGTTTATTCATGAACAAACACTTGTCATTTTAGTAGTATCAGAGGTATTTGCTGCATGTTTTGTGGCTTGGTTTTAAGATTTAGCTTTTATATTCAATGTCACAACATCATCATGCCATGCTTAAAGAAAAGAAATGAAAACAAAACACTGGTTTGTGGATCAAGACTCACGACTGACACCTTTTGCGCACTTGATTTTAAAATTTGATTTTTATTGAGGTTGTTCTTCTGCTTCACATGTCAGAGGTTTAAGACCAAAGAAGTGAGTCTAAAGTCCAAATATGAGGTAAATAGATGTCAGAACCAGGTAAGACAATAAGAGTCTGCCCTGTGGAAGTCTTTAGCACCACAGCACGATCCTCAAGATCGGCAACCTAAATCATTGAAGAACACCTGGAATGAGAAATGGTGGCACTGCTGCTCAGTGTTTAAGACGTCTGGCATCTGACGAAACATTCTCAACTAAAAATACATTGGGAGGCTTACTTTAAATCCACATTATGTAAGAGGAGCAGTAAAAAGCACCCTGCTGCTGGTGCCAGACAGAGCAGATACAATCTTCACAGAGCTGCAGCAGAACACAAGTACAGTATCTACAAATCGTCTTCCAGTGAGGCTTTGAGATGGGTTGATAAAATATGATAGAGCAGAGAACACGCTTGTGATTTTTAGCTGCGTGTTCTCATTCCCACTGCAGCAAAAACCTTGTTGACACCTATTTGTCTACTTCACGGGTGGATCTCAAACTCATGGCCCTGAGGATTCTTTAAAAGTGTGTTGCTGCAATAGAGACATGATTAAAAGCATACAGTACCTTAAAGCAGGGCTTCTCAAACGTTTTGGGTTCAGGGAACACTTTCAGGGGAGACAAAGCTTCAGGGACCCCCTCATAACCTGCATGTTTATTAAATACTTTTCTTTGATTTGTCTCTTTGTTGCATTTGTGTATCGTATATAATTATCAGTTCTTTAATAGTGTTAATACAATTTTTATACGTTTAAACATGGGGTATTTTTCAGACCCTGGGATGGACTTTCGACCAGTCCAGGGTGTCCCCACCCCTTGCACTCTGATCGCTGGATATGGGCACCGGCAACCTCCCCTGACCCAAAATGGAAGAAGCGGGTAAAAGATAATGGATGGATGGATGTTATTTTTTGATCAAGACACACTTAATTAAAAATATATATCCATATACAGTACTGTACATTGTATATATGTTTCAACCTCCAAAAATTACAGTTTTGTGACAGTTAATAGCATCAAAAAACAAATTAAAACTTTACCTATTTCAAAGATAAACATAATAAATGTAATGCCACTTCGTCAAATTCTTACAGAAAAGTCTTTACAAAAAATTGAACAGTATCATAACAGCAGTATTCATGCCAAGTAACAGGTCTTAAATTGTAAACCGATCAATGCCAAAAATTTTGAATAAAGTAGGTATGATTTCCTGCATATTGGTGTAAATTTATTATACATACAGACTAATTTCGTCCTCGTATGGAAACATATATTGATGACATTGTGTGACATTATTAATACCTGTATTATTATTATTATATATATAATTTTTAAAAGATTTTTTGCAGACCTCCAAGCACTGGCTCGCGAACCCTCAGGTCCCAGTTTGAAAACCATTGCTGTAAAGAAATGCACATTGCCCGCTGTCTTTTATGCCAGACATTTAAAATGGTCTTAAATATGAAATGACAGAGTGGTAGCTGAGTTGAACCTAGATTAAAACATTTTGTTCATGCATCACTTTAATCAGCTCTCTGGCATGACTATTTCGTTTCTTGCCTATATTCACTCTCCGTTAATACTTTCCTAATTATATGAAGACACGACAAAGTGGCTGCATCCACCTTTTCTCTCCAGCTATTTAATTTCTGCACCAGAGTTTGCTGACGGTCACCTGAGGACAACGTGCATTCTGTTCTTTGTGCATATCCAGAGAGTTGGCTGTGACCACTCTGCAGGAGAACATGCAGAGCTCGTTGTCTTTAGCGATGCTGTGGTTTTGCACCAAATCAACGGTTTAAGCCTGTGTGGACTCCAAGGCTGCGGCCTCGTCCTGACCAGAGCAGAATATATCAAACTTCTGTGTTAGAAAACTTCTACATTCTTATTCTTCTTCAAAAACGACCACAGGTTCCTTTCTCCTTTTTGCTTCACACACCCAATACCCAGATGTACGCTCTGATCTGTGGCTCTGTGAAGATTAGGCAACACACACCTACACACACACACAGGCTGAAGACTGACGTACCGTTACAGGTGCAGACACTCTCCCAGGTGTGAGGGGGGGTGATGTAACCAGATCTGGCTGTGGTGAAATGGTTGAGTCTCTCTCCTGACAGCAACACGGCGTTCCTGCAGCCCCGTGGCGGACAGCCAGCGCCGAGACACCCGTTGTGGCTCACACCGGGGATGCTAACCTTTAAAGAGTCTTCGATGTCTGACATAATCCCTGCATCAAAGGGTTCGAGTTCAGTTTGCATCTGCACGAGCACTTCTCGTATGAACAACACTGTTAACTCACCTGCAAGTCTGCTTGTTGGCAGGCTCTGGTGCATCCAGTTCTGCGACCTCCAGACCAGCAGGACCTCCAGGATCTGGGTGTCGGGCAGCTGCTGCAGGCTGGCCAGGTGGATCTCTTGTCTGGGCAGACTCAGAGCCTCTGCCAGGCTGCGCTGGAGGCCCCTCCAGTGGTCGCCCAGGAACTCCTCTGGTGACATCCTGGTCAGCTGCAGCGTCAGGCCGGAGTCCAGCATTCTCTGTTCCGCTGCCCACACGTGAACTTTGACCCCGGCCCAGACGCTGAACTTTCCGTCACTCACGCTGACGTTCAGAGCATACGACCCCCCCTGCAGGTGTTCATCTGCCCAAATCCTACCATCATTTGAGTCTATGGAGAATCTCTTCCCAGCAGGGTTTTCTGACACCAGTTTGTAGGTCAGGACGTCCTGCAGGTCCTGGTCCGATGCGTGGAGTCTGCCGACGACCCGGTTTGCTAACAGTCCTCCAGCTGTGGTGATGAAAACTTCCAGGGGCACAACGCTGGGGGGGTACCTGCTCTGCTCAGTGACGTTAATGTTGACCACACAGATGGACGACAGGGGAGGGTGGCCGCTGTCTGTCACCTGAAAAACATTAGACTTATTTTAAAATAAGTGACTTTTTATTCAAATATAAAACTTAAAAAACAGATTGATTCCTGTGAAAACCTCAATAATTTCAATGCAACGTCTTGAAAAACATTTGCAGTGAGGAGATGCAACAGAAACTGTTTCTAATCTGAATGCCCAAATTAGGCAATTCACACAGATTTTGTATTACAGTCTTCCCAGAGTGATGCTGATCACTTAAACACCAGCCACATGATAATAATACATGACAATAACTTGCTATTTGAAGTGAGATTATTGGCTCATAGTTGGACACGGAGCTGCTCAGAGGGGTCATCCAGCTCGACTCTCAGCTCACAATGAAACTGAATCTGTTCCTCGTGTTAGCGGTGAATGCCAGCTCTCCTGACAGCTCTGTCAGCTGCAGACCCACAGCAGTGATCAGTGTATTGTGCAGCAGGATTATGCTGCACCGCGAGACAACTTGAGACAATTACATGTTTCGTCCGGAGGATCAAGCAAATATAACAAGGGTTTGTGTCTGGGAGGTGAAATTAGACATTTTGCAGCATCGACTGTGTTTTCCACCCTGTGGAGTAAAAAACAGCAACAGCTTGAACGGGGAAGTGACAGACATGACCAGGGTCGAAGCAGAGTCAGGTAAAGGGCTAGCATCACTTGAAGGAATGCATATTGCCCGCCACCTTTCATAACAAAAGACAGATTCAGATTATCTCATGCTGAGAAATGACAGAGTTGTAGTTGTTTTGCTCAAATCTTGACAATAACATGCTCACAGGATGAGTTTTTATTAAATTTCTACTACAGCCACATCAAAATTCACTTCAGCCTTTCCCAAAAAAAAAAGTTTCCCTCTCTTGCTCTCGACGAAGACGGACACTCTCTTTCCCTCTCCTGCTTCCCTTCCTGCTCTCTTTACACATCTTCCAAATCAAAAATTATTATGGATCTGGTCAGCTGGTCTCTCAATGCAATTGATGCAATTTTCTCAGCTAGAAGACAGGGTGCAGGAGAACCCTCATGCCCTGAAGGGACACACACAGCTGGATATGTCATGCATTCCTGGAGAGTTTGGATGATGATGTGCCTGTCTGTGCTGTCTGTTGAGGATGTAGAAGACTCATACATAATTGGCTTTATGATAACAGGGTTTCTGCTTTTTGGAATTAGCAGATACCTTCAATATTGATTAATGAGGAAGACATCGGCAGCAGTTTCGGCAATAATAAAGCTGCTTGCCTTAAATGAAGGATTACTCCGATGCTTTATGAGCTGAACCGTAAGCTGAACGCGATTTCTGAGAATCATGGACCACTTGCAGCTCCTAAGACTCGCCGGCATGAAATAATCGACCTTGGTGAAGGCTAACAGGCACGTTCCGGTGGAATGTCCACAAATCTTGCTGTTTGGATTCACCATTGAGTGTACCAGCAGAACTGAAGGCAGACATGCAATCAGCAGTCAGCCTGCTCAAAACTATTGTTTCTCTGGATTTGGTCTCCTCGCTGGCCTTGGATAGGCCAACTTATCTCAAATTACTCCTGGTGTATACATAGAAGCTCAGCCTGTTCATGCCCGGAGAACATCTGTGGACCCTTATCAGAGTGGACAGGCTGAGAGGCACTGTACCATCTTTATCAGGACTATGGAAACTATCTGGAAGTGTTCATGGACATTCTCATCGTCTTGTCATCCCCAACCCTCTTTAAAATGTATTATGTCTCTATGCTGCTTGCTGAGGTAGATTTTTTTTTGCTACCTTACACTGTGCCCTGTGTCAAGGACACGGTGTGAGAGATCCTTTTTTTAATACCTTGCCTGCTCATGTTTTCTTGTGTAAGCAGTAAGGGCAGCACTTCATAGAAAGCCGCAGCCACGGTACACTTCCGTCTATCCTACAGATGGTTGTACGGAACAAAAATTTGCTGTACTTAACTGTGCAATGACAATAAAGTTAATTTTGATTCAAAAGCATTTCTGTATCGATTAATATGAATTAGCTATAGTGGCTATCTTGAATTGGACTGAGGCATAAAGCCAATTAAATACAACCAACAATTATGGTACTTCCTGAAAGTGTCATTAAAATGTGGTCATTGGTTCATGATATATTTCACACACACAGTTATTGCTACTTTCTGCCTTTTTTTTTTTTTCAGTAAGAGTTTTTATTACCTGAATCTTTAGATGATGGAAGGGTTTGGTCTTCTTCCTGAGAGGAGCAGAGAGTGACAGCAGGCCGCCCTGGTCGACGTGGAAACGCCGCTCATTGTTGCCGCTGATGATGTGGAAGGAGAAAGGAGGGCCGTTCTTGGGGGTGTCTCTGTCCGTCACAACCAGCTGGAGGATACTGCTGCCGATAGCCTCGCCCTCCTGCAGGAAACAGCTCCATTATTTCAGTTTTTTTCTTTTTAACTAAACAATCAGTTCTACATGAAAGTTTCCATGAAAAACAGCAACTAAATTCAGTTTCCAGGTTATGCTTTGCAAACAAACTTCATCAGCACCGTTTCCTTCTCATGTTTTCTCTAATTTTATGCCCGTCGTGTTTGTAACTCCCGTGCCAATGTACAGAACTTTGGACTAATTTAATCAAAAAGGGTATAAAACTGTTTGCTGTGATGAATTACTTGTTTTTTCCCTCACCTGAGAGGCTGCTGAGCTGGTTTTCACAGGGCCCTGATGTTAATGGAAACCAGTGGGCCTTTACAGAACAGGTTATCAATCTCAAAATACAAGACGCCTCAGGAGATGGATGGCAGAAAGGCTCACAAAATATGGAGTTATTGGGCTAAAATATGCAACAGCCCATGTGAAGCGTTTACAATTTAAATTATATTATGCATCAAAAGACACAGTCGGGTTTGACAAAGTAAAACTTCATCAGACTGTGAGGGACATGCAGGTGGAGGTAGGGGCTGGTTCACAGGGCAACACTGAAAATAATGAGTTATCTTCACTGGACAGCAGTGACTACAGCAAGACCAACACACACACACACACACACACACACACACACACACACACACACACACACACACACACACACACACACACAC
>JARVGV010001030.1:6189609-6200387 GCA_031762435.1 Hypsolebias longignatus | reverse complement strand
CACACACACCCCACACACACACACAACCACCCACCCCCCCCCACACACACACACACACACACACACACACACACACACACACACACACACACACACGCACACACACACACACACAACAGAATGGAAGCATCACACCTTCTGTATCAGACTCCTATCTGTTCCTACTTTAACCTTCTTGGACTCCTAAGCCCCACTGAGGTTTCATCAACCAGAACCTTCAGCTACATGAATCACCTGTCCAACCTGCCGCCTGTAACATATGAAGAACATAACTGTCAGATTAGACATTTTAAAATGCACTAATCTGAGGTATTTATAATTCTGATCTCGCTTGAGTGAATAAATAAATTTAATTTATTAAAATTCTGCTCTCCTTCCTGAAATGTCTAATTTGCAGCGAGTGGGTGGATCTGGCATTTTCGACCATGAATCAGGGTCAAGTAGTCAAAAGGTCTGCCTCTTAATGGTTTTACAATACACAGTCATGTGAAAAAAAATCAAACTTGGAAACCTTCATGACGATTAAACCAGTTGAAGAAATGCAACTCTTTCCTGCATGCCAATGTTTAAACCAAAGATCTTGTGTGATCAGATCTGAGGGTCTTCACAAGTTCTTCATAAGATCTTTAGTTTGTTCACATTTATCAACTCTTCAAATTTTTTATTATTATTTTTTTTTTACATCGGACAGTAGAAAAATGCCGTATATGTCATTCATCTAGCCTGAATTTCAACAAAAATGAAATAAAAACATTTATTAAAAAAATGTATTGTTTCCTAAATTTATCTAAAGTACACATAAACAAAAATATTTTAATGTTTCATATCTGGTGTATTAGCAGCATGTTGGATCAATTGGTAAAGCTGTTGCCTCTCAGCGAGAAGGTTGCCTGTTCAAATCCCGGCCCAGGACATTTCTGGGTGGAGTTTGCATGTTCTCTCTGTGCATTCGTGGGTTTTCTCCAGTTTTCTCACACAGACCAAAAACATGATTGTTAGACTGATTGGTGACTCTAAATTGTCCTGGATGAGAGTGAGAGAGTGAATGTTTGTTTGTCTCTGTGTCCCTGTGGTGGACTGGAGACCTGTCCAGGTGTCTCTGTGATGGACTGGAGACCTGTCCAGATGTCCCTATGATGGACTTGAAACCTGTCCAGGTGTCCCCCGCCTCTCACACAGTGATGGCTGGACATGGGCACCAGTGACCCCAAGACCCGCAAAGGAAGAAGCCGGTAAATATAATGGATGGATGGATCTGGTGCCTTGTACACTATGGTTGTTATGGGTCAAACTTAACCCATACTGTATTGATAAAAATGGGTTTTAATGTGTGGATCAAACCATGTGAAATGATGGTTTCAGGGAATGTTTCTGTTTCTATCACATCTGTAGAACATCACTGCAGTAAAGTATGTTGATAAAACGAAGTGTTACTTTATAATTTTACTATCACGGTTGTGAAATAGAAAAGAAAGGGAACATGTAAAGGTGTTATGAGACATATGTGCTCAATCGTTTCTCCATAAAGTGAAGTGTCAGTGATTCAGTGTTTCCTACGCTGTAGCAGATAATAATGGAAGCCCTGATGCTCCTGTCCTGAGTAATTAGAAAATTCAAATACCTTTCTACGGCGGCTGCTGAGATATTTCCTATTAATTTCACACAGTTAGGAACCTTCTGAAGCACAAAAAAAAAGATTCCAGTTCTGCTGAAATTCCAAAAATGTTAATTGGACAGCGTTTGAATCCCCCCTTAGTCTCTCCTCAGTGAGTACTTGATGACTCATGAGTATTTTTTTTCTCCAGGAAATAAACGCAACCTGCGGTGAAGGCTCCTTGATGATGAAGTGTGACATGAAATAATTAAAACACTTTGGTTCAATTCAAGTCAGTCATGACATTTTAAACTCACTCTTCACAACTAAGCCTCCACAAATGTTCCTAAATAGAAGAGTTTAATCCTGCTGAGTGATTTTGTTATGTTATGTGTTGTTTTCTTAAGCCACAAACTCTCAGACACTGGTTTCTCAGACCACACTATCAATTGATTTTCTAATTACCTCTCAGATCGGAGGCAATGTGTTCAACATAATGGTACTTCTTCCACTATTTAACTAACAATGGTGTACCACAAGGCTCAGTTTGAGGACCCACCCTCATCACAATCTGCATAAGTACTGTAGGCCAGATCATTCTTGATGCATGCTTACATTTCTATGCCGATGACACAGTTGTTTATTGTTACTCTAAATCAGTTGCTCAGGTTTTCCAGTTTTTACATTATGCATTCAACATCATTCAGCCAGATTTGTTCCTACTCAAACTGGTGATAAATGCCGATAAAACTAAAGGGATTTTGTTTTCAAACAGGAAGTCGATACCAGCAGTCCTTCCTCCTATCTTATCTTCAAATGGTGTTTCTATTGAGTTTGTCAATTCCTAAAAATATTTGGGAATCTTGGTCAAGTCACACCTCTCTTTTAAGCCCCATGTTGAAAACTTGAAAAAGAACCTGAAAGTACAACCAGTTCCTTTTAAGAAATAGCAAATAGAAATCCTGTCTAACTCTGAACGCTAGTAAACGCCTTGATCCTGCTACTTCCCTTCCCTCCATTGACTATGACATTTATTTACATTAATTCTAAAAAAGTTGAGTCTGGTCCTCTGGATATTCAAAAAACAAAACAAACAAACAAAAAAGTTTTTGAATGTCCAGAGGACCAAACAACTTTTTTAGATACATGTATTTTTTTTTGCCTGGATTATTGAGCATGCATCAGGATATTTACACAAACACCCCTACAGGCACCCTCCATATGTTGGATGCTGTCTATCACGGTGCGCTAACATTCATAATTGGCTGTAACTATCATACCTATCATTGCACTCTGTATTCACTGGTTAACTGGTCATTATTAACTTCACACAGACTCTCGCACTGGTGCGTTTTCATCTGTAAACCACTCCTTGGTCGGTTGCCTTCATGCATCTCCTACATGTCACACCGTCAGTGCAGTTATAGCATGCACTCTCAGGACATAATTACCTGCAGTGTTTTCTCAGTGCTGACCAAATTTGGCTAAAGGGACCTGGAACACCTTGCAAAAAGATCTGAAGTTGTCGACTATGACCTCGCTATGGGATTTTAAACAACTGTTAAGTTTGATGCAGAAATCATTGCAGACATGTTCCTGTTTTTAGGATGTTTTTTATATTTTTATTTAGCATTTTACTCCATTTTATAATGTAGTTTGTTCTTTTTTTTTCATTTATCATTTTATATGCTTTTATATATGATTGTCTATTGTTGTCTGTACACCATATGTGATCTTTGTTTAAAATAGGTCTCTCTTGAAAATGAATCCTTGTGACTCAGTGAGAATAACCTGTGCAGTTTTTGTCAAATGCCTCCTATAAGGACAATCCTTTCAGCTCAACCAGGACTATTTTGAAAAACCGTCATCCTGATTTATCACTCTGTTACAGAGCTGCTGCACCCTTTGCGGATGTTCCACGAACTCCATAATTTACCCGTCCATCTGTTGCTTTCGGTGAAGTTTTTCAAAATTTCTAATGTGACACCCTTGATTCTTTAAAACAGATGTGTCGTTCATAAAGGTAGACGTCTCAGGGTGACAGATAGCCAAGCAAAAACCTATAATTAAGAAGTGAAGAGGGAACCCAGACTCCTGTGGACCCGCAGCACCTGTCTGAAAAAGAACAACTCCTTCGCCTTGTTTCAGCCGCGTCCATCTGCTCAGTGCAATCAAGAGTTCCTTCGTGAGGCAGAGCTGGCTCATGAAGCAGATGGAACCATTTCAGGGAGGTTGGATTCATCGCCACACAATGTCTGGCAAAGTTTGGTCTCATGAAAGAGCTTTTCTGTGACGAGATGAAAGTGTCCAAGCTGGCACATCGGCAGCAGTTAGAGTGATGGAGAACTGGCAAGTGAGTAACAACCAGCTGAAATGTTCTGATCGTCCAGCACACACACACACACACAGGTGTGTGGTCACCCACAAGCATGCAGACACACACGTTTTCACAGGCACAAAAGTGGAAGTAAATTGCCTGTTTGAAGTTTTTCCACATTAGCAGACATGGCTGTGTAATCAGAGACACGTCTCAGTCACACAGAAACCAATGGTGACAGCTGAGCCTGCTGTTCGGATCATCACCAAGTCCAGGGACCAGTCACATCTTTGGCCTCCTCAACTCAGCTCTCAGCTATGATGAGAGCCGGACATCTCTCCATCATGACACCACAGATCAGCATATTTCAGCAGCACAAAGAGGAACTGATCCTTTAGGATTTTTATTGATTTTCCTTTAATTGTCTCTGATCTTCACGTCATCTGTCTTCATTATCACCGTGTTACGCTGCCAGGGGCAGAGTATGTGGAGCTTCATTGCCTCCCTGAATTTGTTTTGGCTATTATTTCCCCCCCTGCTTTTCGAGGTAAATCGAAAACTCAATATTTTGGTTATTTATTTAGTTTTTTTTTTTAATTTTTCTGTGAGGATGTGTATCCTGATGAAATCCTGCTGTGCACATTTTTTTTTTTAGCTCTGAGTTGTCAGAAGTCACAAATGCATGCAGCTGTTCCTGTTCAGGACATCAGGGTTATTAATGGGGGCTGAAGAGCAGGTGATTTGTTCCAGGATGTTGTATTTTTTTCTTTTATCAGTTGTTATTGTTTGAAGCAGTGATCTGGTCTGGTTTTCTTCCACAACAGGCTGAGAAACTGTTTTTTTTTTTAAAGCTGTGGACAAGAATGATCTCTGAGCAGAAAAACCTAGATGTTTTCGTGCAAGATAGTCAAATAGTTCTACACAAAATAAAGGTAAGATATTTATTATTATTATTATTTTTTTTTTTTTTTTGGTGGACTGAGGCAATGCAGGGTCACGAATCCTGGAGAGTGGAGAGAGCAATTTTATCCACCACCAGGTGCAATGGTGGAGGTGTAATGGTGGAGGTGTAATGGTGGAGGTGTAATGGTGGTCTTCGGCCACCCCAAACATTTGAGGAAACTATAATCTTAAGCCCAAACAAGTTAAGTCAGGTCCTCTGGACTTGAAACGTTTCATCTTTCATCCAAAGGACTTCATCAGTCTGAGGAGCCACAAAATCAGTCTCATAAATAGCAAATCACATAGTGGATCAACCAGTTTGATGGTGAGAAGATGGTTTCCGGAGTCCACCCTCTCCCCTGTCGACTCATCGGAGGCAGCCATGGCCAAAGTGATTCAAAACATCAAAGTTCATGCTCAGTAATCCAGGGGAAATAAATCCTTCAAACTTAAGTCAAGTCCTCTGGATGGCTTCCTTTTCTTTTCATTTTTGAACCACTTTGACCGTGGCTGCCTCAGACGAGTCCACAGGGGAGAAGGTGGACTCCAGAAACCATCTTATTACCTTCAAACTGGTTAGACCACTATGTGAGTGTGCTACTCATGGGAAGAGTTTGTAGCGACTCCTCAGTGAGAGAGCGAATGGTTGTTTGTCTCGTTTGTCTCTATGTGGCCCTGTGATGGACTTGCGACCCGTCCAGGGTGTACCTCGCCCCTCACACATTGACTGCTGGACATGGGCACCAAAAATGGAAGAAGTGGGTAAAAGATAATGGATAGATGTAAATTCTGACTTATAAGCCAGTACTTTTTTCTACACACTTTAAATACAGCAGCTTATAGACAATGTAGCCTATATATGTGCAAAATTACAAAGATTTTTTATTCATTTAGTGGGAGCGGCTTAAATTTAAGTGCACTCAATAGTCCAGAAATTACGGTAAACTTTCTTATGCCTGGATGCAGCCACAGACCAAAATGAAAGTCAGCATCTCGCTTATTTTTCAAGTTATCATGCTCACAACATGCACAAATGGATGGACAGATGGAGGGCATTTTCAATTCGCTCTCCTCGCTCCACAACAGGGGATTAAAAAAGTGTAACAAGACAAATACAAGTTCTAAATGGAAACTTACAAAACAAAAAATAGCTAAACGTATGGACTGAGATGGTTTGCATCATCTCAAGATTGATTATTTCCTAAGATAAATGGGGATTTTTGTAACTTGCAGTCTTTTGAACATTTTTTTTTCATACTTCACTATTTCTTATTAGAAAAAAACAAATTGACAACCATTTGTGGAACAGAGTGTACTGCGTGGGCCAGGCTTGTTATTTCACGTCTGAGGCAAACTGGATGCATCATGCACACAAAAAGTAGAGCAACCAACACTCAAAATCTGGTAGCCCATATTCTCTAAACATTACGGATTATCGTGACATGGATGACTGAGACCGTGCACCAACATACTTTTTTGGACGCCGCTGTTTTCTCCAACAGCCAATAAAAAAGTTGTGATTCAATCTGTTCAGTTGTCCACATACAGAGATGTGTTAATGTTCAGGTGAGCATACCTGCAGGATCAGGTTGTGGTTGACCTGAGAGAAAACAGGCGGGTTGTCGTTGACATCGAGGACGGTGATGGTGACGAGGACGGCTGACAGCAGAGGAGGGTTTCCTTCATCAGCTGCCTGCACCGTCAGAGAGTAGTGAGGGATCTGCGGAGGAACAGTCAGGCTTTGAACAAAACGCTCTTTCATCTGGATCCTTGGTTTGATTGAACGCAAGCTGACCTCCTCTCGGTCCAGCGCAGTGCGGACGGTAATTTCACCGCTGCGAGGGTGGATGGCGAACTGCTGCTGATCAGCTCCGCTCACGATGGAATACCGCAGCAGATTATTGATCGGACCATCCAGGTCGTTGGCTGTTACCTGGAGGTAATAAAAATGTAGGTGAAAACAAGTGAAGGGATGAACAAACCTCTCTGCTGAATCTTTTATCTCCTGTGGGTGTTAGGAGTGAAAGAAAAACTCTAAACCACCCAGAAAAACAAGTTTTAATACAGAGCGAAGTCAGCCATTGAATCCACGATGAATCATTTTTCTTAGATGTAAGAAATAATTTATTTGTGCTTTTTTTCTGCAGCGAAACAATTTAAACTTCCACATTTAAAATGCAGGTTATTTAATTCAGTCTGACATTTCACAACATTTACTGCCACACACAAAGTATGAACAGAAGGAGACCACAGTACTGTAAAAAATATTTTCAATTATTTTTAAAATTAATATAATATTTAATATTTATGCTCTTTTGTTTATCTTGTTTAAATTGATTTGTTAAAATGGAAAAAACAAACTAGCTATTAAAGTTAGCTTTTTAACCAGGCATGATATGAAATTTCAATTTCATATTATTGGTTTTTAATATTCAGTGCGTCTCTTAATTTTGTCTGCTCGAAAACTGAAGAGTTATTAGTCATTTAGTTATCATGTAAGAAACACATTTTTGCTTCTGAATGAACACAAATGATTCATTCAGATCACTGGCGTCATCCGTTTGAATTAACAATAAAACTTGTGACTTTTTATCCTGTTGTTCAAAATAAATGCACGGTTTGTAAAAGTGAAAGCGCGCTCAGAGGAAAATACCAAACATGAAACGTGATCATGTGATTACAGACTCGTGATGTGGCTGCTGACCTGACCCGACATGTTGCATTTAATCAGAGTTTCTGTGTTATCTTGCTTTTTCCTGCCGTGTTACAGATTCATAATATTTCATTTCTGTGAGTGCGTGCATGTGCATGGATGAAAGTTACAGTAGATATTAGCA
This sequence comes from Hypsolebias longignatus, assembly GCA_031762435.1. Classification (NCBI taxonomy): domain Eukaryota; kingdom Metazoa; phylum Chordata; class Actinopteri; order Cyprinodontiformes; family Rivulidae; genus Hypsolebias; species Hypsolebias longignatus. The sequence continues at coordinate 6,192,697 of JARVGV010001030.1, read as the reverse complement.
GATAATGCTTAACTCATTTATGCTCTCAACCAACAATAATACAAATTATGGAAGAGGAATGCTCTAAACTCTTAGTTACAGCAGAGAATGAACAAAACTGCCATCCTGATCAAGAAATATTTTTTCCAAATAAAAACAGAGCCATATTTTTCACCCTATAAGTCGTGTTTTTTTGGGGTTTTTTTTTTGCATAATGTACATGCCCTTTGACTTATAGGCCGAAGTGATGTATTTATGAGTTTCTTCCCATATTTACAAACCAATACAGTATTTGGCTGAGATGTGACCACTTTCATTCATTCCGACTGAAAAAAATTGAACACTACAATTTTTCATCCACTAGATGGAACCAGAGTAATATAGCATGCCGTTGTATCATGTAATAAGTAAACGTGCCTATAATGACAAATTCAAAAAAGTCCAAGACAAAAACAACTGGACTTTGTTGATTATACGTTACTTTTTACGTTATTGTTTTTGTCTTGAACTTTTTTGAATTCACCATGTCCTGGATGACTGAGAATTGTCAACAGCTATTAATGACACATCAACTTGCCATAGCCTACCACCTTCGTTCTGCTCGCTGCTTGGAGCAACCGTCAAACCAGCTTCATTTCGCTGCACCGCCCTGGTGAAATGCAGCTAATTTGACCATCAAAATGCATTTATTAAGTAAAAGTTAAACTGAGACACACATTTACTATAATTATGAGCAAACAAATAATTATTTTAGGTGCTTTTCTCGTTAGATTTTGAAGAAACGTGCCGCTTTCCTCCTTTTTTTCCTCCCTATCTGTGTGGAGCACTGAGGCAGCGAACATTTTTTAAATATAGCTTATTTGACTGTTAAGGTTCTTTTTTTAAAGCAAACGTTAGACTGAGACACACCTTTACTATAAAGTTGAGTAAACAAATTGTTTTGAAGTGTTTATCTTGCTAAATTTTGAAGAAACACACAGCGACTTCCGCATATTTGCTTTTGAAATGCAACTGATTTGACAGTTAAAGTGCATTTATTAAGCAAAAGTTAGATCGAGATACACCTTCATTATAATTTCGAGCAAACAAATAATTGCTCTTGTTAAAGTCCTCTTGTGTACGCTCTCATGGCCGCCATTTGGCAGCCAATCGATTTTTGACACAACACCGGCCCACATTTCCAGGTTCGGCCAACATTTCCGGGTTGTCAGCGGTAATGCATAGTAGATGCAACGTATATGGCGAAGCAACATATTTATGGATTTTCCACTTTATTAGACATAATTGGACCGATGCGACTTACAGGGCGGAGCGATGTTTACGGTGGAAAATACGATATATCTGAAGTTGGATGTTTGTGTTATGATATTCTCGTGTTCTTTGGTTCTTACAGTCATCACCAGGCTTCCTGGCGTCAGATCCTCTGATATCTCAGTGCTGTAGTCGCTCTGTTGAAACACTGGCGGGTTGTCGTTCACGTCCGTTACGTTGATGATGACTGTTGTGATGTCAGTCAGGGACGACTTGCCACGACTTCCCTCCACAGAAAGGTAGTACTCTCGGAACACTTCAAAATCCAGCGGGGCCACAAGGGTCAAAAGACCTGCAAGACCATAAGATGAAACATTTTAGGATAGACAGAGACAACAAAAAAGGTTAAATCTTGTCATCTGGACCAGTTTCTTTAAGTGAGAAACGTTTCATCCCCCATCCAGAGGACTTTGTCAATCTGAGGTCTGCCAACCAGATAAGGTCGTCTTCACTGCTGTGTTTCAAGCCACCCTCCTGTTGGAATCTCAGAAGTAGGTTTTTAACACTTGCAGATCACATCGATCCAAAACAATCAACCATCATGTAAAACAATCAAATGTTTTGGGCCAGGTGGCCAACGTGCTACTCACAGAAACAGCCTGAGGACAACCAAGGCCAAAGTGGTTCAGAAAAAGGCTTGCAAGCTCAATAATTCAGGTAAATAACAACAAAAATTGTTAAATTATGCCGTCTGGTCCAGTTTCTTTAATCTTCTTTAACCATTTTCTGATAGACGGAGACATGTAACCTGGTGTTTGACTGTCAGTGAGCAGGTGTGCTCTTCTTAGATGACTCAATATATTATAAGACACTGATTAATGAAAATAAAATATATATTTATATATTTTGGAAAATGTTCCTCAAACATGTAGAAGAAGATGCTGAGGTCAAATGAGCCCAAACATGAACAACAACACGACTGACGCTAATCTACCTCTCCCTCATCCTGCTGAAAACACTGTCCCTACAGTGAAGCATGGTGGTGGCAGCATCTTGCTCTGGGGGATGTTTTTCATTAGAAAAGCCAGGAAAACTAGGACAGATGGGGGAAAATACAGATTTTTTTTTTTCCCCCAGACATCGAAGACTGGGACGAAGGTCCATTTTCCGGCAGGACGATGAGTCTGAACACACCACTGAAGGAACCAGTTTAAAGACCTGGCATGGACCAGTCATCAGTCCAACTCCGATCTGATTGAAAAACTGTTGGAGACAAGCAGCCCATCCAACCTGCAGGAGTCTGGTTGTGAAGAACAGGCAAACTCTTAAGAGATGAAATGGACCAAGATTATGGAGATGAACCTGAAGATGCTGGAACTGCTACAACAGACAACTCTACACAATATTCAGTTTGAAGGGGTGAATATATATCAATGCACCTCTATTTAGTTTGATATACTGTATTTTTCATTGATTTAAAACAGTTCCCAAATTTAACTTCATTAGGCTTAACTTAAGTATTTTTTGAAAACCTGTTTATTGTTTTTAACCAACTAAAAAAATCAATTTAAACTCCAGCAAAAACATAGAGGGATTACCAAGAGTGATGGAAACGTTTGCACGCCAGCGTCGTTGATCAAACAGAGACCAGTTCATTTCTTTTGGGAAAGCTGCTGTTTGTATTTGCTATTAGTTTCATTTCAACTAGCATGTACCCTGGTGAAAATAAATAAAAAATAATAATTCAGTAGCTGACAGCAACAAAATGAGGATCAGGGATGTTTAAATACCAAAAAAAAAAAAAAAAAAAACAGAAATCATAGTTCTGAAAAAATTAAATCTGGTCCTCTGGACATTC
>JARVGV010001030.1:6157473-6169074 GCA_031762435.1 Hypsolebias longignatus | reverse complement strand
AAAACATTACTGTCACCCATCAAGCACATTATTTTATCAACTGAAGTTATTGAAGTTCTATGATTTGGTAGATTATATATTTGATCAGTTATGTATAGGGTTCAGAATAACACATTACCTTTAAATATCCAAATGCATTTTGTTAAAAGACAAAGTTGTTATAATCTTAAAAGGACAGAGATATTTGTAAAACCAAAATACAGAACTAGTTTAAAGGGACGGTCCACCTCAATCCAGGGAACTGGATTATGGAATGGTTTGAAGAATGAAGTTAAAAATGCCAAGACAATGTGTACTGTACATTTCAGAAAATGATCAAAACTGGATTGTTAAAAAACAATATATGATGTATGAAGTAGCATAATGTGTATTGTATTAGTTAGAAAAAATAGAAAGAGTTATTAATTTTGTTCTGGTGCTGGAAGATTATATTGCTTGAACTGATTGTTTGAAAAAAGGGGCAGATATAATAAGATTTTTTTTCTTCTTTCTGCTACCTTTCATTTCTTACATTTTGAATGTTATCGTTTATGGGATTGTTTTGTATTGTATTGTTTTAAAAATGATTTTTTAAAAATAAATAAATAAACAAATAAAAAAACAGAAATCTGTGTGATCAGTGGTGATAAAAAGGCCTAAAGAAACAGCTCCAAATGAGCCCAAAAACATTTTTTTGTTGTTTGACTCAAAACATAGATAACTGTATGTATACAGAAATAAAAAGAGATAAGTGCCAACAGATCATCCGTTGGATCTTTAAGAGTTTGCTGATTTTCTCTGCTGAGAAATAAATCATAAAGTGGCGGGTGCAGAGACGCCAGCAGACAGATTCAATCCTCACGCAGATCTAACTCCGTGTCTTGTCCGTGAGAAAGTTGTGGGAAAACAAGCTGCTGCACATCGGAAGGCGTGGCTGGATGTGCCCATTTGTCTGCGCAGCAGCTGTTTCACGGCCGCACTTTGGCCTCTGTGCGTGGCGGCGTCTAAACTCTGACTTGAATCAACGCAGCTTCGACCACAGTAACTGGTTTAAACGTTCGGCGGGTTGTTTATTATGAGAAGATGCAGGAAGTCGTTTCCATTTGGCACACAGCATGGACTCACGGACATGAAACACTGATGACAACATAATGTATCACTTCCCACAGATTTATTTATTTTTTCCCACAAATAGCCCAGATGAGGTTTGAATCTTCATTTTTCATGAATCCACTCACTTTAAATTTGGACAGAACAGAAGCCACGGACGTTTAGTAAAAACAATGGTTCAGAGACAAAACTACGGTGGCCCTAAGGTGTAAATCAAAACAGCTAAAAAATATATCTCAAGGAGGGATATGACCACTTTGATATTTCATATCATGCTCACCTTCACAAGGGGAGACTTTTAAAATTCTGAATCTTCTTTGTTCTTCATATATAATTTTAAATGTGACTTCACTTGTTCACTATGAGACTTTTCACACATTGGTGTGTGAATGGGGGGGGTTGGGATCATGCCACCCCTCACCCCAAAACTTGAAGTAGGATTGCAGTAGTCCAAGTTCAAGTTCAAGTAAACTTTATTGTCATTATCATCTCATGTGGTACATTAGATGGAATTAAATTATGTACACATGTAATAGTAGTAGTAAGTAGTCGTTGATTTTAGTGTTTACTGTAGTAAGAAATAGTAGTAGTTTTTTTTTTGTGTGTGTGTGGGGGGGGGTATTTCTATACAAGTATATATTTAGGCCTATTTTACTCTTCCAACATCCTTGTAACGTCCCTAAACAATGTTTCTAAACTCTAAACGCTCTAAAATAGCACAGCATGTCATGATTTCAGCTCTCTGCCTCCGGCTGCTCTCTGACAGCAGCTCTTGACCACGCCCACTTCTCTGCTGCAGAGCAGAGATCTAACAAGTTGCAGGAGGAAGCTTCTCCTGCAGTGTGGGCTGCACACAGGTGCAACAGGTGCTAAATGATTTAAAATAATTAATTTGAAATAAAAATTCCATGCAGATCGTGCGGCTCATCCATCAATCAGCCGATCGTCATGTCCAATCTTATTTTGAATAGCAGCTGTAGAGTGAGTCCACTAGAAAGAAACTGCAAAGTAGTGAGGGACTACTGTAATTTTTTTAAATTTTATTTATCTATTTATGTTTTTCAAACAAAGCATCTGGACACCTATTCTGTAGCTGAAGACGTTTCTCTTTCCTTCCCGGGATTTTCTCATTTCCAGATCATCCAGTGTTGAGTTCTAAGCTTTAAGCTACATGAGACACTCCGGTTATTATATTATTATAATTCACATACAGATTAAAGTCGCTGTCCTCACAGATTCATGCTTGGAACTGGAATTGTTGCTTAAAACAATGTAAAATAAATAAATAAAACAATGTAATACACCAGTTAAAGGCAGGAAGGAATGAGTTAAAGTTTTGTTACATTTAAAACCCTTAATGCTGCTCCGATGTGGCCCTACATTGAATGCTTTTATTAAAAATCATTGCAAAATAAAACACAATGTAAATTATGAGGAACTCCAGGATGAAAGGTTCTCAATAAACAGATGTTTGATTTCAAAGTTTTCTCTGTGGAATCCAGATACTTGAAGGGGTTAAAAACTAATTTAGTGAGGGGGCTGTTTGCATCTGGATGCTGATTATAAAACACACTCAACAGTTGCTAAACATGCAACGTTACTGTGAACTCATATAAAGTGAGGTGCTAATGCTGCTGGGGTTGAAGGTTAGAATCTGCGTGCAGCACGTTATTACCAGCACAGCTGGGATGACACATAAAAAAGGAATCGGGTGGGAGTTTCAGAATCCAGAACTCTGTTAGAAACAGATTAGTGTTTTATTATGTTTGGGATCAGTCAAACCTCATTTAGATTTTAAACACAAAGGCAAGCCCGTGTTTACCGGTGCAAAAAGGATTCCTGGCACCAACATGTTGTGACCTGAGGACAACGATGGCGTGTTCTTACGCTTTTAAATCCAACTGAAGTCGCAGAGACGTTTTGAACGTCAGCGCACGCTCACCTGTGTCTGCGTCGGTGGCGTACACGGCGGCGATGGGCGTGCGCACCGTCGTGTTGTCGAACACGGTGACCTCGTAGTGGCTGGTGGAGAAGTGAGGCGGGTTGTCGTTCATGTCCTGGATGACGAGCAGGACGTCGGCCTGACAGGACCGACCCCCGCCGTCTGTCGCTTTCACCACGAGGTTGAACTCCGAGTCCATCTCACGATCCAAAGCAGCCCAGGTGAACAGCTCACCTGAGGAGAGCGGAGTCACAATCAGCCGCAGAAAACACCGAACAGCAGCAAACGTTCACATCAAAGCAGCTTTTATTTTGAAAGTCGTGAAATAATTTCCATTATTTTACTGTTATTACTTCCTGCTGCAAACTGGATTCCAACTAACTGAAATCTGAAAAATATTTTTATTTTCCAACTATTTTAGTCAAAGATCATGTACCATCTTAGAACTTCATCAAAATATTATACAGTATACCATAAAAAAAATGGAAATAAGTAAAAAATAAAAATAAAAAATCAGCTGGACTGATGGAAGTTTGTTTTATAACATAACCAGACATGCATAAGGGAAAATTATAATCTTAGGTGATAAAACTAAAGTTATCCAGCTGTAAAGTTAAGTAAACTTTGTTCTTCGTGCTGGATGATGTTCCCAGAGGATAAAAACGTCTGTTTAGTCTCGCTCTCTCTGGTGGCATCGAGGACATCAGAGAAAAATGGTTTAGTTCCTGTAAGCTGATAGCAGCTGTTAACACAATCCTAAACAATTACAGAATGAATTAACTTGCATTTCCCGCAAAAAATGCAGTGTGAATGTTTTTTTGCTGAAGAACTTGCTGAAAAACAGCTGAAATTAGCCAAAAACATGCTGAAAAGCTGAAACAGTAGAACAAGTTTGAATAGAAGAAAACAGGGAAAACCAATTTTTCCCAATTTAGGCTGAAAGAAATGAGCCCAAAAAGTGGAAATTATCTGGAAAAAAAAAAAACATTTGCAAAAAACAGCTGAAAAGTAGCTAAAACAGTGAAAAGAAGCAGGAGTTCCCAGAAGGAATTGGAGAGAGCACGTTTTTGCTGAATTAGGATGAACAATGTTTGTGAGTGCAAAAAATGTGGAATTAGCTGAAAAAGCAAAAACTACCGTAGTCTAAAACAGCTAAACAATAGCTGAAATAGTAGAAAAAAACTGAAAATTGCAGAAAAAGGCTGGAAGGAGCATAACAAGCTGAAATTAGCAGAAAGAAGTTAGAAGAAGCACAAACATGTTGAACCTGAATAGAGCACAAAAGCAGCAAAACAAAAAAAATAATAAAATAAAATAAATACAGCTGAAATTGGCTGAAAATAGCTGAAAAAAAAAAATTGCACCAGGAAGCTGAAAGAAGCTGAATGAGAACAAAATGCGAAAGGAGCAGTAAAAGGTTGTAAACTGATCTAAAGAGCTGAAGAATGTAAAATGAGCTCAATTCATTTTCTATGAGAAAGAGTAGACAGAAAATGGTAAATATTTCAAAAAGCTAAAGATGCACCAATACCAAAAGTCATAGCAGGATTGTCCTGAAAGAGCTGAACGTTTTGATTTATGATTTGTTGAGATAGTTTAAAAACTGCAGGATGAGAAACGCACCAAAAAATGTACATAAGAAAAATGGTTCAACAGTGAGAATCCTTCATGAACATTCAAACAATGAGCGTTTTATCTCCTGACAGACACCATCATACCTGTCCTTTGTTCCAGAAGAAACTTTTTTGCCTCTGGACCATGGAGCGTGTATGTGATTTCACCGTTCACTCCAACATCCGGATCTGAAGCTGACACTTTGAGCACAAAGCTCCTGGGCGGTAAGTTCTCCATCACACCCTCCGTGTACACCAGCTGGAAGCAGAGGATCAGAAAATCAGATCTGCGTCTGACCTGTTAAAGGCCGTCACCGATCGTTTGCAGGGAGGTGAAACACAAACAGCTGTTGGATAGTGATTTGAAAAACAGAAGGGATTCAATGTGAAGGAAAAGATCTTCGGTTACAGAAACCTAAACATATAAACACAATATAAACAATATATGATAAGATACAAAACGATATACAATATAAACACTAATTTTGTATCGTAAAAAAATACAAAAAGTAATGGAAAAGCAGTTTGGTTGATTACAAATCAACAGACAAGAATTCAACAGAAAAGAAGAACAATTGAATTTAGTTTAAAAGTATGAAAGTATTGGTTTTTTTTTTTAGTGGTTCCAATCATGGAAACATTTAAACTATAGCTTCACATGATCTAGATACGACTCACTTCTTTGCAGACTGGACTGTTGTCGTTGATGTCCAACACGTGGATGTCCACCGTAACCGGAGCCTCGAACTTCCCGTCGGTGGCCGTCACTTTCAGGACGTACCTGTCTTTGGCCTCTCGATCCAGAGTCTCCTTCACTATCAGACCCCACTGACCCTCGTCCTCCTGGATGATGGCAAACTGGCCCAACGGGTCTCCGTCTGAAGGCATAACAAAGAACCAAGATGTTTCAACGTTACACCGACTCTCTTGTGTTCTTTAACTGTTGTATATTTCATTGTACAAAACCTTTTGATTCTTTGTATTTCCCACCAAGGTGACCGCCTCTGCTAATTATGACCTTTAGACTGTTTGTTGAAGCAGATTAACCCAAGAAAACATTTGACAGGTGATGCGTGCAGACCTGAGCAGTTTTCTCACCAGCAGCTCTGCAGGTCTCATGACAGACTTGTTCAGCTGGAACTCTTTACACACATTTCTTGTGATTTAGGATGACATCATCCGATAAATAATGTTACAAACTGGTCACAAAGTGCTGATATATTTTTTAAAATCAAATAGAAAATATGGAGGAGTTAACAATGATCTTTGTGTAAGGCTCTTGCACTGATGCTTAAAGAAAGTATTTTTTCAGAGTAAACTACTGTCTTATTTGCAAAGCTTTGCTAAAACCAATTTACCTGATGACACTCAACAGATGAAGAAAGAGTCAGAAAGAATAGTTTCTACGTGTGTATAAATGTAAATATTTAAGAAATAAAATGTCAAAGCAACACTAACACCAAAGACGATAAGAAAAATCCCAACAGTTAGTTATGGGATGATAGTAAACTGGAAGGACCACAGTTAATTTTTTTATATAAATATATATTAAAATAAATATGATATAAATAAAATAATAAATTAATTAAACTATTATAAAACAAAAATTACAAATTATAAAAACATTTTTTAACTAAAATTAAAATGATTATGTATGTAAACATATATTAGCAGCGTTCACTAAACATTTATATCTTTATTTTACAGGCATGTGAATAAATATATAAAATAAATAAAAAGACTAAATCAACCAAAGAACAAATAAACAAAGATCTTAAACGGTTTGGTGACTGGGTTGAGCACACGAGGACCTTTATCTGTGAAGAAAACCTGTTGAAATCAATAGTAATGAATATTAAACCCTGTGGTGCTTTGAATAGCAATATCCTCTAATAAATCACGTCGGTATAGGGCAACTTTAATTTGCATTTGCCTCCGTTTTAGTTTCTGTGACAAGTCAGTGTCAACATGAGTTGAACCATGCCATTACGAATAATTCCAACACAAACACTTCCCTCCTGCAAAGGAGAATGTTGTGACAGAGAGCTCCTTTGGAACAGTTTAACAGTATGAGATTTGGATTAATTCAAGGCTGTAGTTGTGTTGTAAGCTGCAGGGCGCCCAGTTGGCGTTCTTGTATTGTCACCTTGTTTCTCTTTGGGATTAATCTGAGGCTGAATAATGTGACTCAGTTGAGGACGATTAACAAAAATGTAATTTCACCTCATTAACGTCTTGGTAAATTCCACAGTACCACAGATTCTCAGCAGGACTGCCATGTCTCGGATTAAAACATGCACACTTGCTTGCACAGAAACCCCCCCAATATGATCTTCGGTAATTATTGTAAGGCAGAACTACACAAATCTAACTCCCTACAAGAATAAAAATATGCAGACATGCGCACCTGTGATGTAACACGTTACAAGGCGGTTCTCCAGCGAAACATCTGCATCTGTGGTTGTCATGGAAACGATAGGTTCGAACGGGGTGACGTTCTCCACCACGGAGCCTTGGTACGTGTCGTCAGTGAAGTTCGGCGGGTTGTCGTTCTGGTCGGTCACCATCACTTCTACCAGGACGCTGGACGACAGCTTGACGTCCCCACCGTGGTCTGTGGCCACCACGTTGAACCTGTAGACTCTGGTGGCCTCGCAGTCAGTCTCCCGCATTGTGGTGATCCAGCCACTCTCTCCGTCAATGGTGAACACCTCAGTGATGTCAGGCAGGGGGTCATCAGGCAGGGACTCTAAGCTGTAGGTCACCACGCCGTTGCTGTCTGTGTCCGGATCATTGGCTGTCACCTATAAGGGTAAACATGCAAAAGTTGCAAATGTATTTTTATTTTTTTATCAAACTATGTTTTGCTGTGTTTCCAGTTGTTGGATGAGAAAAATGATGCTGAAACAAGACTTGAATAAACTGAGCCGAAGTTGCTTTGACTGGATAAAATGATGTTTTAAGCGATGGTACATACTTTGTACTAGCAACAATGTGTCAACAGGTGAAGCCACATTCAGACAGAGATGATAACTAGCAGTTCTCTTAGCTGACATTTACATTACGTCAATTAAAACTTTTGTGTCTAGGCCAATCTCAATCTTGATAGATCTGACTAATCGTTTTAAATAAGAATTTGAAAAGCAGACTACAAAATCAAATGAGAATATACATTTATCTGCCTCACCTGGATGACAGTGGTACCAGCAGGCATGTTTTCAGCCAAGAACGCCCTGTATGGGCTTGCGTCAAACACAGGCTGGTTGTCGTTCACATCCTGGACCTGGATTATGACAGAAACTAAAGACGCAATGTCCGTCCCATTTTGATTTCCCTGAGCAACCACATCTACCTGGTACCACTTTGTCTTTTCATAATCAATGGGTTTTTGCAACAGCAACGTTCCACTCTCTTTGTCTATGCTGAACTCTTTGCCTTTGTTGCTTTCAATAGTGTTCCCATTCACCAGGCTGTAAATGACGGGTATGTCAGAGTCAGCTCTCACAAAACCAATTTCCGTCCCAATGAGAACGTCCTCTGCTGCTGAGAAGCTGTAGAGAGGTTCTGTGAACTTGGGCAGGGGAACCTCAGGAGGAACCACTTTCATCTGAACAGGCACTGTGGAGTTGTAAAAGGGAAGGCTGCTGTCGCGAGCCTTGACTTTAAAATTGAAGATCTTGTTCTCCATCCCGACAAGACTTTCCTTGACACTCACTACTCCAGTGAAAGGGTTGATCTCAATGATGTCTTCTGTGACCTCTTCGGCTTCTTCTACAGTGTAGGTGACATCTGCATTTTTGCCGTCATCGGCATCATAAGCCATGATCCGAATAACAGGGGAGCCTTTATTTACAGTAGACTGGATAGAAACCTGGTAATCCGTTGCCTTAAACTGAGGCACATTGTCATTCTCATCTGTAAGAATAATTTTGACAGTGCAAAAGGCCACTTTTCCACCACCATCTTTAGCCATCACCTTGATTGCTATGACTTTCTGGGTGGAGTTTTCTCTGTCCAGTGGTTGAGTTGTAACAACCTGCCCATCTTTGTGTATGGCAAACTTCTCATCAGCTAGTTTGTTGATAATGGTGTAGTCAACGCTTCCGTATGGGCCATCATCGGGGTCTATGGCAGCCAGTCGGATCACACGAGTTCCTGGCTCTGCATTTTCAGCCAGCTCAGCTTCGTAAATGCTCTGTTTGAAATATGGACTGTGCCTGTTGCTGTTGATCATGTCAATATTGACTGGTACAGTTTTCTGAAACACTCCATCAGATACAGCCACAGTCAGGTTGTAATAAGGGTCCAAGTTCCTCCTACAGACATTAGAAAAGGAGATGATTCCTGAGGATTCGTTGATGTTGAAAAATCGGTCTTCATTTCCTGAGTGGATTTTGTACTTGAGATTACTGAGGTCAGCAGAATCAGGATCTGAAGCCTGGATTTTGATTACTATGTGGCCACATTTTGCCATTTCATCCAGAGTGGCTTTATAATGAGGACTGACAAAGTCTGGCGTATTGTCATTGACATCAGTGACATTCACATAAACCAATGCCTCACTACTGAGAGGGACAGTCCCATTGTCAATGACTTTGATTTTTAAATTAAAATGCTTTATGTCTTCATGATCTAGTACCTGTTTTGTGACAATCAACCCAGTCTTAGGGTTTATCTGGAAGAAATCTGCTTCATTCCCTTCCATTTTAACTATGTGATAAGTTAAGTCTTTGTTTCTTCCAGAGTCTTTGTCAGTGGCAGAGAGCTGTATCACAGAGGTGTCGACTGGAAGCCCCTCAGAAATGTTCACGCTGTAAGTTTGCTGTGAGAAAACTGGTGCATTGTCATTTACGTCCTCCACTTCTATTTCAATTGAAGCTTCTGATGACGCTCCTAACACAGAGTCAGTAGCTCGAACCGTCAGCACATGAAATGTTTGGCTTTCAAAGTCAAGGGGGTTGGTGACAGTCAATACACCAGTTTTGAAATCCATGTGAAAATGCTTTGACGCATTTTCCTCCTCAAGATTGTAGATGATTCGATAGCCCTCTGGGTTCCTGGCCTGCACATGCAGGATGGTGGTGAATGGGGGAACATTTTCAGGGACTTTCAAAGGATAAAGAAGCGTTTGGAAAATTGGGTTGGTTCGATTCCTCACTTGAACAATGAGCTGAGCCATGGTGCTATGCCTTGGCTCTCCGTCATCTGTAGCTAATACTATCAACCCATATTTACTCATAGCTTCAAAATCAAAAGGTCTTTGAAGAGATATATCACCTACATCAGGATCAATCCTGAAGAGGTCATAGTCCTCTTCTAATGAGTACAAGATGGACCCATTTTCTGCCTGATCTTTGTCGATGGCACTTACTTGGTACAAAACATCTCCTGGCTCTTTGTCTTCAGAAATCATAATGGAAAAAGGCAGATTCAGAAACTGTGGAGAGTTGTCATTAACATCCTCTATAATAACCTTGATCTGGGCTGTGGCTGTTCTAGGTGGACTTCTCATGTCTTGTACTTTTACCATTATATCATAAACATCTTGTTCCTCCCTGTCAAAAGGGATGCCTGTGGTTTCAAGAACACCCGATGCCTGGGAAATTGCAAACTTGCCCATTGGGTTCATGACAGAATACAAAAGAGGCTCATTTAAGTAGCATCCTAAGACTTTTAGTGCTGCCAAGGTTTTGACCATATTTAAGTTTTCTTTAACACTTGTTAAATAAACTTCCTGCTCAAATCTAAAATCACTTGGCATCAGTTTGGTTACATTTATCTTGACTGTGGCTGAATCTTTAAACAATCCATCTGAGGCTCTGACACCCAGCTGGTAATATGGACTTAATTCAGAAACATTGGTCAGAGTGATGACTCCGGTATTAGGGTCAATTGAAAAAGCATTATGAGGGTTTCCATCTGTGATGCTATACGAGACAGCTGAATCAGCATCATAGGCTGTGACACGCACAACCTCTGTATTTCTGATGGCTGGAAAAATAATGGATGACTCGTATACCGGGGAGGTGAAAAGTGGCGGGCAGTCATTCATGTCCAGGACATGAACGGTGACCCTGGCAGGCTCTGCTGCACACAACGATGGCTCCCCAGAGTCCTTCACTTGCACTGTCAGGTGATACTCGCGCTTAGTTTCAAAGTCAGCTGGTGAAATCAAAGAGATGGTGCCCATATTTGGGTCGATCTTGAAGATTTTCAGAGCCTCAGGTTCAAGGATTTGATACGTCAGCAGAGAATTTGAATCCCGATCTGCATCTAAAGCTCGAACGACCAGCGGCACGTTTCTTTTTCCCATCACCATGCTGTTCATTTGTGCAGACTCACTAATTTGTCCCACGTACTCCATCTGCTGAAAGACAGGCGCGTTATCATTGTCGTCAACCACATAGATATGAACGAGTGTCTTGGACATGGCTCCTGCTGTGGTGGAGGCAGTAACTTTGAGCTTGTAGGATTCACAGTTCTCAAAATCAAGGTACTTGTGAGTGGAAATCATCCCGGTGTAGGGGTTGATGTAAAATGTTCCTTTTATGTTGCCACTTTCTATCCCATATTGCACTGCAGCTGGGCTGGAGGCCGAGATGGTAACCACTGGTGTACCAGGAGCGCTTGACTCACTGACCTCGGTTAAGTATTCTTCGGAGGGGAAGGTGGGAGGTGTTTGGTCAGAAATGCGGATGTGAATGTGAACGGAACAGAGATCCGAGTGTTGTGGGAAGCTTTGATCAATGGCCTTTACAGTAAGATGGAACTGGTCCTGAGGCTGAAGGTCTAAAGGTTTGGAAACACTGATGGAGCCCAGCTTTGAATCAATGGAAAAGATGTTGCCAATATTTCCTGCAGGGAAAAAGCAAATCGTGTTAGACTGAAATTGTATAAGTGACAACATAATTGCAACAGACATATTTTAAAAAGTGCATATGTTTAAACATTAATATA